>JAHRHZ010000099.1:41004327-41022277 GCA_024137785.1 Ginglymostoma cirratum
ATGTTTGGGAAATGTTTCTGACATGCTGCATGTTTACTTTAATGGAGTACTCTAAGAGCAAGATATTCTACCAATGCAGCACACCCTCAGCACTGACCCTCCGACAGTGCCCACTCCCTCAGCACTGACCCTCCGACAGTGCCCACTCCCTCAGCACTGACCCTCTGACAGTGCCCACTCCCTCAGCACTGACCCTCCGACAGTGCGGCACTCCCTCAGCACTGACCCTCCGACAGTGCGGCACTCCCTCAGCACTGACCCTCCGACAGCGCCCACTCCCTCAGTACTGACCCTCCGACAGCGCCCGCTCCCTCAGCAATGACCCTCCGACAGTGCGGCACTCCCTCAGCGCTGATTGTCAAAATAATAAACATCTTTGAACTATGTCGAATGTAATTACACCTTATTTCTATAAATGGCCAGATCTTTTCAGAATGTTCTTGATGTGGTGTCAGTAATGCCCTGTTTGACTGAAATATAACACACTTCCCATTATGTTTCATTCTCCTTTTGATAAAGGAATGCAATCGTTATGGCTCTTAATTACAGGTTGCATGTGTACACTAATGTTTTGTGACTCATGCACTGGAATGCTGAGAATTGTACACCTGTTCTCTCTTAAATAATGTTCTGATTTTTTAGTCTTCATGCTAAAGTAAACAATTTCACATTTCCCCCCCACATTGTAATGCATCTGCCAGATTTTTGCTTTCTTACTCAGCTCATTGATAACAATCTACAATCTCCTTATTGTGAAACTCCACTTCACAGCCTACTTTCCAACCTATCTTTCTATCGTCTGCGATTTGCGCTTTTCTGCCTTTGCTCCCATCATCTAATTTATTGAATTATATTGGAACAGATGTCCATCCTGGGCCTCCTCCAGTGTCACAATGACACCACCCACAAACTGGAGGACCAGCACCTCATATTCCACCTTGGGATCTGACAGCCCAATGGCCTAAACGTGGAATTCACCAGTTTTAAAATCTCCCCACCTCCGGCCTCATCCGATGCCCAACCCTCCCTGTTATCCCCATCTGCTTTACCTGACACAACCTGTCCATCTTCTCTCCCACCTATTCCCCCCGTCCATCCCACTGACCAACCCCACCACCCCCTACCCGCATCCACCTTTCACCATCCCACCTTCCTTTCCCACTCCCACCCCTCCTCTCTCTATTTATTTCCCAGCTCCCTTACCCCTCCCCATTTCTGAAGAAGTGTCCTGACCCAAAACGTCAACTTTCCTGCTCCTCTGATGCTGCCTGGCCTGATCTGTTCTTCCAGCTCCACACTGTGTTATCTCTGACTCCAGCATCTCCAGTTCTTGCTATCTCTGAAATGGATACTTGATCTCTGTAGAAATCAGAGTTAATGTTGCAAGTTAGTATGTCTCATTTTCCCAACTAAATGGGACAGGAACTGATGGTTTATATGTTGTTAATGAAGGGGAGGAGGAGTCAGTGGGATGGATGGTGAGGGGGCCCAGATCAAAGGGCAATGGGACAGCTAATGGTAGTGGAGAAGTGATATAAATGAAGACTAGGATGTTAATGTTGGAAAACAGGCCAGCTCTGAGTGCAAACCATGCAAACAGGACACGAGTTAGGAAAGGGAGTAAAACTGCAAGATAGAGCTCATGGTTCAACGTTATTGAACTCAGCGTTGAGTCCAGAAAGCTGTAATGTGCTTTGGCAGAAAATGAGATGCTATCCCTCCAGCTTCAGTGCAATGTTGAGCTTCACTGGAAAACTATAGCAAGCCCAGGATAGAAATGTCAGCATGGGATCAAGGTGGTATATTCAAATAGCAAACAACTGGCTGGTCAAGATAGTGCCAATGGATGAGAGGTAGTTTTCCATAAAGTGATCACCCCTGGTCTGTATTTAGTCTCCACGTTGTAAAAGAGACCATATTGTGAGCAGTGAATATCGTCAACCAGATTGAAAGAAGTACAAGCGAAATGCTGCTTCACCTGAAAGGTGTGCCTGGGGCCTTGGTCAAGGAGGAGGTGAATGGGCAAGGGCTACACACTCTGTAATTACATGGGAAGATGCCATGGGAGAGGGTTGGGTGAAAAATGTTGGGAGTGAGTGATGGAGGAGCGAGACAGTTTGTCACAGATGAAATGGTCTGTGCGGAAGGGGAATGGTAAAAGAGGAGGAAAAAGACCTATTTATTCATACTGTCTGTTCTCTGGCAGCCAGACATTAGTTGAAATATTCCATCACTCACTGGATTCTGGGAGGTTTTTAACAGTTTGGAAAACAGCCCATGTGATGTCCCTTTTCAAGAAGGGAGCAGGAAACTACAGGAGATTTGGCATAACATCTGTCTCTGCTGGAGTCCATTATTGAGGAAAAAACAACATTTCCTGCAATCAAACACAGTTAGCACGATTTTGTGAAAGAGAAATAATGCTTGATAAGTTTGCTAAAAGTCTTTGAAGATATAACAAGCATACTTGATAAAGAGGAAGCAGTAAATATAGCGTATTGTATTTCCAGAAAGCATTTGATAAGAGGCCACATACAAGGTTGTTAAACAAGATAGAAGCTCATGGCATTGGATGGAATGTGTTGCCATGGACTGATGATTGGTTATCAGACAGAAGACAGAGATTTGGGATTAATTGATCTTTTTCAAGTTGGAAAGATATAAACTAGTGGAATGTCACAAAGATCAGCCCTAAGCTTCAATTATTCACTGTCTGTCTTAATGACTTGGAGGAGGCAACAGAATGTATTGTGTCCAAATTGTCTGATGTCACCTGAATGGGTAGGAGGACATGTTGTGCTGAAGAGATAAGAAATCCTCAATGTGATCTCTTCAAGATAAATTGAGGCAGTGAGTGAGTGGCCAAAACTTGACAGATGGGTTTTTAATGCAGAAAGGTGTGATGCCATGCACTGGTAGGAAACATTAAAAGACAAACTATTAAGCGGAAACAGATTATGAAACAGTTCAACACAGAGGGAGTTGGGTATTCTAGTGTATGAAGCACAAAGTTTTAGCCCGCAGGCTTTTATTGCTAAGGGGTTGGAGTTTAAAAATAGCAAAGTCTTGTTATAGCTGTACAGGGTTTTGGTGAGGCCAAACTTCGAGTCCTGTTTGCGGTTTTGTTCCCCATATTTAAGAAAGGATATACTGACATTGGAAGAAATTCAAAAAAATATTTGCTAGGCTGATTCCTGGGTTGAAGGGTTGACTAATCAAGAATAGTTGAACAGGTTAAGACTTTATCCATTGGAGCACATAAGAATAAAGGGTGACCTAATGGAAAAATTCAAGATTCTGAGGGGTAGAAGAAGGAGAGGCGTCATTCCAGACTTGGAGTGTTTACTGTTTCTCTCTCCACAGATGCTGCCAGACCTGCTGAGTTTCTCCAACGTTCTCCGTTTTTACTCAGCTTTCACATCCACTCTTCTTCCTTTCAAACTCAAAGTAAAATTCAATCATATTATGATCACCGCTGCCTTCATTCAGAGGACATTAATCAATCCTGTCTCTTTACACATGAACAAGTTTTGAGTTTGTTTTAAGCTTACATAGATGTGGGTATCACTGGCAAGGCCATCATTTACTCCCATCTCTAATTGTCCTTGATCGAAGTGGCTGGGTTAACAGTGAAATACAGAAATGTGGCTCCAAGCTCTGAGGCAGCAGGCCAGACTAGACAAGGACAATGGATTTCCTTCCCTAAAGGGCATTGGTGACCCAGATGGGTTTTCGCAACAGTTAATAATGTCAAAAATTAGTTTGACCTTCCAGGTTGATTTATTGAATTAAAACATTTCCAGCTACCACAGTGAGATTTGGACTCATTTCCTCCCTGCGTTAGGGTTGGCCACTGGCTTACTAACATGGTAACATTACCGCTGTGCTTTCATCTCCCTGTAATATAGTCTCATATAATCTGCTGTGTGGTTGGTTCTGAAATGTTCTGCAATCTTTGAACTCCTCATACAAGTTCCCATTGCTAATCAGACTTTTCCAGTTAATTTCTAGACTACATTTACCTGTGATTATTGCTGTGTTTTACCGCAAGCACCCAATATTTCTGAGTCTATGCTTAGTCCTGCATTGTGATTACAGTTAGGGTGGCATTGAGCTTCTTGCTGATGCATGCAAGATATCAGCACAGGGAGATATCTGAAATAAATTCGTGCTGCATTTCAATATTACTATGACTATTCCACTAATTTCAGATCCAATTCTTAATAATAGTTCGATGCATGAGATGCGACCAATATTTCTGAGAGTTTAGCTCATTTTAAATTCCTCTGGAGGTCCCTGAAAGTTTGGTGGTGTCAGAAGAAGCAGAAAAAGCTCATATTGCAGCTCTCTTCTAGGATCAGTGCAATTCTATCAGCCAGCTGTATCATTATGTGATAGAGGCTGGGATATTAACAGAAGTGCTTGCTTGGTGGGGGACGGTACTGAGTTTCAGACTGGAAACCAGAAATCCATTTACCCTGTGTGCTATAGAGTTTTGAGGAACTCTCCAACGCAGGTCTTTTTTCAATCTGACAGCTTCCCAAGAACAGGCAGACAAGGCTGCATCAGGACCTGGTTTGGGCTCAGATCCCTGTGCTGAAGCTGGTTAAATGTACTGAGTGGTGGATCTTCATGTGGGATGGGTCTGATTGGATGGAACTAGGGGGTGGAAACAACTCTGCTCCTCTTGGCCCACAAGCAGTACTATAAAGACACTTCTCATTGAAGCTGTCTTCAGCTCAATTTCCACGACCATAGAAATCCAGCTACTCACTTTAATAGCCAAAGCACGTGTTAAATCCAAGCTGCCGAGTTGGTTTACATACTTAGATTGCAAACCTGCCTCCTGGGTGCTTGCTGAGACTGGTCCCAACACATTAGAATTTAAAAAAACCTTCACCAGCCACTGTGATTCTGTGTGAGAAATGTCCCCCATCTCAGCTAATAACGAGCATGTAAATCAAGGACAAAGCAAGATATAATGGGAGGAAAGCACAAACAACCCTCACTTAAGGTCATGCCTGTTACAATCTGGTCTGGAACAACAGCCTGTCTTGTAAACTTATAATGATTAGGCAGAAATCACTTGTAGTTTTTCATTTAGCTTTTGAAGTCATAAGGCAACTCATTGATCCTGACCCAACAAGGCAGTGTCGTCAAGTTGGACCTTATTCAATGAATAATATTTGATGTCTCTTTGAATCTATCAGCATGCAGCCAATACTTTATGGTTGCTGAGAAAAGATGTGGAAGAGCTTTTAGCCTAAAGCTTTCTCTTGGCACACATTTTTCTCCATTAATTGCTCTTTCTTTGCGATCTGTTGCAAACCCACAACTGTCAGTGCTTTACCAGAGTAAATCATAGCAAAATGGCATGAATGGTGACACTAGGCATTTTTCAAAAGCATTGCTCCAGAATTAACTTCACCCAGTCCTTTTCGCAAAGCTAATTGTCTTTAAAGGCCAACATAATCACCCGAGGTTCTTCATTTCCAAACACTGACCTCATTCAGGCGAAATTCACATGGCACTCAGCTGTCATTAGGACGAACTTGCATTTGTGTAGCACCTTTGACAGCCATGAATGCCCCAGAGTGCTTTAAAACCAATTAAGCACCTTTGGAATTCAGGCAAACCACAGGCACACACAACGCCTGAAGCAGCAGCTAAGGGCACGCCCCCAGCAAAGAGATCCAGGAAAAGTGTGCGTCAGTTTTGGAGCAAGGATGTTCTGGTGATAGAGGGAGTGCAATAAAGGTTTACCAGACTCATTCCTAGGATGACAAAACTGATATATGAAGAGAGATTGGATCGGCTAGGACTGTATTCATCGCAGTTTCAAAGCATGATCAAGGATCATATAGAAATCTGTAAAATCCTAACTGGACTAGACAGAGTAACACAGGATGTTCCTGATGATTGCTTCGACCATTGTGTTAGGCTGCGTGTCCCAGATCACTACAACTCTATGAATTAAAATAAAATCTCACCTTTCTTTCAGTTCTTTTGCCAATTATTTTAAATCTATGCACAGTCACATTATCTTTGGCCGTTATTAAAAATGCTAGTAAATGTCTCACGACAGCGAGTCTGGTGTCTTGGCGTGTTTATGATTTTTAGTTGCTGATCTGTCCTGTTCCTTCAAGGTTACTGTTCCCTATCGATGTCGAGCACCAGGGAGCAGGTTTCCTTCATAACTGCTTCCATCACAGAATTGTTAGAGACATTTAAGAGGCTCTTGGATAGACACATGGAGGATAGTAAAATGTAGGGTATGCAGGGTAGATTGATCTTAGTAGGATAATAGGTTGGCACAACATCGTGCACCGAAGGGCTGTGCTGTACTGTTCTATGTTCTATGTTATAGTGCAGAAGGAGGCCATTCAGCCCTTCATGTCTGCACTGACAGTGAGCATTATGACTTCGTGCAATTCTCCTGCCTTATCTCCGTGTATCAGGACATTGGTTTAATTTAAATAAACATCCAATGTCCTCTTGAATGCTTCAAGTGAACCTTCCTTCACCGCATTTCCAGGCAGTGCATTCCACACATTAACCACTTGCTGACTGACAAAGTTTATCTCATGAGATAACAAGCATGGGGCTGGATGAACACAGCAGGTCAAGCAGCATCATAGGAGCAGGAAAACTCGACGCTTCGGGCCTAAACTTTTCTGATGAAGGGTTTGCCCCTCAAGTCTTCAAAAAAAGCTCTGGAAAATTAGTGAAACACAATGTTCCTCTTTAAAAATCCATACTGCTTTTTCTAAAACAATGCATCTTTTTCCATTTGCCTGCCAGTTCCATTCTGAATAATTGTTTCTAGAAGCTTCCCCCACACTGAAGTTAAACTGACTGGTCTGGTAATTGTTGGGTTTATCCTTACAACATTTTTGCAATATACATATGATGTTTGCAATTCTCCAGTCCTCTGGCACCTCTTGTGTATCAGAAGACTGACCAGCAACCCTACTAGTTGTGCTCTCACGTCCTTCCATATCCTTGGATATATCGTCTCTGGCCCTGGTGTCTTGGCAACTTTAAACATTGATAGCCTCCTTGTCAATTTTGAGCCCTTTCCTTCCTCCTCTGTCACTGAGATCGAGATAGCATCTACTCTTTGGTAAATACAGGTGCTATAAAATCATTTAATAAATCAGCCTGTCCCTTGCTTCCAAGTGTGAATCCCCTTTTCGGCTCCCAACTGGTTTTTCCTCCTATTTCCACATTTTTACTATCTGCATGCCTACAGAATCCTTCATATATACTGGCTGCCAGTCTTTTCTCATAATTCCTCTTTGCTTCTCTATTATCTTTTTCACTTTCCCTTTGAACCATTTGTATTTCTCTTGGATTTCAATTATATTTTATATCTGTCACCTGTCACAAATATACTTTTTCTTCTTTTATGTTAATTGCTATCTCCTTTCTCATCCAGGGACCTCTGAATTACTTAGCCCTCCTTTTCCCCCATAATAGATTCCACATGGACAGTAAGTGAGCCATTCCTTCTTTGAAGGTGGTCCATTGGTTCTGCCAACCTTTAGCATCAGTTGATCTGGCCCAGCTCCATGCTTACCCTAAAGGAGAATTTGAATGGGACAGATGGGGCGTATGAAATGGGTGCCTGAACCAATTTGCTGATGGCACAATCTGTTGGAGCTGCCATTTCCTGACATAATGGTCTGCCTTAGTGAGTAGGCATGAAAGATTCCATGGCAGTATTTGAGGTAGAATATGGGAGGTCTCCCCGGTGGCCTGGGTCTAGTATTCAGTGTTCAACCATGTTGACTGAGCTGTCATCAGATTGTTGTCTGTGGGACATTACCGTGTAGAAATTGGCTTCATGTTTCCTACATTTACAACTACTTCAACAAGAAGTTCATTGGCTGTAAAAGGGATGGGCATAGAGTGACAGAATTCCAAGGCCATTAAACATCCCATTTGGAAAAATCAAAAGAGAAAAGAGGTTTTCCAGCTGCTAAAACACATCAGCTTCTCAATCTTCATTTCGAACAAAATTAACGGAATGTAAACCTGCAACATGTCTTCCACTCAGGTAGTGAGGTGAAAATCTAATCCACGCGGGCCTGGGAAAGATTGTAATTTATTGTGTTACAAGAAAACACTCAAAGCATCAGTAAGGCTGTATTACCCCGGCGATGATATTTCAATAATGTATAATTGGCTGTAATAAACACTGAGGTAGTTGAAATCACTATATAAATGCAAATCTGTTTCTGTGGGTGGGGGAAAGGATCATATTTCATCATTTCCACTTCACATTTTCGCCGATGTTGAGATATGGAAGAACTGTCTGAGAAGATTAGAAATAATTTGTATTTTTGCGTAAAGGAATTGTAAAGTCCCAAATGTAACAATTCATTAAGAGGAAATGTCAAAGTCTGAGGTTTTGATGTGTAACATAAGAAGCATTTGCCAGTGAGATGATGGGGAAATGGGCTCATCAGTCTCAGCCACCCAAGCTGAACCGAAAAATTAATGCTCTTTGGAAGAAAAACCACCTGTCTGCAAGAGCATGGCATAGCTTGGGTGAGCAGCAGGCAGAGGCTGCAAAGTACAAACTGTTAAGTGTAAAACCTGTCAGTTTGGAGTGGGATTGACAGCACTCAAATGCCAACTGAACTCTGAGCCGCATGTTTCAGCTCCTGTGTCTTGACAATGTTTTCTGATCAAGACACTGCCAGCACCCTCATTGCAGTCTCTGTCAGTTGGCTCTGGGTTACATTTTTGCAAAGACAGATTCGACCAGATGGGATCCAAGCAGAGGGTAAGCTGTGCTGGTACATGAGATACCGCCTTTGCAAAGTTGTAGTGCTCGAAAAAGAGGTACATTCACCAACAACACATAGGTATCTTTAATTATCCTGCTCAGAGACTACACTGGAACAGATGGGATTTAATCGTGTGCTTTCTTCCCCACAGGCCTCCCCATCCAGATCATTTCCTATCCAAGTATGAAATAACCCAGAGTCTGTTTACATTCCAAGGTTAGGTACTTTTTTCTCCAGACTACTAATGCTGTAAACATCAATAACTTACCTTTATTTTAAGTCAATCTGTTCACAGAATCACAGAAGTGCAACGGAGCATTCAGCTCATTGCGCCCACACTGGGTCTTCAAATGAACATCATTACCTTGTGCCGCTCTCCCCATACACTTGCAGAATTATTTTTACCCAAATAATCATCCAGTGTCTTCTTGAATGCCTCACACTGACAGGTGTGATTTGACACATCTTTGGAACAGGTGGGATTTGAAGGCAGTCCTCCTCACCCAGTTGTAGGGACACTACCACTGTGCTACAGGAGCTCACAACTGGTCAGCAGACCACTTATCATGGTGGCATGGTCACTCAGTGTTTAGCACTGCTGCCTCGCAGCACCAGGGTCCCGAATTTGATTCCACAATCAGGCAACTGTCCGTGTGGGGTTTACGTGCTCTCCTGGTGTTTATGTGAGTTTTCTCCAGATGCTCTGGTTTCCTCCCACAGTCCAAAGATGTGAAGGTTAGGTGGGTTGGCCATGCTAAATTGCCCATAGTGCTCAGGGATACGCAAAGTGGGTGGATTAGCCGCGGGAAATGCAGGGATTGGGTTGAGTGTGGGTATGATGTTCTTTGGAAGGTCAGTGTGTATTTGATGGGCTGAATGGTCTGCTTCCACACTGTAGAGATTCTACGAAATATCTCCGTAAGTTTTTGGATCTGAAACTGGAGATGGAGAGGATAGAGGCCAGCTAAGTTGCTGGATTGATCAGATAGATAGATTGATCAATCGATCATCCACATACTGATAGATTGATCAATCAAGAGATACGATTGTCGCTGATCTGATTATAGTTTCAATTTAACCTCCTGTAAGATCATAAGATGTAAGAGCTTAAGTGGGCCATTTGGCCCATCAAGTTTGCTCTGCGGCTTGTGGCAGATCTGATAATCCTCAACTGTACTTTGCTGCCTTTTCACCACAACCCTTGATTCTCTTCCTGATTATAAATATCTCTATCTCATCCTTGAATATGCTAATGACCCAGCCTTGACAGCCCTCAGTGGTAATAAATTCCACATATTCATGACTCTTTGAGGGAAAAATTCCTCCTCATCCCTGTCTTACCTTTATTCTGCTCCTAGACTCTCCCACAAGGGGAAACAACCTTTCCACATCTCTCCTGTCAAATCTTCTAAGATTAACACAAGGCTGGATTAACAGGTGAAGTGGGTGGCAAAAGTGCGGGTAAAAAGGTAGACTGAAGGAGGAAAGTGAAGTAGAGAGAGGAAAGGTTTAGGGAGATAATTTGAGATCTTAGGCTCCAGGCTGCTGACCACACAGTCCCTAACAACAATCTGCTTTAAATCGGGGAAGGGCAAGAGGGTCAGAATTAGAGGAACACACAGACGGGGGATTTTAGGAGTTGAGGAGATTGAGAGGGATGAGGCCATGGACAGATTTGAAAACAAGGATGAGAATTTTAAAATTGAAGTGTTACGTAACAAGGAGCTAAATTAATTCAGCCAGCACATGGGCGAGGAGTGAAAGGCATTTGGTATGAAATAGGACAGTGTCAGTGAAGTTTTGGATGACCTCAGACTAACAGAATTCTGTTTGGAAGGCTATCAAGGGATTTGAAACTAAGGCGGGTAAGGGGAATTAAGGAACAGATCTGCCACGAGTGTCACATGGATCAGCGCTGGGCGTTAACTATTTACTTTGATGAAGGTACCAAGTGTCTGAAGTTAAATTTGCCAATGACAGGATAAGCAGGAAACCAAAATGCCCAAGAGGAGATAAATTGCCTACATGGGGATATGGCCAGGTAAAGTGAGGGAGCAAAAGTCTGACCGATGGAGTATTATGGGGGGAAAATATAAACATTGGCAGGAAGAATAGAAAAGCAGTATGCGGTTTAAATGGGGAAACATGTGCTGTGGGATCTGAGTGACATGGTATATGAATCACAAAACATTCGTACACCAGGTTCAGTGAGTGATTAAAAAGGTTTAGGGCAAATGGAATGTTGTTATTTATTGAAAAGGAGATGGAATATAGAATTAGGGAAGGTTTATTATAGTTCTATGAGGCCTTGGTGTGACCATATCCTTATTTAGGAAATTATATAATTGCGTTAGAAGCATTGAAGGAAGGTTCACCCAGCTGATTCCTGGGATGGGGGGATTATCATGATGAAAATTTAGCCAGGTTGGCTTGATAAGCCGATGGCGTCTAGAAGAATGAGACGCCATCTTAGAGTCATAGAGTCATACAGCTCGGAAACAAACCCTTCAGGCCAACCAGTCCATTCCGAACATAACCCCAAATTAATCCCACCTGCCTGCTCCTGGCTCATATCCCTTCAAACCTTTCCTATTCATGTATTTAGCCAAATATCATTTAAACTCTGTAATTGCATCACGTCCATCACTTCCTCAGGAACTTCATTCACACGCAAACCACTCTCTGTATAAAAAAATTTGCCCCTCAAGGCTTTTTTTAAAATCTTTCTCCCCTCGCTTTAAAAATGTCTCTCCCCCACCCCGCCATGAATTTTCCCATCCTAGGGAAAAAAACCTACTGTTGTGATGTTGGGTACAGTATTTGTGGATTGGAAGTCAACACATTAGAATTTGATGTTTGTAAATGATAGGCAGTGGCGGGGGGTGGGGGGGGAAGAGAACGTGTTTCCTTTAAAGGATGATTTTTTTTTCTAGGCTTGGAGATTTGAAAAGACTTGCAAGTGTACAGAGAGCTTTTGAAATTAAAACATTGGCTCAAAAGGCTGTGTGGCTAGCAATTCAGGCAATAGTTTGTTCTGTTGTTAAGGAAACCAGTTTGAAAATCAGCCAATTAATTTAAACCAGGCACTTAGAAACTAAATATATCATTGAAAGAACTGCGGATACTGTAAATCAGGAACAAAAGCAGAAGTTACTAGAAAAGCTCAGCAGGTCTGACAGCATCTGTAAAGCTGAGCTTTTCCAACAATGTCTGTTTTTGTCCTTAGAAACTAAAAACCAAATAAATTTAAAACCTAATAGTTTTGACAACCTAGGACCAATCCTATTGTTAGAAATTAATAGGTCATCAATGGTATAAAAGAAGAGGGCATTTGAAAATTAATGTGAGAGCAACTGCCAGCTATTAGAGTTAACAACCAGCAGCTCTAAAGAGAAAATCATTGGCTCTCACAGAATTCTCTAAGTTCTCAGAAAATCATTATCTGACTTAAGTCACAGCTGCAGCTAATATTCCTGACACAAGAATTCGTCAGAGAAAGGCATTCCTGACGGAAGAACAGTGGAGGCACTGAACATTCCAGAATATGTATCCTGGCTGTAATTTTGAGAGACTAAGTTTTAAGTTTTTAAAATTTAATTTGCTTTATATAAGTGCGTCTTATATTTATTGAAACAGCATACCATTAGAATTTTGTTTTATTCAGGAATAGTTAGTAGTTAGGGAGGAATTGTTCGGTTTGTTGGTAGTTCTGTTAATTTGTTCACTGTTAGAGTTAGATAAATAAATTGTTACTTGTTGATTAAAGAGTGAAAGGATTTCTTTTCAGTTATCCACTCCTTTATAACAGATTAGGAGATGAGAGGCATGTTATACTACTTTTCGCACTTGTTTTAACTGATAATGAGGCAACGAGAGCTTCTCTAGGGTTTTGGTTTTAGTTATTCAAAGGGGGTTGACCTCTGCTTCATAACAGATTGGGGGCCTGTCCGGTATCTGAACCTAGGACCTTGTACACTCATCCTGCCTTCCAATCCACAAATACTCTACATGACTTCGCAATGCTACCATTAACTCTATCTATGCCCCTCATTATTTTAAAAACTTCTTTACGGTAGCCTCCAAACCTCCAGCACGCCAATGAAAAAACTCCCAGCCTATCTAGCCTTTCTTTATGACTCAAACTTTCCATACCTGGCAACATCCTGGTAAATCTCCTCTGAACCCTCTCCACCTCAGTAATATCCTTTCTATAACTGGGCAACCAGAACTAGACACAATATTCCAGAAGAGGCCTCACGAATGTCCTATACAACCTCAACATGACTTCCCAACTCCTATCCTCCAAAGAACAGAGGAATGAAGACGAGCATGCCACATGCCTTTTTACCCATCCTGCCTGTATGTGATGCAAACTTCAAAGAATTATGTACCTGTACCCCTAGGTCCCTTTGCTCTACAACACTACCCAAGCCCCTACCATTAATTGTATAAACCCTAACCCTTGTATGTTGTACCAAAATGCAATACCTCACACTTAGCCAGATTGAACTCCATCTGCCACATTTCAGCCCATTGACCCATTTGACCAAGATAAACACAGGGTCCTGAGGGGATTGGACAGCGTGGATACTGGGAAGATGTTCCTCCTTATAAGTGGAGTTTGCAGAAACAGTTTAGTAAGAGGAAGTTCCCTTTAGAAATTGATGAGGGGACATTTTTTCCTCTCAGTGGGCCATTAGTCTATGAAATTCTCTTCTCCAGAAAACAGTGTGAGCTAACTCATTGGGTATAATCAAGTTTGAGTTACATAGAATTTTGTTCAACAAGGGAGTCAAGGATGTATTGGGGCTCGTGGGGAGATGGGAGAGTTTGGATAAAGGGCCATTTTCAGAATGGCAACACATAACCAGTGGAGGGTCACAGGGATCAGTGCTGGGGCCACAATTATTTACAACATAAATTAATGACTTGGGTGAGGAACATTAATGCATCATAGACAAATTTGTAGATGGCACAAAAATAGGTGGGAATGCAAGCAGTGAGGATGACACAAAAGAATCTCAACAGGTTGAGCGAGTGGGCAATAACTTGGAAAATGGAGTAAAATGTGGGAAAATGTGAGGTTATACAATTTGGTAGAAAGAGTAGAGAAGAGAAATATTGTGTATATGGAGAAAGACTGGAGACAGCTGCAACTCAGTGGGATTTGGGTCTCCTTGTCCATGAATAAGAAAAAGCTAACATTCATGTTCAGCAGGAAATAGGAAAGGCAAATGGAATGCTGGTATTTATTTCAAAGGGGATGGGACGTAAAAATAAAGAGGTTTTGCTAAAACTGTACAAGGTCTCCACACCTGGAATAAAGTGAATAGTTTTGGGTCCTTTATCTCGGGAAAGATAGACTGGTATTGGAGGCGGTCCAGAGAAGATTCACTAGGCTGCTACCAGGTATAAAAGAATTTTCTTATGAGGAGAGGTTGAGTCATTTGGCCCTGCGCTCAAAGAATTTTTCTCCTTGTGGGAGAGTCCAGGACCAGGGGGCATTATCTCGGAATAAGGAACAGAAACAGAAGTTGCTGGAAAAGCTCAGCAGGCCTGGCAGCATCTGTAAGGGAAGAAAATAGAGTTAACGTTTCAGGTCTGGTGACCCTTCCTCACTTCTGCGAAAGGGTCACCAGACCTGAAATGTTAACTCTGTTTTTTCCCTACACAGATGCTGCCAGACTTGCTGAGCTTTTCCAGCAACTTTGTTTTTGTTCCTGATTTACAGCATCCGCAGTTCTTTCGGTTTTTATCTTGGAATAAGGGGTTCACATTTAAGACAGAGATGAGGAGGAATTTCTTTCCTCAGAGGGGAGTGAATCTGTGGAATTCTTTGCCACAAAGGGCTGTTGAGGTGGTATGTTCATTCAAGGATGAGATAGACAGATTTTTAATCAATAATTAAATCAAGGTTATTGGGGGAAAGCAGGAGAGTGGAGTTGAGGATCATCAGATTTGGCTTTCAACAAGGTCCCTCGCCAAAGGTTGAGAACGAACAGTGTTGGAGGCAGTATATTGGTGTGGATGGAGAATTGGCTCATGGGCAGAAAACAGTGAGTGGGGTGAAAGTTTTTTTTTAAAGTTTTGTGACCCGTGACCAATGGGGTTCCACAGGGGTCAGTGCTGTGACCGCCACTGTTTACAATATATTTAAACAACTTGGTAGAAGAAAGTGAATGTACTGGAGCCAAATATGCCGATGATACAAAAATAGGTGAAAAGGTTGGTTGCAAGAGGGATAAAACAGTTCACAGTGAGATATTGATTGGCTAAGTAAGTGTGCAAAAAGCTGGCAAATGGAGTATTATGTGGGAAAATGTGAAGTTCTTCATTTTGGAAGGCAGAACAAAAGAACAGAGTATTATTCAAATGGAGAAAAACTTCAGAAAGCTGCAGCACAAAGGCACTTTGGGAGACTTGTACATGAAACACAGAAAGCTAGCACACAGGGGCAGCAGGTAGTCAGGAAGGTTAATGGAATGTTAGCCCTTATTTCAAGGGGATTGGAGCAAAGAGCAGGGAAGTCTTACTGCAACTGTACAAGGTGCTGGGGAGACCACATCTGGAGTACTGTGAGCAGCTTTGGCCCCCTTATTTAAGGAAAGGAATGATTTCATTGGAAACAGTTCAGAGAAAGTTCACTAGGATGATCCCCAGCATGGAGGGATTGTCTTTTAAGTAAAGGTTGAACAGATTGGGAGTTTAGAAGAATGTGATGTGATCTCATTGAAACATATCACATTCTTTAGGAGCTTAACAGGGTAAATACTGTGAGGATGGTTCCCCTCATGGGAGAGTGTAGGACCAGAGGGCATAGTCTCAGAATAAAGGGATGTGAATTTAAAACCGAGATGAGAGGAAATTTCTTCTATCAGGGGATGGCGAGTTTTGGAACTCCTTGCTACAGAGAACTGAGGGGGCAGAGTCCTTGTGGATACTTAAGGCTGAGATACATAGATTCTTTATCAGCCCAGGTGTCGGGGTCACAACAAAAGCACAGGAAAATGGACATGAGGAATGCTGGATCAGCCATGATCCTATGGAATCGTGGAGGAGGCTTGAGGGACACAACACCTGTTCCTGTTCCTAATTCTCACTGCCTTATGTTCTTAGATCAGCCATGATCACATTGAATGGTGAAACTGACACGACGAGCTGAGTGGGATACTTCTGATCCCTTGTCTTGCAGCCTTACGGAAGGTTAAGATGAAACCACAGTCATATGAGCCACAATCATAGACCAGGCTTCAAGGGCTGAATGGCCTCTTCCAGTACCTGATATTCTTAAAAGTGGACCAAAATATCTAATCCCAGCTAACTAGGCAGGGTCACCAATGCAGCTGAGTTATAGATGATGGCCTAGTGGTATTATTGCTGGACTGTTAATCCAGAGACCCACATAACATTCTGGGGACCTGGGTTCAAATCTAACCACAGGAGATGGTGGGGAATTGAAACCAATAAAAATATCTGGAATTAAGAATTTAATGATAGCTGTGAATTAATTGTTGTAAAAACCCATCTGGTTCACTAATGGCCTTTAGGGAAGGAATCTGCCATCCTTACCTGGTCTGGCCTACATGTGACTCCAGACCTACAGCAATGTGTTGACTCAACTGCCCTCTGGGTAATTAGGGATGGGCAATAAATGCTGCCTGGAGAGCAACACCCTCATCCCGTGAATGAATTTAAAAAAAAAAGCTACACCTGGGTCAGTACAGCCTTGTCGAGATTATGCTTTGATTAATCATTTTCAGCTATCTTCTCAGTTACAGCAGAAGTGACAATAATATGATTTCTGCAATTGTTTTGAGTTAAATGATTGGGCCTGACTGTTTCAATGTGAAAACTATTCATTTGGACAGTCATTACAGAGCATGTTTACTCTTTTCAAGATCATTATCTTATTTTAGTTTGCAGTTAAGATCATCTACATGGGTCTGAATTTGCAGGTTGTCTGAATCACCCAGTCTATCAGTCAGTTGCTCCTCACTAAGTGATGGTCATGTCTAACATTCAAGGCAAGGGCATCATCAAGGACAGATGGCATAGAATTCCAAATAGATGTGTGAATACTGTCAGAACAGCAATGATGAATATGTGACAACTGTGATGATATCTCTGCCCTGGGCTGTTAGAAAACAGAGTGATTGACCAGAAACAGTAACCAACGCAGAATCCACAAACATTGTTCAAATTGAAGTGCATAATAATTCAAGGAAGAGAAATTTTAAATGCTGTCAGCGATAGCTTGCCTATTTCTCCTTTCGCAACCTTAGGATGTCCCAAAAGACTTCACAGCCAATGAAGTTCAATCACTGTTGTAAACTAAGAAACACAGCAAGATCCCACAAACAACAAAATGATAATGACCAGATAATTGGCTTTTGTTATAATGGTTAGGGGATAAATATTGGTCAGAATGCTGGGGAGTATCATCTCCACCATGCACTTAAATAAGCGTGTCTTTTCCCTAGGGTGGTGGATTCCAAGACTAGGGGGCATATTTTTTAACGTAAGAGGAGGAAGATTGAAAAAAGACGTGAGGGGAAATTTTTTTTTACATGGAGAGTGGGTCGTGTGTGTAATGAATTTCGAGAGGAAGTGGTGGATATTCGTACAGCTACAATGTGTAAAAGATATTTGGATCTGTACATGAATATGAAATGTTTGGAGGGATATGGGCCAAACGGGGGCTGGTGGGACTAAAGTCACAGAGCTATACAGCAGGGAAACAGACCCTTCAGTCCAACTTGCCTATGCCCACCAGATATCCTAAATTAATCTAGCCCCATTTGCCAGCATTTGGCCCATATCCCTCTAAACCTTTCCTATTCATATACACATCCAGACACCTTTTAAATGTTAGATAACAAGCATGGGGCTGGATGAACACAGCAGGTCAAGCAGCATCATAGGAGCAGGAAAACTTGACGTTTCGGGCCTAGACCCTTCATCAGAAATGGGGGCGGGGAAGAGGGTTCTGAAATAAATACATCTTCTATCCGCCTCCCCCTCTCTCCCTATTTATTTCAGAACCCTCTTCCCCTCCCCCATTTCTGATGAAGGGTTTAGGCCCGAAACGTCGAGTTTTCCTGCTCCTATGATGCTGCTTGACCTGCTGTGTTCATCCAGCCCCATGCTTGTTATCT
>JAHRHZ010000099.1:41022677-41039776 GCA_024137785.1 Ginglymostoma cirratum
CATCCAGCCCCATGCTTGTTATCTCGGATTCTCCAGCATCTGCAGTACCTTTTATCTCTAATGATAACTGCCATCAGTTCTCATACAAATCCTATTGATTCACCCCCGATCATATGGGAAAGGAAATTTGCTGTTCTCTCTGCCCTGTTGTGGAGGTGCTGGTGATGGACTGGGGTGGACAAGGTCAGAAGTCACACGACACCAGGTTATAGTCCAACAGGTTTATTTGAAAACACAAGCTTTCGGAATCTCGCTCCTTCTTCAGGTGTTAGTGAGAGAGGAGTATCCGACGCAGAATTTCTAAGTAAAAGATCACAGGGTCACACCATTGATGAGGATGTATTAAACAACCTAAGATGCTGTTAAATCTTCAATCAGTTAGAAGATTTTAATTGACTGATATGTATATGTAAATCTCTGAATTTCTTTCAAGTCATTGCTCTGAGTGAACTAAAGGTTTTGTTAGTATAAATAGGAGGTGACATTTTAGGTCAGACAATGCATGTTAGGTGTGAGGCCTTGTGTTTTAGTTTAGAGTCAGCTGGCTTTATTCTAAAGTAGGAATTTATAAAATGCCACATTGACTGACTGCCTTAAATTGTGTGTTTTTTGAACAAAATAAAATGTATTTGCAAATACAAATTCACCCCATAGATTCACGTGTGTGTGTGTGTGTGTCTGTCTGTCTGTGTGACTGTGTGTGTGTGCATGTATGAGTGTGTGTGTGTGTGTGTGTGTGTGTGTGAGAGTGTGTATGTGTGTGTGTGTGTGTGTGTGTGCCCATGTCGATGATCTGACATGTCTCGCACAGGTTACCATGACAGGGTTGTGTGGTGTGGTTGGTGTTGTCCTGAAGGCTGCTGGGTAGTTTGCTGTGAATGATGGTCTGTTTATGGGTTGGCAGTTGTTTGAAGGTGAGAAGTGGAGGCGTGGGGAAGATCTTGGCGAGGTGCTCATCATCATTGATAATGTGTTGAAGGCTGCGAGCAACATGGTATCATTTCTCTGCTCCCGGGAAGTACTGGATTACGAAGGGTACCCTATCAGATCTATCCCGTGTCTGTCTTCTGAGGAGGTCATTATGGTTTTTCACTGGTGATCGATGAGTTGAGCATCATATCCTGGTGCTATGAAGGAGTCCTTCAACACCTTCAGGTGTCTGTCTCATTATCTGAACAGATCCTGCGTGTGCTTAGGGCTTGTCCGTATGGGATGGCTTCTTTAACGTGTTTAGGGTGGAAGCTAGAGAAATGCAGCATTGTGAGGTTATCCGGGCGCTTGCAGTAGAGTGAGGTACTGAGGTGTCTGTCTCTGATGGAGATGTGTGTGTCCAAGACTGAGACTGATGCTGAAGTGTAGTCCATGGTAAGTCTGATGGTGGAATGAAACTTGTTGATATCACTGTGTAGTTGTTTCAGTGATTCCTCTCCATGAGTCCAAAGGAAGAAATGTCAATGTATCTGGTGTATAGCATTGGTTGGAGGTTCTGTGCAGCAAAGAAGTCTTGTTTGAACCTGGGCATGAAAATGTTGGCATATTGGGGAGCAAATCTGATCCCCATGGCTGTTCCATATGTCTGGATGAAGAATTGGTTGTTGAAGGTGAAGATATTGTGGTCGAGGATGAAGTGGATGAGCTGTAGGATGGTGTCTGGAGATTAGCAGTTGGTGGTATTGAGTACTGAGGCTGTTGCAGTGATGCCGTCCTCGTGGGAGATGCCTGGTATAGAGTGCCGAAACGTCCACTGTGACAAGGAATGTTCCTGGTTCGACTTGTCCCTAGGTGCAGAGTTTCTGCAGAAATCTATAGGGTCACAACAGAAGCTAGAGGTTCCCTGTACAGTGGGTTTCAAGATGCCCTTGACATAGCCAGAGAGCTCCTCACACTGGGTCCCATTGTCTGATATGATGGTACATCCAGGTGTGTCAGCTTTGTGTATCTTTGGAAGGCAGTAGAAGCCCCCCAAGTGGAAAGTGTGCAGGATGAGAATGCTTAGGGTACTCTGAAGGACTGGATAGAAAGTCTTGACCAGTCTGTTTTGTTGACAGGTATGTTCTTTGGTTGGATTGGCAGGTAGGTATCTGTAGTGTTGCTCAGTTGTTGGTACACTTCCTTGCAGTAGTCGTTCTATTCTACATGATTTACGTATACATAAATCTAACTGATTAAAGGCTTAACAGCATCTTAGGTCTGTTCAATACGTCCTCATCAGTGTTGTGACCCTTTGATCTTTTACTTAGAAATTCTGTGTTTGATACCACCTCTCTCACTAACACCTGAAGAAGGAGCAAGGCTCAAAAAACATGTGTTTTCAGATAAACCTGTTGGACTTTAACCTGGTGTCGTGTGATTTCTGACCCTCTCTACCCTGGACTCTGTATACCTCCAGACGCACAGCAATGTGGTTGACACTAAACTAGCCCACTGCACAATTAGGGATGGGCAATGAATGCAGCACTGGTGCGCATGCCGTGTTAATGAGTAACAAGAATTCTTTCTTGCTCCTTGTTCACTTCCTGCTGCTCTGTCAGACTGCCTAGAGTCTGTATGGGTCTACTCAGTCTAACCAATGGAGTGGTTTCAGAGCTGCAGGATACAGTCGATATCCGGCTTAGCGTGTGAGTGTTTGGCTGAGATTTTATGCTCCAGACTGTATGTGGGGCTAGGGCTGTTTGGAAGTGGCTGCCTACCTACCCCCACCACTGAGAAAGATCATGTGCGATCAGACACTTCACAGCTGACTGGCAAGATTCTCAGCAAATCACGATCCTCAAGACCAAATTCCCACCCTAATAAAGGTTATTGGCCAATCAGAGGATGGCAGACTCTGGGTCCTAGAGATTAGCACAGACACGATGGGCTGAAGGGCTGTTTTCTGCATCGTTGATCTCAATGACCCATCCTTTAGAAGCTTAAATGGTGCAAAGTCACACAGTTTTCTTTTAATTTGATTGCGTTTGATCTGATTTGATTTATTACTGTCACATGTACCTAGGTACAGTGAAAAGTTTTGTTTTGCGTGCAGTACAGGCAGATCATACCATGCAAAGATCATAGGGTGATAAAACAGAGAGAGGAATACACAGTTACAGCTCCACAGAAGGCGTACATAAAAAAATGGTCAACATTAGATTTGAAATGTGAGAGGTCCAATCAGAAGGCTAATAACAGCGGGGAAAAAGCTGTTCTTGAACCAACTGATTGATTGACTGACTGACTGACTGGTTTATTGTCACGTGTACTGAAATACAGTGAAAAGCTTTGCTTATGACCAGTACACACAGATCACAGCAAGCAAAGGATGTATAGAGCAGACAGACTTACAGGCATACAGATTACATTGCAGGTTACATTATGTGAGGTTAGAGTCCGTTCATCAGTCTGATAACGGCCAGAAAGAAGCTGTTCCTGAACCTACTTGTGTGTGTGTTCAAGCTTCTGTATCTTCTGCCTGAAGGAAGAGGATGTAGGAGATCATTACCGGGGTAGGAGGGGTCTCCGATGATATCGGCATCCTTTCTGCGGCAGCGAGCTGTGTTAGTGGAGTCCATGGATGGAAGGTTGGCTTCTGTGATGGTCTGGGCTGTGCACACCACCTTCTGTAGTTTCTTACGGTCCTGCGTAGAGCAGTTTCCATACCAGGCCGTTATGTACCCAGACGGTATGATTCTATGGTGCATCTGTAGAAGTTGGTGAGGAACCTAAGGTAACAAGGTGTGGAGCTGGATGAACACATTTTCTGATGAAGGGTCTAGGCCCGAAATGTCAAGCTTTCCTGCTCCTATGATGCTGCTTGGCCTGCTGTGTTCATCCAGCTCCACACCTTGTTATCTCGGATTCTCCAGCATCTGCAGTACCGATTATCTTTGGTGAGGAACCTTATGGACTTGTCAAATTTCCTGAGCTGCTTGAGGAAAAAGAGGCGTTGTTGCGTCTTCTTGATTCTCACGTCTACGTGGGAAATCCAGGACAGGTTATTGGTTATCGTCACTCCAAGGAAATTGATGCTATTCACCTTCTCAACCTCAGTTCTGTTGATGTAGATGGGGGCGGTCCTGCTCCTTTCTTCCTGAATTCAATGATCAGTTCTTTAGTTTTGCCGACATTGAGAGAGGTAGTTCTCATTGCATCCATCACCAAGCCCTCTGTCTCCCTTCTGTATTTTGACTCTTCACTGTTGGATATTCATTCCAAAAATGTGGTGTTGTCAGCGAACTTGTAGATGGCATCGTTAATACTTGTAAGCTTTAAATGGGGTGAGAGGGGTCTTTGATGATGTTGGCTGCCTTTCCGAGGCAGTGAGAGGTATAGATGGAGTCAATGGATGGAAGGTTGGTTTGTGTGATGGACTGTGCTGTGTTCACAACTTTTATAGTTTCTTATGGTCCGGGACAGAGCAGTTGCTGTACCAAGCCAAGATGCGTCCAGATACAATGCTTTCTATGGTGCATCCATAGCAATTTGTGAGGGTTCTTATGGACATCGGGATATTGACTGGTTTTGTTTGGGTCTTGTGAGGTCAGGTTTGTAGGGAGAGGGATGTCTTCAGCAGCCATCTCATTGCCTGCTCTTCTTCCCTGTTTTCGACTGGCCACTTTCTCACCTGCTCGGAATGCAGGTAATTCGATCAGAAGGGAGTTGAGGCCTTTACGTGGCTGGTAATTGACCTCGTAATGATCTTCATGGCATGTGAGTCAGGGACATTCCCTCTTCCTTACTGAGGTGATGAGAAGGAGGGACTATCGCACTGAGTCCAACTTGCCCAATTAGCCACCTTTCTCGCCACCATCCCCATTGCATCCAGAGACGGTGTAATTGACTTCAACTTCTTTGTAATGTGTTAAATCGTTTCAGTAATGGGAGGAGGCTGGAGCTCACATGGATGTGAGAAGTGACAATCCTCCACATTTAAAAGACAATGAACATTTATCACTGACCAGTAGTAAGGTGATGGCCTAGCGGTATTATGGCTGGACTGCTAATCTAGAGACCCAGGTAATGTTCTGGGGACTTGGGTTCAAATCCTGCCATGGTAAATGGTGGAATTTGAATTCAATTTTTTAAAAAAATCTGAAATTATGAGTCTAACCATGAAGCAATTGTCAGGAAAAAACCCATCCGTTTCACTGATATCCTTTAGGGAAGGAAACTGCCATCCTCACCTGGTCTGGCATACTTGTGACTCCAGTCCCAGGGGCTGAATTTTAACTGCCCTCTGTTCAATAAAATGCTGGCCTATCCAGCGATGGCCTCATCCTGTAAATGAAAGAAAAGATATGAGATTAAATTAAACTCCTTCCTTTCTTGTTGACATTCCCAGCTTGGAGACCGGAGTCCACAGCCCATGGATAGAAGTCGAGTTCCGGAGAATATATATAGACCAACAATTTGTTGAAGTATTGACAGGAGACACGTTTAATTATGGTTGGGTGATGCAGGCTTAACAGATGAGCTAATCTTTGCTTGTCTGTCAATGTGGTATCTTCAATTTCTCTAATCCTGACCTTTCCATTCCCCTCCTGTACCCACTGCCTCTTGCACTGTCTGACAGCTCTGTCTGCTGTGTGGATGCAGAATATTGGTACCTACTGCCTTATCAAGGTTCACTTTCACTGCCAAAGCTTCTGGATGTAATAGTTATCTGGAAGATATTGCCTGTCTGTTGTTTAGCGGCGTTACTTATGACATGATGGATTTGAAAGTGTACAGCATTGTGAGAGTCAGCTATTAGTCTGAGGACTTTAACAGTAACACCATATCACAGCCTTTACCATCTCACCGTGTCTTACTGCCTTGAAACTGATTAAAATGTGAAATGCCAACTGTTTATCTACTTTGTGCCACGGTCACACTGGTTCATGTAAGCCCAGAACGAAGATGTTCTGCCATGCTCCCTGGTTCAATAACTGAAGAAATTCACGATGATCACTGACAAATGAATCAGACCAGAGTCACCAGATAGAATCCTCGCAGACTCAGCATCAAAATTACCAAATTATCAAGTATTATATATTATAATATATAATATATATTAAGTCCATTATGTCTGCACTAGCCCTGTAAGCATTTCGATTGATTGCTAAGCTCCTGCCTTTTCCCGGTAACCCCATCTTTCTATTTAAAAGACCATCCGATGCTACTTTTGAATGCTCCACTTGAACCTGTCTCCATCATATTTTCAGGCGGTGCATTCCAGACCCAAACCACTTGTTGTGTGAAAAAGATTCTTCTCACTTTACAATTGCTTGTTTTGCAAAACACTTTGAACCTATGTGCTCTGACAGGGCCAGCTTCTCCCTATTTACCCTACCCAGTGCTCTCATGATTTTGAAAGCCTCCATCAGATCACTTCTCCAATCTATCCTCATAACTATCACATTCCAGGAACTATTCTTGTAAACCTCCTCTGACCTCTCTCCAATGCATTCACATCCTTCCTATAGTGTGGTATCCAGAGCTGTACACCATCCTCCAGCTGAAGACTCACAAACCTCCACGATAAATTCAGCATAATCTCCTTGTTCTTGTACTCCATGCCTCTTATCATGAAGCCGAAACACCGTAATGCTTTTTATTTTACAGCTGTGTCCTGCCACCATTAATGACTTAAGCACATGGACACACACATCTCTCTGCTTCTGAACACCCTTTAGAATAGTACCTGTTAGATTGTACTGTCTCTCCTTGTTCTTTGAACCAAATTGTATCATGTCACATTGATCCACATTGAACTTCATCTGTCACCTATCTGCCCATTCTAACAAGTTGGCTGTGTCCTTTGGAAGTTCTATATTGTCCTCTGCACAGTTTACAATTCTCCAAAGCTTTGTGTGTTGCCTGCAAGCTTTGAAAATTGTACCCAGCACAGCAAGATCTGATTTATTCAGAGAGATCAGGAATAATGAGGGTCCCAATACAGACCCTTGGTGAACTCCACTACAAATCTTCCTTCTGCCTGACAATATCCGTCAATCTCTTACTCTCTGTTTCCTTTCCATTAGACAATTTATGTTCACAATGTTACTGTCCCTTTTATTCTTGCCAAGTTCCTCATCAGATCTGTAATTGAACAATAAATTGACACAATGTTTTACTGTCACTAGAGCACCTTATTTTCCTCCCTCAGCTTCTTCCATGTAATTTAAGTGTCGTGACTAATAAAAGCCTGTGTAAACATACAGACGGCTGTAGAAATAGCGGGGACACAATGATGGAGGAGGTATTACTGCCTAGTCCATTGGATGGGCTGTAACTCTGATTCGGCAGTTCAAAAGCCATGCCTCCTTGTGGATACATTGTCAGGTTGCACTCTGGTTTCTTATACCACACAGAGGTACAGAACAATTTCTTGCCCATCTGTCAATTTTTTGAGAAATTGTTCAGGTGAAATCTGATGATGCTCTGTTTTCTAAGGGCAGTTAATACAGTTATGGCCCACAATATATTATTCTACTTCTAAATCTTAAAATCCTGTCCCTAAGGGCATTGTGAGTCTACATACAGCTGGTGGACTGCAGTGGTTCAAGAAGGCAGCTCACCACCACCTTCTCAAGGGGCAACTAGGGACAGGCAATAAATGCTGGGCCTAGCCAGCAACTCTCACATCTCATGAATGATTTCAAAAAAAAGTTGCAGGCAGCTCCCTTTAAATGTCAAACTGTAATTGCTGCTATGTAAATCCTGAATAGAGCCTGCTCCACTGTTCTAGACCATGGCTAATCATCCAGCTCAACACCATATTCCTGCACTTTCTCCATCATATCCCTCGGTGTCTTTAGTGATTAGAAATCTGTTGATCTCTGTCTTGCTCAATGACTGAGCTTCCACAACCCTGTGGAGTAGTGAAGAGGTTCCTGCTCATCTCAGTCCTAAATGGCATGCTGTTTATTCTGAGACTGAGTCCCCCTGGTTCAGGCCTCCACAGCTAGGGGGGAAATAACCTTTCTGCATCTGCTCTGCTGAGTGCTGTAAGAATTTTGTACATTTACATAAGATGGGATCATAGAATCATATAGCACAGAAACAGACCCTTCAGTCCAATGCATCCCTGCTGACCAGGTTTCCCAAACTAAAGTAGTTTCCCTTACCTGCATTTGGTCCATATCCCTCTAAATCTTTTCTATTCATGTACCTGTTCAAATGTCTTTTAAACGTTGTAATTGTACCTGCATCTATCACTTCCTCTGGCAGCTCATTCCACCTATGAACCACCCTGTGTGTGTAAAACTTGCCCCTCAGTTCCCTTTTAAACCTTTCTCCTCTCACCTTAAAGATATGGCTCCTGGTTTTGAACTCCCCCATCCTGGGGAAAAGACCTTTGCTATTTACCTTACCTCTCCCCTCATGATTTTATAAACCTCTTTAAGGCTGCCTTTCAACTTCCTACGTTCCAGTGAAAAATGCCCCAGTCTCTCCTTATGACTCAAGCCCTCCATTCCTGGCAACATTCTGGTAAATCTTTTCTGAACCTTCTCCAATTTAATAATATCCTTCCCACAGCAGGGTGACTAGAACTATACACAGTGCTCCAAAAGTGGCCTCACTAATGTCCTGTACAACTGTTACATGACGTCCCAGCTCCTATACTCAAAGATCTCAGAAATGAAGGCAAGCGTACCAAATGCCTTCTTAGCCACTCTGCAATGCAAATGTCAATGAACTATGCACCTGCACCCCTAAGTCTCTCTGTTCAACAACACTTCCTAGGGCCCTTAGCTGTGTAAGTCCTGCCCATGTTCTTATTCTTCACTATTCTGAGAATACTGGCCCAATCCCCTAACAGGGCACTCTCACCGTGCCAGGAATCAGTCTGGTGAACACCTGCTGCTCTCCTTAGATGGCAAATATATCTTTCCTTAGAGACAGGGACCAGAACTGCACACATTGCTCCAGGTGTGGGCTCACCAATGTTCTAAGCAATTACAACAAGGCTTCCCTGCTCCTGTACACGAATCCTTTTTGCAATAAAGGCTAACATACAATTTACCTTCCAAATTATTTGCTGCACCCACATGTTGGCCTTCAATGACTTATAAGCAAGGATTGCTTTGGAAATCACCACTTTACAATCTCCCAGCATTACAGAAAAACATGGCTTCTTTGTTCCTCTAACTAAACATGTACTTAACCGACTTTTATTCCATTCCCCACCCACTCAAACAGTTTGTTAAAATCCCCTGAAGCCTCTTTACATCCTTCTCTCAAATGACAGGAGGACCAGAGCTGGAGTTCTGTGTTGTGGTGGGAAGGCGCCTATCAAAGGTGATGAAGATAAACTCGTTCAGATTAGAATAAATTTCAGGCTAATTATGATAAACCCGACTATGATTAGGATCAGCTGTGAAGAGTGATTAAAAAATGTGACAGAAAAATTGCTGGAGGTGTTACATTTGAAAGACATGTATGACGTACATAAAAATACATCTTCAGATAGATAATGTAGCAGGTCATGTTGATAGGGATTATTACTAACCTGCGACTTTAATTAAATGAGAGGCAGAATTTCACTGACAGCCGTTCAATTGTGTCAAGTGCTTTGATGACCATGTGCAATTGCATCTTATTCAGGGTTGGCTGAATAGGAACCCCTCCCCTGCGATGGATGGTATTGAGGGACACACAAAGGAGGCCATCAGGATGAGGGTAGTGTTCAGTACTTTCTTCCCCCTCTTACCCAGAGCTTTGTACGTGGTGTCCCTGCAGACATGGTCCATCCTTGACGTCCAAACAAAGTGGAAGATGGCTCAAGTGACTGCAATGGGGCAGATTCAGGAATGACCATGTACAACAACACAGAGAGTGCCTCACACCTCAACACCAGCTTTTTACTCACAGTGGAGAGGGAGCAGTGCTCCCATCTGCCTCACCTTGGCAAGACGCTCCTCCCAAGTTTTGGCACATGTCCCGGCCTCTCCGAACCATATTCCCCGCGTGCTGTTTGGAAGCAACAGCAATCCAGGAGGATCCTCTTCACAGAGAATTGATTGTTGTTCCTCCTTCCACCTCCTCACAGTCGCTCTGACTCTGTTCTGGACACCAAGGTCTGATGTGCAGGCAATTGTAGTTGCTATAGCCCTAGGAAATAGGAAAAGCTGATAGGAAAAGCTTGTATAAAGATCCACCAATAGCAGGTCAGCTTCTCCAATATCCAATCACAATCCAGCAATGATCTCAAACCTAATGATGACTCACAACTCTGAGCTTACACTGGTTCTGAGTCCTCTTCCCTTTCCTTTCTTTTTCCAATTCAAAAATATGCTTTGTTCATAAAAATATCTTTGTATGTATACATGGTCACAAATACAGCTAGGTTCTGTACAGTGGCATGAAACAAACAAAGATTATAGTTTGACTCTATACAAACAAGACAAATGCCTCACTTATTGAGCCAGCCTATGTGCATGCATTTGAGGCACCAGAGAGAGGGGTGAGCGGACCCCCATTTACCTTCAGCAGGAAGACCTCAGGCTGTGCCCCGAGCTTTAGTGCTTCCCTCAGCACATAGTCCTGGGCCTTGGAATGTGTCAGTCAGCAACTCCTTGCTCTGGAAGACCAACAAGTTTTGTGCAGACCAAAGAGAGTCTTTTAGTTGCTGGTCCTCCACGTGCTGTTGATGTTTGTCTTGGTGTGCCTCCTGGGGAACAGACTGTCAAGCACAGAGTCCCACATCATGGAGCTGCTCGGGACAAACATTGATAAGAGCCACTGCATCTTTCTCCACACTTCCTTTGAATAGGCACATACCAGGAGGAGATGTGTGACAGTCTCTACCTCACCCCCACAACTGCTTCAAAGGCCCTTTCCTTTCTTTTCAGCGTTTGGTCACCCGATTACCTGCGCCTCTACACCTCTCCTTGCTGTTCATTGACACTGGATCGTCCACAATCACCTTCTCAGTCACGGTGACTGAGCTAGCTTCTCCCAGAATCTCCCTCGGCTGCTTCTCACCAATGTCCTCTGTTCATGAGATAACAAGGTGTGGATCTGGATGAACACAGCAGGCCAAGCAACATCAGAGGAGCAGGAACCTGCTGTGTTCATCCAGCTCCACACCTTGTTATCTCGGATTCTCCAGCATCTGCAGATCCTATCCTCTGTTCATGAGCAAGTTTATCTTTATTCTTGAGTGTGCTGTATGTTTAATTTGTTTGGCGCATTCATTGCTGCATGCATTGTTGTGGTAATGTTACTTACTGACGTCAGCTTTTCCAGTGCTCACACTTATTTATTTCAGAAGCAGTAGCTGAGCAGCCTTACTCTAAACCTGCTGCGGATCTCCCTGCCATGGTTGATCAATACCAGACTAGAGTGTTGCTGAGTTGCAGTACACCAGGTCCTGTTTAACTGCGTTTTCACAGAACTAAATCACTCAGACTAAATCACTTGTGCCTCAGAACCTTGTTCGATGGAAGTGGGGATTGGCAGTATAATTACTGCACTAAACTGTCATGTCTTCATACTGGTCAAATCCAGTCTCTTTTGAGGTGTAGCCCGGGGAATTTACATTTGCTTCCTGATGCTTAAACTGGAGCACTCAAAGGATTTATAATCTGGTAGACAGCCCTGTGGCACTCTCCATCCTTGGTTGTTCATTGTTGGAGTGGCACTTGAACTTAGAGCTGTGTGAGCTCAGGGGCAGAGCAGCTGCCAACTAAAACAAGGAAAGTGATGGCCTAACGGTATTATTGCAAGACTATTTATTCCAGAAGCTGAGGTCATGTTCTGGAGACCTGGGTTTGAATTTTGTCACTGCAGATGGTGGAATTCGCTTTCCATTAAAAGAAATCTGGAATTTAGAATCTACTGAAGACCATGAAATTGCTGTCAATTGTTGGAAAAACCCATCTGGTTCACTAAGTCCTTTGGGGAAGGAATCTGCCAACCTCACCTGGTCTGGTCTACATGTGACTCCAGGCCCACAGCGATGTGGTTGACTCTCATCTGCCCTCTGAAATGGCCGAACAAGCCACTCAGTTGTACCAATCGCTACAAAGACTCAAAGAAATGAAACCGGATGGATCACCTGCATCGACCGAGGCACTGGAAAAGACAACGGCAGAAACAGCCCTGTCGACCCTGCAAAGTCCTCCTCTCTAACATCTGGGGGCTAGTGCTAACATTGGGAGAGCTGTCTCACAGACTAGTCAAGCAACAGCCTGACAAGTCATACTCACAGAATCAGACCTTACAGACAATGTCCCTGACACCACCATCACCATCCCTGGATATGTCCTGTCCCACCGGCAGGAGAGACCCAGCAGAGGGGGCGGCACAGTGGGATACAGTCGGGAGGGAGTTGCTCTGGGAATCCTCAAAATTGACTCCGGACCCCATGAAGTCTCATGGCTTCAGGTTAAACGTGGGCAAGGAAACCTCCTGCTGATTACCGCATACCATCCTCCCTCAGCTGATGAATCAGTCTCTCTTCAATGTTGGACAACAGTTAGAGGAGGCACTGAGGATGGCAAGGGCACAAAATGTACTCTGGGAGGGGGATTTCAATGCCCACCATCAAGAGTGGCCCGGCAGCAGTACTACAGATCAAGCTGGTCAGGTCCTAAAGGACATAGCTGCTAGACTGGGTCTGCGGCAGGTGGTGAGGGAACCAGCAAGAGGGAAAAACATACTTGACCTCATCCTTACCAACCTGCCAGCTGCAGATGTATCTGTCCATGACAGTATCAGTAAGAGTGACCATCGCTCAGTCCTTGTGGAGACAAAGTCCCGCCTTCACATTGAGAACAGCCTCCATCATGTTGTGTGGCACTATCACTGTGCTAAATGGGACAGATTTCACACAGATCTAGCAACTCAAGACTGGGCATCCATGAGGCGCTGTGGGCCATCAACAGCAGCAGAATTGTACTCCAACACAATCTGTAACCTCATGGCCCGGCATATCCCTCACTCAACCATTACCATCAACCCTAGTTCAATGGAGAGTGCAGGAGAGCATGCCAGGAGCAGCACCAGGCATACCTGAAGATGAGGCGCCAACCTGGTGAAGCCACCAAACAGGACTACTTGCATACCAAACAGCGAAAGCAGCAAGTGATAAACAGAGCTAAGCGATCCCACAACCAACAGATCAGATCTAAGCTCTGCAGTCCTGCCACATCCAGCTATGAATGGTGGTGGCCAATTAAACAACTCACTGGAAGAGGAGGCTCCACAAATATCCCCATCCTCAATGATGGAAGAGCCCAGCACATCAGTGCAAAAGATAAGGCTGAAGCTTTCACAGCAATCTTCAGCCAGGAGTGCCCAGTGGATGATCCATCTCGGCCTCCTCCAGTGGTCCCCAGCATCACAGATACCAGTCTTCAGCCAATTCGATTCACTCCACATGATATCAAGAAATGGTTGGAGACACTGGATACTGCAAAGGCTACGGGCCCTGATGACATTCTGGCAATAGTACTGAAGACTTGTGCTCCAGAACTTGCCGGTCCCCTAGCCAAGCTGTTCCAGTACAGTTACAACACTGGCATCTACCCAACAATGTGGAAAATTGCCCAGATATGTCCTGTACATAAAAAGCAGGACAAATCCAATCCGGCCAATTACCGCCCCATCAGTCTCCTCTCGACCATCAGTAAAGTTATGGAAGGTGTCAGTAACAGCGCGATCATGCAGCACCTGCTCAGCAATAACCTGCTCAGTGACGCCCAGTTTGGGTTTCGCCAGGGCCACTGAGCTCCTGACCTCATTACAGCCTTGGGTCAAACATTTACAAAAGAGCTGAATTCCAGAGAGTGAGAGTGACAGCCCTTGATATCAAGGCTGCATTCAACCGAGTGTGGCATCAAGGAGGCCTGGCAAAACTGGAATCAATGGGTATCAGGGGCAAACTCTCCGGTGGTTGGAGTCATACCTGGCACATAGGAAGATGGTCGTGGTTGTTGGAGGTCGGTCATCCCAGCTCCAGGACATCTCTGCAGGAGTTCCTCAGGGTGGTACCCTCAGCCCAACCATCTTCAGCTGCTTCATCAATGACCTTCCCTCTGACGTGAGTAAATCACCACAAGCTACCTCTAATTTACCTACATATAGAGTAATAGGGTCATACAGCACGGAAACAGACCCTTCGAGCCAGCCAGACAATGGCAACAGAATCTGAAATTAAACTAGTCCCATCTGCCTGCACTTGGTGCATATCCCTCCAAACATTTTCTATTCATGTACTCATCGAAATGTCTTTTAAACATTGTAACTGTTCCCGCATCCACCACTTCCTCTGGAAGTTCATTCCGCATGAAAACTATTTTCTGAGTAAAAGAAATTGCCCCCATGTCTTTTTGAAATCTTTCTTCTCTCACCTTAAAAATATGTCCACTGGTCTTGAAACACCCAACCCAGGGAAAAGGCCCCTGCCATTCGCCTCATGGTTTTATAAACCTCTATATTCAGAAATCTCACGGACAATCAAGTACTGAAATCAAGTAATGATTTAAACTTTATTGCATGTAGCAACTAAAATGAGATGCCCTCAAGTAAGCAAGTTCAACCTCACAATCCAACTTGGCTATTACCTGATTAATAGTGGAATCTAGCTACAATTCCAACTAACAGCATCTCTGAAAGTGGCCCAGAAATTCGATCCTTGTGCTGTGTTTTTCTTTGAAGTTCCACTGATGAGGAGTTCTGGTGTTGAATTCTTAGTTCCTTGTCCTTCAGGTCACCGAGGTGAAATTATTGATTATCCTTTAGATTCTTTCATCCAAAACATTGATTACTTTTCCAGCATTCTTTAGTCTGCAGTTTGCTTCCTTATCAGAAGTAACTCCTCTATTCCTTGTTACATTTGGCATTAACTGTCTCTTTGATGACATGTCCTGTCTTGTAATTAACTTCCTAAATTCTTGTGCAGGGCAGTCATTTGTCTTTGTGGCATCAGGCAGCTGGTTATCAAACAGGTGTCAAAAATGTTTTGGTCATGTAGCCTCGATTCCTTCTTTTCTCAGGCACGGCTAATTCCTTTCAAACCCTGATGTAACAGCTTGTCTTTATCCCTTTGCAGTTTATTCCAGACAGAGTTATTGCTGATCCCTTGGTGTGTAACAGTTTATCTTTGCTGATTCTTTCAATCCATGAACAGTCATTAAAATTCTGAAGTTTACATTATCACTGTCCCACCTCTTTGTTCATTATTTACAATTTGATGAACAAATATTGATATAATTGATCATTTCCCACCATATTGGTTCATAGCCAAGGTGATTTCCCACACCATATGCAATTTAAAAATGTGTCATTTCATCGTGTGGTACAGATATATGCAAACCAGATAATCAATAAATGAGTTCCCGATTAATGATCAGGAAATAAATCACAAGAATAATAAACATGGTCAAAATAATAAACATGTACAAAAGGAAAATATAGTAATAAACATGCCAAGAAAGACAATAAACTGTTACTGTGAAATAACTCCATACCGCAATTACTGTAGTTTTAACATTTTCATGTTTTAACAGAATTCATTCCTTTTCAACTCTAACATTTGTTGCTGATACCGAAGGCGAAACAGGAAAGACCTAAGTGCACAAAATAACCATAACAGCAAGGTGTGAAATCATCCGAACCTGCGTAGCTGTGTGTATATAACTTCCCCATTTCAGATGTCATCTAACCAAGAGTGTTCCTTAAAGATTTTAATATCCATCTTGATTCACTGGCAATTCTGCTGAACCTTAAGTGTATCCTGTGTGTCTTTCTCAAAATCCCTTTTATTTCTTCAAAATGTTTCCTTTATAGGACAATATGGAACTAAGACATAACCATTTTTCCAGCTAAGTCAGACATGTCAAAAGCTTTCTCCTCCTGATGTTAACTGATTCAATTGTTCCATTGTGCATGGGCATTTGAGGGTGAATGCAAAATGTTGATGGGACATGGCAGGTTATGATGATGATATTCTTTTAAAGATATCTTGATACGATATTCTCCTTTGCCTGCATATCCAACTCTGATGATATTTACTGGAGCAGCATTTGAAATTATGAGAGTACAGTCAATGTTTCATCACCACTGGAATCGAAACTATATGTGGCTTGTCCTGTTGTGTAAACAGGCAATAGTTTTATCAGTCTGTTGGTATTCCTTAAGTGCTGTCCCAACATATACCCACTTACCCATATACCCATATACCCATATACCCATATACCCACAACATATACCCCTTTTCTACCACATAAGATAGAACCTCCTTAACTTTCATTCAGATGGCGTTTCGGATCACCCAATATTTTGCTTTGTTGTAACTTTTAATGGTTTATCATCATTAGATATAACAGGTATCCCTAACACAAGACCTATTCTGTTGCCTCCCATACACATATCATTAGTGCATACTTTTGTTAATCTTCTTAACTCACAGATAGAGATTTTACTAAAGTTCCTACCCCATCAGCTAATTTCCTTAATTTGGTGTTGGTAACTTTTGTGGGAACTTTTCCCTTTTTCATTTGACTTATATTTTCTTTGTACTGATATTAAACCCAGTTGCCGTATATACTGTGATGATGCTATGGCATTAAGAGGTACACTTTGTCCTTTTTACATGAAGAAAGGTTGAGACGGTTTGCTCAAAGCCAATAAAGTAAACAGCCTGTGAGGCCTTTTTTTTAAAAGTTGGAACAATAAAAGCAGCCTGAATGGGTGGGGCCAAGCTCCCACAGAACCACAATGTTTAGTTTTAGCTTTCTGCAGTTCCTGGGATCTTGAAGCTGGATGTGGAAGCTCTTATTCCTCTCTCTGTTACAGCTAAAAGCTGGGGTTCCCTCCCTGCTGCTAGAATTGCATGTGAGACAATCTATTTTTACTGAATTTGCCTTTGCCAGGGGTGTGTTTATGACATTTACTATATTGGAACAGTTAATTAGGGGTAGTTAACATATCCATTATTTTATTAAGCATTTCAATAGAGTTACAGTTAAGCCAATTCTTTTCTTTTTATTCTGTCTACATTTTAACTATACTGTAAAAATAAAGTTGTATCAGAGATAAAAGGTACTGCAGATGCTGGAGAATCCGAGATAACAAGCATGGGGCTGGATGAACACAGCAGGTCAAGCAGCATCATAGGAGCAGGATGCTGT
>JAHRHZ010000099.1:41040176-41058910 GCA_024137785.1 Ginglymostoma cirratum
TTGACCTGCTGTGTTCATCCAGCCCCATGCTTGTTATCTATGTAAAAATAAAGTGTTTGCTTAATGTTGGGTGGCTTGACAAATCTATTTGCATCTGGAACACAATTTACACTTACATTTAAAATAAGGAAAAGTTAGGGTCTAGTTTATCTTCTGAATACTTTTGGAGGAGCTTTGGTCTGGCCCATAATACACAAAGTTAAATTTATTTGATGTTGACCCCTCTTTCCTGCTTCCTTTATTAACCTGTTAATTGCGTCAGTGTGTGGTTCTGAAATGTTCGCAATATGAAATGCAGAGCTGTTAGTGGTATCCCCTGCTTCATTATAAGTTTAGTGTTATCATTCATCGCACTTAATTCATCTTCAACTTGAGAAGTTAATGGATGTAATTAATCACTTACAGCGCTGATGCCTAGGCCATTAACTGTAGAAACACCTGCAAGATCACCGCACTTTCTGTTTTCCCCCTCGAATGTATAACCATCCTGATTGAGCAACCTCCTGAACAATTCCTTATAAATGTTCAGTAAAGGATTTGGATATCATGATGGCAGCGGAATAGCTGAGAGATTCAGAATAACTGGTACCATTTCATGATGGACATTTTCATGCAACACTTTACACATACCTTGTATAACTATCCTTCCTCTGGGTCCTCCTTTCCTTGCAGGACACTGAGTTTTCAGTCGCTTCTGATGATAAGTGCGTTTGTGATCTGAAGTTTTGCGCAAATCGTTAGCGCAAATGACACTCCAGGAGATAAGTCTTAGCCCTTCTTGTGGCTGACCATAGAGTTTACCCTCACCCTTAACTAACCTCACTTCAGGTTCTGCTGATTGTTGATCTCACATTTCAAAACACCTGGTTTGTGGCCCAATTTCTGGTTCAGCAGCTGTATCCTCATTTGTGTCGTTGCATTTTCGTTAAATCTTTTATTTTGGGCTTGTATCAGAGTGGTATACGTGGACGCAGTGAATGTAAAACTGAATATGGCATTGGGGCATCAGGGTAGAGATTCTAATCGTATTCCCTACTCTGCTCTGAATAGTACATGGCTTCACTCGCAACCAATCCCTAATTGGCCTGCCTCTTGTCATTCCCTAACATCACAAAGCACAGAGACACTCTCTCAGACTTGAGAGCTGTGACTTCAAGGCATTAATTTCTTGTTGTCATTTTGGATGATCAGCATTCCATACTTGTTGCTCAGGCTGTGCTTAATGCAGTGCTGCCTGGAGATCTTTACATTCATTTTCCAGATACGGCTCTTAAATTCTGACTCCTGAACATGCCTCTGTGCCTTTTTGGCATTTCTGTTCGCTGTCGCAAATTGGCTTTGATAATTTGAGAGATAAACTATCTTCTCCTGATTGGCAACCTCTAAGGATTTAACCGTTCCCTTTAACTCCATGTTTTCTAGCTGGATAATTACCTTTTCCTGACTGACAGCGTCTCAGGCATCAAATTTCTGATTTAGGTCTGTATTTCTGGCTTCAAATCACTTGTCTCAGCATTTCTCTACTTTACTAAGTCTCTGTAGAAAGACAACAAATTCCCATCAGCCCTTCCCCTCTGTGTGCGTGCTTTCCCACAGACTTCTTGACTGACTCTAACAAATCATCCGATGACCTGGGGCTTGTGACATCACAAGCTTCCCAATACTCTACCCTCTTCAGCAATTTACTCTTCAAACATTCTGTAATCAAGCTCTTCCATTCAGATTGATTGGTTGTCATGATTTCAAAGCTAACTTCCAATGCCAAATTCAATAACATAATCATTTAAATGTTCCGATTAAATCTGAAAATTTGATGCTTCAATCTTCATCTGCACACTTGTATCCTGACCACCAAGTTGGGCAGAGATAGTAGGAACTGCAGATACTGGAGAATCTGAGATAACAAGGTGTGAAGCTGGATGAACACAGCAGGCCAAGCAGCATCAGAGGAGCAGGAAAGCTGACGTTTCGGGCCTAGACCCTTCTTCAGAAAATCTTCAGGTGTTCATCCAGCTCTACACCTTGTTATCTCACCACGTGGGGCAGCTGCCCTCTTAATCAGGCTCAGGCTCAGGCTCAGGATTTCTGAAGATACAAGGTTAGTAGATTCAACTTTGGAGCAACGCAAAGTCATATCTCATCGAAGCCCACCAAGCGATGCCAATTGTTGTGGGTAAATCATCAGAAGTTACCTTTAATTCAACTACTTATTAAGAAATGTCATAGACAATCAAGTACTGAAATATGATTTAAACTTTATTTCATGCAGTAACCAAAATAGGACTCCCTCAAGTGAGCAAGTTAAGCCTCACAACCCAACTTGGCTATTATGTGATAAATGGAAGAACTTAGCTATGATTCCAAGTGTCTGTGCATGATGCCCAGGGTTTGATCCTTGTGCTGTGTTGTTCTTCATAAGTTCCACCAATGAAGGAGATTCTGGTGTTGAATTCTTGCAGTGTCTTGCCCTTCAGATCAATCGGGTGACATTATTATTGATCCTTTAGACTCTTTCATCCAAAACATTGATTAGTCTCTGGTGTCCTTGAGTCTGCAGTTTGCTTCCTTATCAGAAGTAACTCCTCTGTTCCTTGTTACATTTGGCATTAATACAAACCCGTCTTGTAATTCATAGAATCCCTACAGTGTAGAAACAGGCCATTTGGCCCAACAGGTCCATACTGGCCCTCCAAAGAGCATTCCAGCCAGAACCATTCCCCTTACCCCCTCCCTGTAATCCTGCATCTCCAATGGCCAACGCATCTAACCTACAAACCCCTGAATGCTATGGGACAATTTAGCATGGCCAGTCTACCTAACCTGCACATCTTTGGACCATGGGAGGAATCAAGAGCACCCGGAAGAAACCCACACAGACACAGGGAGAATGTGCAAACATTCCCACAGACAGTCACCCGAGGGTGGAACTGAACCCAGGCCCCTGGTGCTGTGATGCAGCAGTGCTAACCACTGAGCCACCGTGCCGCCCAATTAACTCCTTAAATACTTGTGTAGTGCAGTAGTCATTTGTCCTTAGGGCATCAGGCAGCTGTTTATTAAGCAGGTGTCAAAGCAATTTTGTTCATGTAACCTAGATTCCCTTTTTTTCCAGGCACGGTTAATTGCTTTCAATCCCCGATGTAACAGCTTGTCTTTATCCCTTTGCAGTTTATTCCAGACAGAGTTATTGCTGATCCCTTGGTGTGTAACAGTTTATCTTTGCTGATCCTTTCAATCCATGAACAGTTATTAAAGTTTTGAAGTTTACACTGTCACACCTCCATCATAAGATCAGAAGTGGGGATGTTCACTGATGATTGCCCAATATTCAGACCATTCATGACTCCTCAGATACTGAAGCAGTCCATGTTCAAATGCAACAAGATCTGGACAATATCCAGGTTTTGGCTGACAAGTGGCAAGTAACATTTGTGCCACACAAATGCCAGGCTATGACCATCACCAGTAAGAGACAATCTAACCCCAGCGCCTTGATATCCTATGCTGCTACCATCATTGGATCCGCAACATCCTGGGGGTTACCATCGACCAGAAACTGAATGGGACTGAGTGAGCCACATAACTAAAGTGGCTACCAGAGCAAGTTAGAATCTACGAATTTTCTAGCAATTAGCTCACCTCCTGACTCCCCAAAGCACAAGGCACAAGTCAGGAGTGTGATGGAATATTCCCCACTTGCCTGGATGAGTACAGCCCCAACAACACTCAAGAAGCTTGACACCATCCAGGACAAAGCAGCCCGCTTGATTGGCACCACATCCACAAGCATCTACTCCCTCCACCACCACTGCTGGCCTTTGAGATTTACCCTCACACTGTGCCTACAACACTATAGGCATAGGACGTGGAGAGGATTTGTGGGAAACCGGAGAGCTGGGAAGCCTTTAAAAGCCAGTAGAGGATGACGAGAAAAGCAATAACGGGAGAGAGGATGAAAATGAGGTTTAGCTAGCCAGTAATATTAAAGATGTTTGCATGCTTCTTTTTGATATATACAAGGTAAGTGGGAGAAAAGAGTGGACATTGGAGCACTGATAAACAGGGCTGGAGAAGTAGTAATGGGGAACAAATCAATGAAGGAGGAAACGAATAGGTACCTTGCAGCAGTCTTCATGGTGGAAGGTACCAGGAGTAAACCAGAACTCCGAGAGAGACAGGGGGCAAAGGACGGTGTAATGGCCATCACTAAGGAGAAGGTGCTGGTGAAGCTGAAAAGTCTGAAGGTGGATAAATCACCCGGATGAGATAGACTACACCCCAGAGTTCTGGAGGATATTGCGGAGGCATTGGTGGGGGTCTTTCAGGAATCACTGGAGTCAGGGACAGTCACAGAGAACAGGAAAATAGATAATGTAACCCCCCCTGTTTACAAAGGGAGGGGGGCAGAAGACAGGAAGCTATAGGCTGGTTATCCTGACCTTGGTTGTTGGTAAGACTTACGAGTCTATTATTGAGGATGAGATTGCAGAATACATGGAAGTATCTGGTAAAATAGGGCCGAGTCAGCACAGCTTCATCAAGGGGAGGTCATGCCTGACAAACCTGTTAGAATTCATTGAGGTGTATTGAGCAAGTTAGACAAAGGAGAGCCTGGGGACATGATCTATTTGGATTTCCAGAAGGCCTTTGACAAGGTGCCTCACAGGAGCCTGCTAAATAAGATAAGAGCCCATGGTGTTAGGGGTAAGGTACTGGCATGGATAGAGAATTGGCAGAGGGCAGAGAGTGGGGATAAGGGGGTCTTTGTCAGGATGACAGCTGGTGACTAGGGGAGCTCAGCAGAGGTCAGTGTTGGGAGCACAACCATTCACGTTGTATATTAACGATCCAGACAAAGGAACAGAGGGCATTATTGATAGGTTTGCAGCTGACACAAAGGTAAGCAGAGGGACAGGTAGTGTTGAGGAAGTGGGGAGGCTGCGGATAGACTTGGACAGGGCAGGAGAGTGGGCAAAGAAATGGTAGATGGAACACAATGTGGGAAATTGTGAGGTTATGCACTTTGGTAGGAGGAATAGTGGCATAGAGTATTCTCTAAATGGGGAAAACATAAAGAAATCTGAAGCACAAATGGACTTGAGAGGCCTCATTCAGTGTTCTCTTGAGGTTAACATGCAGGGATCAGTGGTCAGTTAAGAAAGCAAATGCAATGTTAGCATTCATTTTGAGAGGGCTAGAATACAAAAGCATGCATGTACTGCTGAGGCTGTATAGGGCTCTGGTCAGACAGCATTTGGTGTATTGTGGACAGTTTTGGGCCCCATATCTAAGGAAAGATGTGCTGGTGTTGGAGGGGGTCCAGAGGACGTTTACAAGAATGATCCCGGGGATAAAGTTCTTGTCATATGAGGAGCAGTTGAAGACTCTGGGTCTGTACTTGATGGAGTTTAGAAGGATAAGAGGGGATCTGATTGAAACTTACAGAACACTGAGAGGCCTGGATAGAGTGGATGTGGAGAAGATGTTTCCAATAGCAGGAAAGACTGGGACCCAAGGGCACAGCCTCAGAGTGAAGGGACAACCTTCAGAACTGAGACGAGGAGGATTTTTTTCAGCCAGACGGTGGTGAATCTGTGGAACTCATTGCAAAGAAAGACCAAAGAACAGTATAGCACAAGAACAGGCCCTTTATCCCACCAAGACTATGCCAACACATTAACAGAAAAACCAACGAGCTGCATATGCTGGAAATCAGAAACAGAAACGGAAACTGCTGGAAAAGCTCAGCAGGTCTGGCAGCAGCATCTGTGGACAGAAATAAGAGTTAACGTTTTGGGTCTGGTGACTCTTCTGAAGAAGGCTGAGTTTTTCTGCTGACTTGCTGGTGAGACCAGCTGAGTTTTCCCAGTACTTTCTGATTTTATTTCTGCACCAACACATGTCGCCTTTCTAAACTAAAAACCGTTTGCATTTAGACTGCCTCTGCCTATTCATGTATCTGCCAAGATGCATCTTAAATTCTGCTATTGTATCTGCCTCCATCAGTTCCTCTGTCTGCACATTCCAGGCACTGACCACTCTGTCTATAAAAAAACATTTCTTCTCACATCTCCTTTAAACTTACCCTCTTTTACCTTAAACCTATGTCTCCAAGTAACTGATATTTCTAATCTGGGAAAAAGACTCTTGACTATCAATTCTGTCCATGCATCTTATCATTTTGGTAAATTCTGTCAGGCTGGTCCCTCATCCTTCAACATTCAAGTGAAAACTGATCAATTTGGCCGTTCCCTCCTCATAGCTAATAACCCCCCCAAACATCCTGGGAAAGCACAGAGGGCTGTTGAGATGAAGTCATTGAGTGTACTTAAAACAGAGCTAGACAGATTCTTAAAAAAAACAATAACAGAAATTGATGGAAAACCTCAGCAGGTTTGGCAGCATCTGTGGAGAGAGAAATCAGTTAACATTTTGAGTCCAATGACCCTTCCTCAGAACCTAGATAGGTTCTTGATTGGTAAGGGGAACAAGGGTTATGGGGAAAAGGCAGGAGAATGAGTTTGAGAAACATATGTACAGTGAAACTGTGTACAGTTCTGGTCGCCACATTACCAAAAGGATGTGGAAGCTTTGGAGAGGGTACAGAGAAGGTTTACGAGGATGTTGCCTGGTATGGAAGGTGCTAGCTATGAAGAGAGGTTGAGTAGGTTAGGATTGTTTTCATTAGAAAAAAGGAGATTGAGGGGGGACCTGATTGAGGTCTTCAAAATCATGAAGGGTATAGACAGGGTTGATAGAGATAAGCTTTTTCCCAGGGTGAGGGATTCAATAACGAGGGGTCGCGCGTTCAAGGTGAGAGGAGAAAAGTTTAAGGGGGATACATGGGGAAAGTACTTTACACAGAGGGTAGTAGGTGCCTGGAACGCGTTGCCAGCAGAGGTAGTAGAGGCAGGCACGGTAGATTCATTTAAGGTGCGTCTGGACAGATGCATGAGTAGGTGGGGAGCAGAGGGATACAGATCCTTAAGAATTGGGTGATAGGTTTAGACAGTGGATTTGGATCGGCGCAGGCTTGGAGGGCCGAAGGGCCTGTTCCTGGGCTGTAAGTTTTCTTTTCTTTGTTCTATATCATCCACGATTGAATGGCAGACCAGACTTGGTGGGCCAAATGGCCTAATTCTGTTCTTATATTTTATGGTCTTATGGTTATCGTCAAAGAGTCTACTTCCAGCTTAGTTGGAGGTGTGGCATGTCAAAATACCTACATATCGTCATGGCCTTAGCTACTGAGTTTAAACCGGAGGAAGTAATAGCTCTCCTCGGGAGTGCAAGTGAAAAGTGTTGGTAAATAATGAGCTGCTTTCTGCTGGTATCATGAAACATGGAGCAGAGTCAGTGGCAGGAACACTGACTGTTCAGATAGACTTGTCGAATTCTGCTACATTTAGGAGCATAAGCTGGATTTGGTTTGAACCATCCCCTTGCCCTTGCTCCTAAATTCAAGGTTTTTCAGCAAACCGTCAGTACCACAGTCTATAGGTGTGAGGCTGGAAAAGCACAGCAGGTCAGACAGCATCAGAGGGGCAGGAAAGTCAACGTTTTGGGCCGAAACACTTTGTCAGGACTGACTTTCAGCCTGAAACATTGACTTACCTGCTCCTTGGATGCTGTCTGACCAGCTGTGCTTTTCCAGCCTCACACCTATAGACTCTGGCTTCCAGCATCTGCAGTCCTTATCGTCTCTGACCATCAGAACGGGTAGTTCTCCAGTAACATGATAGTTCTGTTCTTGTGTGACCTTGTGCTATAGGAAAACTCCATGGAAAATTGTGTTATAGGGAAATGGACATCGAAAATCGCTATACCTGTACAGCAGAGATAACAAGCATGGGGCTGGATGAACACAGCAGGTCAAGCAGCATCATAGGAGCAGGAAAACTTGACGTTTCGGGCCTAGACCCTTCATCAGAAACAGTACCTTTTATCTCTGATACCTGTACAGCAGGAAGTTTGTGTTTCCAAACAGCGTCCACTATTCATCAATCACGTTACAGCCAATTTGTGTTAACGAAACACGCATTATAGCAGAAATACCCGTACTACATTCTGCGTTTTTGGCATTTCCAATTATTTGACTGTGATTCCACTGTTTGTCCATTTATTACTTGCTGCTTCTTAGTTTTATCATTTCATCATGGACCAGACTCTCTTTCCCCACCTACTGGTTTTAATATATAAGACAAAAGGCTAGCCACAATAATTTTATCTGATTGATTACTACTGGAAAATCTGCAGTAACTTTATTTATCTAGCTTCTTCAGCTATAATGTGCTTGGTCAGACAATTTTGGAACACGTGTCTAAACCCTTGATTACTATCCCCCATATTTTCCCATCACAATCCCTTCTTTCAACAGTGCTGACTGTGAGACACTGACCAGTTTATTTGGAACAAATACTGGAGGTGAGGGGAGATGGGGTGCTATTTGTCATGCGGTGAGCTGCTGTGATCTGGAACATGCTGTTTGAAAGGGCAGTGGAAGCAGATCGAACAGGAGCCTGTGTCGTGGAATTGGAGAAATACAGGCAGTTCCCAGCTTGTGAATGGGTTCCATTCCTGGGTCTGGTCACAAGCTGACTTGTACAAAAACGGAACAGTATAATGGAGAGCAGCTGTTTGCGAGTACAGGAAATGTATGCTGGATTGTTAAAATTACACCCCTGTATGGGATTACATTAATCAGAACAAGTGCTCACAAAGGCAGGTGTTTGTAAATCAGAGACCCCTTGTGGTTGAAAAGGAAATATTTCTAGGGGCTGACGAGAAGGAGCAGTGAATAGTTCTTGAGAAGGGAATATTGGGTGAGACCTCTTTCAGGTATTCCTGGGTAGCTAGCAATTGGATCCTCAAAACTGGGGCTCATTTAGCTTGTTTTACGCTAAACAGATGCAGTGAAATCCCAATGTTGGACAGTACCTGGGGCCTTTTGTGACACTGTAATAGTGTCCCTATCTGTGAGCCAAGAGGCCTGATTTCAACTTCCACTTGCTCCAGAGGTGTGGAATAGCATTTCTGAACAGGTTGATTAGAAAAATACCTGGACAATACCAGGTTGTTTCAACTTAGTCACTTAGAGCACAAATTAGATGTTAAGATGGGAAGTAAGATTCAACTCAGTATTATAACGGGAACAGAACTGAAATCAAATCAGTTTCTTAACTTCAGGCGAGTGGAGATGAGGGGAGAAGAATTAAAAGCATTGAGTGTGAGGCTGGAGACAGTGAGAAAGTTTGCTGCCACTCAGCTAGTTTATTGTTCATTAAATCTAATTAATTTGCACTATCTGTAAAATAGATGCCTTTACAATTGAGTAGTGTTGGATTGCTCCTGGAGATAGATGAAATAGATTTTCTGTACAAAATTCTGGCGGACATTCATTCATTTAAATATCTTGGGTCAGAATTTTTCTTTTATTCTTCTGTTGGTCTTCATCTGAAACATCCTTCACTGTAGCTCAGCTGAGATTTTGGAAACCCAATATGTCAGAGTATTTCCTGATAAAATCATTTTGGACTGGAATTGCAATACCCACCGTCACACTTTAGCTGTAGGCATGCTGGAAAGCACCCTTTGTGCACAGTCACGGGAATTCTAGGGAAAGTTAGCTTTGGTGTCAAGTTACCTTGAATACAGGGTCACAGAATCACGGGATTGGTATGGTGTAGAAGGAGTCCATTCAGCCCATCGAGCTTGCATCAGTTCTATTACGTGGTGCCAATCTCTTACCTTTTTCCCATATCACTGCAGTCCAAGGTCCAGTTCAGGTCACCAGGAAATAAGAAGAGGTATGATTCTTGGTATGGATTCCCATTGCTTTCTTTGTTCTTATACCACAGTCAATCTCAAAGTCAGAAGTCACACGACACCAGGTTATATTCCAATACTGTCCGGGTGCATAACGGCCTGGAATAGCAACTGCTCTGCCCAGGACCGTAAGAAACTACAGAAGGTGTTGTGCACAGCCCAGAGCATCACAGAAGCCAACCCTCCATCCATGGACACCATTTACATGGCTCGCTGCCGCGGAAAGGCAGGCAACATCATCGAAGACCCATCGCACCCCCGGTAATGATCTCCTGCAACCTCTTCCTTCAGGCAGAAGATACAGAAGCCTGAACACACACACACCAGCAGGTTCAGGAACAGCTTCTTCCCAGCTGGTATCAGACTGTTGAATGGACTCTAGCCTCAAATAATGTAACCTGTATTCCTCTAAGTCTTTTTGATCTGTACACCCTTTGCTTGCTGTGATCTGATGGTACAGGTCATAAACAAAGCTTTCCACCATATTTCAGTACATGTGACAATAAATAAACCGATCAATTAATCAACAGGTTTATTTGAAATCACAAGCTTTCGGAGCTGTTGGACTATAACCTGGTGTTGTGTGACTTCTCACATTGTCCACCTCTGTCCAACTCCGGCACCTCCACATCATGACCAATCAGCACACTTTTTCCCTGTAGTGTAAATGATTATTCCCTTTGAAATTTGGAATTCTTGCATTTTTTTTGTTCATTCATAGGATGTGGGTGTTGCTGGCTAGTTAGCATTTATTGTCCATCTCTTACTGCCCAAAGAACAGTTAAGAGTCAACCACATTGCTGTGGGTCTGGACTCACACGTAGGCCAGACCAGCTAAAGATGACAGTTTCCTTCCCTAAAGGACATTAATGAATCAGGTGTGGAACGGGAGGAACACAGAAGGCCAGGCAACATCTGAGGAGCAGGAAAGCTGACGTTTCGGGTCAGGACACTTCGACATATAAGGACAGCTCCGTACCATCCATCATCTATGGTCTGGCAGAAAGAGCAGTCTAAGCTTTGAAGGCAGGCTTAAAGAAACAGCCTACAGCTTCACTAAATATCAAACTGTCCCGGTTCCTATTTGTTTATCAGACCACCCCTCATGCAACGACAGGGAAAGCTCCAGCAGAGATGCTAATGGGGAGACGACTTTGCACCAGGTTAAACCTGATCTTCCTGGACCTGCGGGGGTGTAGGGTGAAAAGGCATCAGGAACACCAAGGCCAGACACATGCCTCCTCTAAGTGAGACAGCCAATTTACTAAAGGGGACAAAAGTTGGTGCTGAAACCATGGGAATGGCCCTGTATTGGTAAGAGGCATGATTGATGTGAGGTCAGGTCTTGTAACATACAAAAGGTTCGGGTAGGTGTGACAGTCCTGAACAAGCACATGGACTGTATGAAAGCTGCAAACTTGCAAATGTGGCAGGAGCTGTCCCCTCAGACCAACCGGACAGGCTATGGGAACCCACCTCCATCTCAGGTCGAAGAAACCTCAGAGACTGAGCTAGACACAGCTTCAGTGCCTTCAGCTCCTGAAGAAGAGGAAGAATTCTTACCGAGACTCTTCGGGCACAAGAGGCAGGTTACGGTCCGGTACACATCATCGGTATCCGAGGCTGAGTTGGAGGAATGGGACCCGGTGTAGAAACGGGAGAGGCTACAAGTAAAAGAACTGGCCTATGTCCCTGGACTTACAGGGGAGGGACGTACTGACGGTAACGAGGTCAGCCAGGTGGACCTGATAGAATATGAGTTCCCTGATTGGGGCTGTTAATCTGGTCCAATCAGGGAGCCCTGGCTGACAGATAGACACAGGAGTGTCAGGGGTTCTGTTCACTCTTTATAAAGTCCACCTGGCTGACCTTGTTACACTTACTACAGGCTCCATCGCCATTGAGGGGGCATTCAACTTGAGGACTTGTGTTTGGGGTTTTGTTCAAGGTCAACTCTCCACAGGACAATGGAGTAAGAGCTCAGTGTCCCACTGCTGGAGATCTCAGTGCATTTCAGGATATTTGAACTGTTTGTTCTTAACAAAGTGACTTCTTCAGGTAAACTGAACCCAGTCCTTCTATATGTAAGCAGATGTCTGAATCAAAGTTACAGGTACAATAAAACGGACTTGAGTTATAACATTTCTGGCAAACATTGCATGTCTCAAAGCGCTTTACAATGCCGCATTTTTGATGTGTGCTCACTGATGTAAAGATTGAAATACAACAATCAAAATACATGACCAGATAATCTTTATTGTGATTTTATCTGGGGGGATAAATATAGGTCAAGCACGGGGAAAAACTCACCTGCTTTCCATTTGTGTACAGGTACCTCCCTGAGGAAGGAGGGACTGGATCATCCACTCGGCACTTCTGGCTGAAGATTGCTGCGAATGCTTTCAGCCTTATCTTTTGCACTGATGTGCTGGCCTCTTCCATCATTGAGGATGGAGATATTGGTGGAGCCTCCTCCTCCAGTGAGCTGTTTAATTGTCCACCACCATTCACAATTGGATGCGGCAGGACAGCAGAACTTAGATCTGATCCGTTTGGTTGTGAGATTGCTTAGCTCTGTCAATCACTTGCTGCTTTCGCTGTTTGGTGGCTTCATTTTTAGGTTTGGCTTGTGCTGAACAAGAGATCAGAAATCCCTTCTCTTCTCTGCCCTTAACACAATCGCTGTCGCCATACAATGGTACAGTTGATAAAGTCACACATTATCACTGTCTATATTTCTCGCAACTTTCATTAACGACTCTGGAGATCTGTTCCTCTCTCCTGTTGTTATTTGATGGCTTACAAAAGAATCTGAACAATATAATAGCTCCTCTACCATACCTTCAATCCAACTAAACAATTTCTGTTTTTGACCACAGTCAGATATTTTCTCTTCTCTATACTATAAAATAATCCTGATTTCTAACTGCTACTCCCCTCTTTCTGTCATTCTCCCATTTCTACCTTTGTAACCAGGAATACCGGCTCTTTAGTAGTCCTGCTTTTGTTTTGAAGTCTATCCCAGTTATTTTCGACTCTTTATGTTCATCTTTGGCTGCAAAGTGCTTTGGAGTGATCTGAAGCTGTGAGAGTTGCTACAGAAATGCAACTTCTTTCATTCTTTGAAGTTTCAACTAAGTGCTCAAGGGAATTTCAGCTTAACATCAGGTTTGATACTGTATGAGTGTCCGTTCCTGTCGGAGGCACACGCAGTCTGGAGATCCATGGAAACGAAGTTCTCGGCTGAAGATTTCCCACCGGAACCATGGGATCTGTTCATCAGCGCTGAACTCACTTCTGGTGGGAAACTGATTGAGGTTTAGCATTTTTTTTTTGCCTTTGCTCATTCACGGGATGAGGGCGTCACTGACCAGGCAACATTTATTGCCCATCCCTAATTGCTCAGAGGGCAGTTAAGAGTCAACTACATTGCTGTGGGTCTGGAGTCACATGTAGGCCAGACCAGGTAAGGATGGCAGCTTCCTTCCCTAAGGGACATTAGTGAACCAGATGGATTTTTCCGACAATCAGCAATGGATTCATGGTCATCATTAAATTCTTAATTCCAGATATTTTATTGAATTATGCCATCTGCTGTGGAACTCGAGTCTCCAGGACATTACCTGGGTCTCTGGATTAACCGTCCAGCGATAATACCACTAGGCCATCGCGTCCCCTGGGGAATCTCTCAGTTGATGTGTGAGGGTAGGAGTTTCTTGTCCATTTTTCTCCCGTCGGAGTGAGAATGGGATGACTCAGGTGAAGTGTAAGTTTCATTTAGAGTGCCCCAATACTGAGGCTGACACTGAGGCTGGTGGTTGGCCTGAGGGACTGGGGTACAGTTTGTTTCACAGTCACCCTTAGCACCAGAGGGAAGTGAGATAAAGCCATAGGCCCATGAGACATTGGAATAGAAGTGGGCCATTCAGCCCAATGAGCCTTGTCCAGCATTCATTGCGATCATGATTGATCTGATAGCTCCTGTTTCCTGCCTTTTCTCCCCAGCCCTTAGTTCTGTTTCTGGTTAAAAATCTCTCAAAGGTATCACAAGGAGGCTGCACTCCTGACACTCACTCCATCGATTACCAAGCTGCCCCCAATGCTGGAGGGGGTGAGGGAGGGGAGGGAGGAGGGTGCTAGGTGGGGGCTAGCAGGGACATTCCTCCATCGGGTGTCATCTTCCTCAGCCTTCGATTCCTCCTCCTCCCTCAGCTCCTGCTTCTCCCCCTGATGAGCTGTCTCCTTGGAGTAACTCGCTGTCCCCAGAACACCCACCTTGGTGCAGGGCCAGGTCACAGAGAGAGCAGGAGGCCATCACAATGGGCGAGATAGAGACAGGAGGGCACTGCGTTCCCTTGCCCATGCATGGGGGCAACACCTTCAGAACCTGACAATCTGCTCAGTGACCTGCTCAGGAACTGGCATTCCTGGCATCACCGTCTGTCGGGGGTCCAGTGGAGGGATCAGTCACCATCTCTTTGAGGGATTTCCCTTGTCCCTGGGGTCTACCCACATACTATGGGAGTTTAGAGTTAGTTAGTTTGGAAGCCCAGGCTGGCAGAGGTGAAAGAGCCGTGACAGAAAAGTGAAGAATCTCCCTCTGAGATCTCTGCCCAGTTAGGTGTTGATAAAATGGAAAGGGCTCCTCTCCTTTTGACCTGAGCAGGCCACCTTTGAGCGTCGAGGTGACCATTTGGCACAATTGATGATGCAATCCAGCAATGGGGAGAAGGGATGTACAAAACTTTTCTCTTGCCACACTGGGTCCATTATGAAATAAATGTGCCTAAGCCTGCCAAAGAGAGGTGCCAGTGAGCAGAAAAATCCAACTGTCTGCCATCATTTTTAATGGAAAGGGCTAAGGTTTATTGGGTTCACTTAAACATGGAAGTTGTATTTTGGAGACTCTACTTCTGAATAGCAATTAAGAAAGTGGAGTTAATTCAGTATATCGCTGAATGGTTACTGTTTTTCATTTGCATCTGATTTGTCCTTCTGGAACTGTAGAGATTTTTTAATGACACAGTCATAATGAGTAATGTATGTTGATTTAGAATCTGCATTCTGCCTCCAATATTCCAATTATATTTCATGTTGTATGGTTAAATACGTCTGAAGGGGAACAGGAGGCAGATCATGAATATTCACTGCATATGCCAGTAATAAACTTTGCTTTGACACTATCTCTCCTCACTCCTCAATAAATTTAGGTAATGCTTGATTGATCTTATCAGAACTGTTTCATGTGGCTTTGATAAGGTTTCATTCTTAATCCAGAGTGATTCAATGCAAATCATAGAATGGTTGCAGCTGAGAAAGAGGCCATTGGGCCCATTGGTCCAAGTCAGCTCCCTGCAAGAACCAGTCTCATTCCCATATCCTTTCCCATGCTCTGGAAGATTCTCCTTGCTCTTCAGGAGCTTACCTGTTTGTCTTTTGAAATGCCTCAATTTTCTTTTCTTCGCTTGTTCATTTCTTCACAGAAAAGGCCAACATTTATTGCTCATGCCTAATTGCCCCACGAACTGAGTGGCTTGCTAGGGCCATGTCAGAGGGTAGTTAAGTGTTAGCCACATTACTGTGGGTCTGGAGTCACACGTAGGCCAGCCGAAGTAACGACAGCAGTTGCCTTCCCTAAAGACTATGTTACATGGTCGCAATTTGGCTAGTTTTGTATTTCTGATTTTCTTTCATTCAAATTTCACCATCTGTCCTGTAAGGATTTAAACCCACCTCCCTAGAATATTTCCCTGGAGCTTTGGATTAACAGTCCAGTGACAATACCAACATACCGTCGCCTATCCCATGTCAATTTATAACAAAATTATTCATTGACAGTATGTGGGCATCAGTGGCTAGGCCAACTCTGATTGCCCAGGGGGCAGTTAAGAGTCAATTATATTTTTGTGGATCTGGAGCTACATGTAGGCCAGGTTGGGTAAGGATGGCAGATTTCCTTCCCTAAATGGTATGAGTGAACCTGATGGGGTTTTGGCAATGGTTGCATGGTCATTATTAGACCCTCAACTGCAGATTTTTCTTTGAATTCAAATTCTACCATCTGCATTCGTGGGATTTGAATCCTGGTCCACGGAACACCCGGGTCGCTAGATTAATAATCCAGTGATAACACAAGATCACTGCCTCCCTCATTGAAGCTGCCTTCATGAATCTCTGAGACAGTGCAGTCCAAACCGAGACCACATTGACTTTGACTTTCCTCAAATCAGTATCTCCAGGTTTAAGACCATTCAGCCAACACAAGCATTTTCTCCCACTCCCTCATGGCTCTGAACACCTTCGGTAACACCGCTGCTATTTGTGATATATATATAAATGACTTGGATAAAGATGTAGATGGGTGGCTTAGTAACTTTACAGATGACACAAAGATTGGTGGAGTTGTGGATAGTGTAGAAGATTATCAGAGGATATAGTGGAATAGATCAGTTGCAGAAGTGGGCAAAGAAGTGGCAAATGGCGTTTAATCCAGGTAAGTGTGAGGAGCTGCACTTTGGAAGATCAAATGTTAAGGAAAAGTATACAGTAAATGGCAGGACCCTAAGCAGCAATAATGAACAGAAGGATCTTGGAGTTCAAGCACATAGCTCCCTGATAGTGGCCATGCCATTAGATAGGGTGGTAAAGAAGGCGTATGGCATGCTTGCCTTTCTTGGTCAGTGAATTACGTACAAGAGACAGGATGTCATGTTGTAGCTTAAAAGACTTTAGTAAGGCTGCATGTTGAGAATTACGCTTAATTCTGGTCAACACATTACAGGAATGATGTGGAGGTTTTGGAGAGAGTGCAGAAGGGGTTTACTTGGATGCTGCTGTACTAGAGAGTATGAACTCTCTGGAGAGGCTAGAAAAACTTGGGCTGTTTTCCCTGGAGTGGCAGAGGCTGAGGGGAGACTTGATAAAAGTCTATAAATTTATGAGATGCATAGATAGGGTTGACAGTCCGAATCTTTTTCCAAGAGCTGAAATGTCTAATACCAGGGGACATGCATTTAAGGTGAGAGGGGGAAAGTTCAAAGAAGATGTGAGGGGCAAGATTTTTACACAGAGAGTGGTAGGAACATGCTGGCGGGGTGGTGGTGGAGGTAGGTACAATACGGGCAATTAAGGGGCTTTTAGAAAAGCACATGAATATGCAAGGAATGGAGGGATATGGGCCAAGGGCAGGCAGAAGGGATTAGTTTAATTTGGCGTCATGTTGGGCACAACATCGTGGGCCAAAGGGCCTGTTCCTGTGTTGTATAGTTCTATGTTCTAAATCTCCTCTTCTTGAAGGGAAAATAGTTGCAGTTTCAATCTACCACATAACTAATGTCTCTCAAGTCTGGAGACAATCTTGTGTAACTTTTTTTAGCATCATTGTTAATACCTTCACATCTTCCCCAAAGTGTGGTGCCCAGAATCTGATGCACTTCTCCGGTTAGCTCAGTTGGCTGGACAGTTAGTTTGTGACGTTTACAGTGTGGCTGCCTTCCCATGGAGGTTGAGGTTCCTATGAAGCCCCTGCCTTCTCAAACTCACCTCTCAGCTAAAGCGCGGTGACCCTCAGGTTAAACTCAGTATTAGTCATCACTGTCTCAGAGAGAGCAGACGATGGAGACTTTACCTTTATTTCCAATGTGTTAGTGTGGCTTATAGAAGCCGCACAGAAACCATTAATTAGGAGAAACCATCAGCGCAGTGCGTGTAACAGCTGTCTTTTATGTGCCCACCTCTGAGCTGGAAGGTGGTAGCTTCAAATCCACCTCAGACTGTTGAGCATCTTTTCTGGACTGACACACCCAGGGCAGTATTCAGGAATTGCTGTCTGTAGCATCTCTGAAGGGAGCGAACAAAGTTAATGTTTCTGCTTTGAGATCCTCCTCGTTCTGACCTGGAGTAGCACCAGCTTTTCGCTTCTGTTTGAGGGTGTGCTGTACTGTCAAAGGTGCTTAGGTGGGATGTTAAACTGCAGAACTCCTCCCCTGCCAGTTTGACAAGAAAAATCCCAGTTCCATGATTTTGAAGGAGAGGGTAATTCTCCCAGACATTTAATCTTCAAGCAACATCTTCTCTCAGGCAGAAGATACAGAAGCTTAAAACACACATACCACAAGAACAGCATCTTCCCTGCTGTTATTAAATTTCTGAGTGGACCTGTCAGATTTCAAATCTAATGTTGATTTTGCTTTTGCACACCTTCTACGCAGCTGTAACTTTGTAATCCTCATTCTGTTCAATCACCCGATGATCTTTGCGCCATTGGACGGTATGGTCTGCTGTTTTGCACACTAAACAAAACTTTTCACTGAGGCATATTTCACAACAACAATTGAGTCCAATCAAACCCTTTACCTGCTCATTTCCTCAGTGTCACTGCTGGGATCTGTTGGTATTTACAGAATTGCTGGGAATATTCCATTTGCCCTCAGTTGTGTTATTTAAGGAAAATTCTTTAACTAAGAAACGATCACTATTTTCTTTCTGTCTCCTGGACAAATTAACTGGTGGAAGCCAGCCAGATCCTGGCCAAAATTTAAAAGGGACCAAATAGACGCCCCGTTTCTGTCGCGCAGCAATCACCACATTCACTTTACAAATAAACCGATATTGGTTCGAAACCCTCACCCGATACCGAACCCTAACCCTAACCCTAGCCTTAACCCTAACCCTAACCCTCACCCCAACCCCTAACCCTCACCCTCACCCCAACCCCTAACCCTCACCCTGACCCTCACCCTAACACCTAACCCTAACACTAACCCTCACCCTCACCCTCACCCCTAACCCTCACCCTGACCCTCACCCTAACCCCTAACCCTAACACTAACCCTAACACTAACCCTCACCCTCAGCCTCACCCCTAACCCCTAACCCTCACCCTCACCCTCACCCCTAACCCCTAACCC
>JAHRHZ010000099.1:41058920-41090309 GCA_024137785.1 Ginglymostoma cirratum
CACTAACCCTATCCCTACCCCTATTCTGACCCCTAACCCTTACCCTAATCCTAACCCTGTCACTAACCCTAACCAATCACTAACCTTATTACTAACTATCACCTTACCGCTAACCCTATTACTAACCCTAACCCTATCCCTACCTCTACTCCGACCCCTAACCCTTGCCCTAACCATAACCCTAGTGGTATTATCACTGGGCTGTTAATCCAGAGACCCAGGTAATGTTCTGGAGACCCAGTTGGAATCCCACCATGGCAGATGGTGGAATTTGAAATCAATAAATATCTGGAATAAAGAGTCTAATGATGATCCTGAATCTATTGTCGGTTGTCAGGAAAAACCCATCTGACTCACCTTTAGAGAGGGGAACTGCCATCCTTACCTGGTCTGGCCTACATGTGATTTCAGACCCACATCAACGTGCTTGAGTCTTAACTGCCGTCAGGGCAATTAGGGATGGGGCAATAAATGCTGCCTGGTCAGTGACGCCCTCAGCCTGTGAATGAATAAAAAAAATGGGAACACCATGCCCTTCAAGCCATTCTGACTTGGAAATATATTACCACTCCTCCAGCGTCGCTGGGTCAAAATCCTGGAATTCCCTCCCCAAGGGCATTGTGGGTCCACACGCAGCAAATGGCCTGCAGTGGTTCAACAAGGCAGCTCACCACCACCATCTCAAGGGGCAACTAGGGATGGGACAACAAATGTTGGACACAGCCAGTGATGCCCACGTCCCACTAACAAATGAAAGGGCAGATTCCCAAGACTCCTACCTATCAATTATCTGTATCTTATCTTTGCTAGTGTAGATTTGCTGTATCCTTCACCAGTCTCACTTCACCTAAAACTATTGAGCACAATCTGGAAAGCCCCAATTGTATCCAAGCATCATCCGTCTTTTGATGGACAGAGTATGCTAACTTCCAAGATCCTCCTCAGAAAACTGTGTTTCGTCATTTTGCTTGTTGTGACGACCACCACAAGTCCCATGAGGAATCACTAACTGATCTCCCCATGGGCCTCAATGAATATGAGTTCCCTTAGTAACAGGCAATGACCTGCCCAAGTAGAACTCATCAGCTGTGCCATTTATAAACTAGACCTAACAAAGGCTGTCTTGTGGCACAGTAGTAGTGCCCCTACCCTTGGGGCAAAAGCCCTGGGTTCAAGTCCCACCTGGTGTAGATATGTATAATAACATTTTTCTACAGGTTGATTAGGGAGCAATAGGTAAAGGAAAAAAGCAGACCCAGAAATTAAAAAAAAAGCCACAGGGATGGGTCTGAAGAGCTGTTGCCCTCAAACTGGGACTAGCCTATGTATGTCACAACTGTGGCACTATCTTTGTGTACAACAATAAATGATGTTCCTTTGTAATTGTATTTCCTAAGTTATGATAGCAGTACATATTTGAAGATTGACACTTGTAAGTATTACAATGAGGCAATTTAAGGAAATTAAAACGTATTTGATCGCTTTTGTTAATCAGGCATCTAAATTCCAAAGAAATCACCCTTAATAGTTTCATAACTGAGATTACTACAGATGCTGGAAATCTAAATAGTAACAAGAATTGCTGGAAATCCTCAGCAGGTTTCGTCAGCATCTGTGGCTGAGAAACAGAGTTAGTGTTTCAGATTGATAGGGTTATGATGAAAACTGTTGTGGGTAATCACCACGAGTTACCTTTAATTCAGCTGCTTATGCAGAAGTCTCACAGACAATTAAATACTGAAACAATGATTTAAACTTTATTGCATGTGCTAACCAAAATAAGACCACTCGAGGAACCAAGTTAAGCCTCATAACTCAACTTGGCCATTACCCGAATGGTGGAATTTAGCTACAATTCGAATCAACAGTGTCTGTCTTTGATGTTCAAGGTTTGATCCTCCTACAAAGCTGTTCTCCAAAGTTCTGCTAAAGAAGTGTTCTGGAGGTGAATTCTTCTACAGATTTTCCTCCCCCAGGTCAATGGGATGACGTTATTGATGATATTTTAGATGCTTTCATCCACAATACTCTACGTTAGCAGCTTTCTTTCTTATCAGAAGTAGCTTCTTTGTTCCTTGTTACATTTAGCATTAACCGTTTGAAGACGCAGCCTTCCTGCAACTAACTCCTTAAATTCTTCTGCAGGATAATCACTTAACCTTGTGACATAAAGCAGCCAGTTATCAGCACGTGACAGAACAGTCTTGCTTATGTATCTTCAAATCCTTCTTTTCTTAGCCATGGCTAATTGCTTTCAATTCCTGTACGAGTTTATCCTTGTCCTTTAATAGTTTATTCCAGACAAATTTATTGCTTTTTCTTTCAAACTATGAACAGTTGATAAAGTTCTGCAGTTTACACTACCATAAACCGTCCATCCCTCCCTTCACAGATGTTGCCAGACATTCTGAGCTTTTCTAGCATTTACTGTTCAGAAGTATTGAGCCTGGTATGAGAAATTATTCATAAATAGGATGTTAGGGCAGTGAAAGGTAAATCAGACAACGCTTAAAATGCCAGGATAATTTATTCTGTCAAACAGTTTTCTGAAGACCTTAAATTATCCAGTCAATCTTTCTATCAAATGTAAACAATGAATATCATACACTTGTCCTGTCACAGTCTGAATATGGTAGGAACATTCTGATATTCCTATCAATCTGCTCTTTTTAGCCAGAAACCTGGGAACTGACAGTCTGGGGTGGCATTCTCCCATAAACTTGTTCATCTAACAATCAGGATTAGCTGTGGTGAATTTTCAGGGCCACTCTGAGAGTATTAGACCCAGAGGCGACATCCCCCACAACTCCTCCACAACAAGCTTTTAAAAGTGTGTATTGTGCATTGGTACAAATGCCAATTCTGCATTTATTGACCATAAACATGTAAAAACAGAATATAATGATACTGATTGGACGTTCTCATTGCTTGAGACATTTTGGGGGATTTGGATCGGAAGAAAAGCAGTTGTCAATGTGTGATGCAGCTCAGGCGATATATTCCTGTGTGTTCTTGCTCCAAAGACGAGATGATTTCACGTACCATTACACAATCGGTAATTGTTAGGATGCAGTGGGCTTAATTCAATTACACTTTTTGACATTAGTTACTAGTTCATAGTTTTGGAATATTAATGTAACTGTACACATTTTCAAAACGGTTGCATAAACAGATTGAGGAACCAAAAAGAAACTTTTAGCACGCATTGTAATTTAGATACAAGGCAATCTATTGGTGTGTCAGTATATGTGTATGTACAGTAGTAGATCCAAGCTTTTCATTTCCACTGTCAGTTTCTCGACGTAGTTTCATGATTGGTTCATTCAGTCATTTTTCTGCCACACTCACCCAAGTACCCCCCCCAACATTTTGAGCTCTGTGCAATTGCCAAGTTTACCAACTGGTTCCACCAGCATTGAGTGAACACATCTCACTTGGTTTTGCCATGAGATGGTTTTCTACGGTGAACATAATTTCTGGGCATATCTTTCATTATTTCTAAAGGAAGGAAGATTTCCATTTGTATAACACCTCAGAATGTCCCAAAGGGGCCATAAGCTGAAGTCACTCCTATAATAGAAAATAATCAGCTTGTCAGACAGTATTTGTCAAGAGAGCCACGAGTTAATGGCCTAGATCTCCCAATGGCTACACAGTCATCTCTCTAGTGTAGATGGAAGTAGCACATGGTGACCCTGAGGAACTATTGTGGCAGACTCGGAATTTCTGGGAATTCCGCTAGGCAATTCCTCTACGTTGGAACACTACCCCTTCACACTCGGCATCAGACCCCAACCCAGCTCGATCTCGATGTCACTAGGCATACCTGGTACATTTCCCACCTGATAGCTTACTTACCTGACACTCTACCCCTACCCCCACCATCTGTCATCCTGCCCTCTGGCACTCTACCCAGCTGGTAGCACACCTATCTAGCACCCTATCCCCTACCCATCTGGCTCCCTGCCTTGCCAGCGCCCTAGCATTACACTTACTCTGTCTCACAGCAGTTGTCAAAGTCACTGTCAGGGCCTGAAAATTCCAGAATACTGTAGCTGCCTGCTGTGAAAAGGAACATTGTTAGCCTTCCTCAGATAGTTCTACATTACAAAAAAACTGTCAGAATGGAAGGACATCTCCACATTTCTGAGGGAGTCCTGAGTAGAATCTCCCCTTCAAAATGCAGAGATCAATTCTTTCTTAAAGGTGGGGAAGGGGGGAGGTCAGAATAACAACCTGCCTAAGGTTACCACCCTCAGAAAATCCAGCCCATCGGATCTGACTGAGGACTCAGCCCCAGAATCCAATTCCACCACAAATAGAGGAGGCCATTCCAACCCTTCAGCCTGCTACACAGGAACAGGAAATACATTCAGGCTTTGACCCTGTTATGCTGGATCAGAAGAGGCTATTCAGACCCTAGAACCTTGTATAAACAATTTTAAGCATTCTTAATCAGACTGTCCAGGGATTTTATACTTCAAACTGGGCTTCCTAGCAAAGAGGTAAGGACACTACCACTGTACATAAGAACTCTGTGCAGGAGCGTGTTTGTGTGTGTGTGTATGATTGTGTGTCTGTCTGTGTGTGTGTGTCTGTGTGTGAGTGTGCTGAGTGGGTGGTGTCTGTCTATGTGTGTGTGAGTGTGTTGAGTTTGAGTAAGAATGTGTGTGTGTCTGTGAGTACGTGTTGTCTGTGAGCATGTCTGAGATTCTGTGTGTGTGTCTCAGTGTGTGTGTGTGTGTCTGAGTGTGTGTGTGTGTCTGAGTGCGTGTGTGTGTTGAGTGTGTGTGTGTGTTCAGTGTGTGCATGAGTGTGTGTGCATGATGAGTGTATGTGACTGCGTATGTGTGAGAGAGAGAGTGTGTGAGTGTGTGTGTGTCTAAGTGTGTGTGTGTATGAGTGTGTGAGTGTGTGTGTGTGTCTGTGTGTCTGAGTGTATGTGTGAGTGTATGTGTGAGTGTGTGTGTGTGAGAGAGAGAGAGGGAGTGTGTGTGTGTGTGAGAGTGTGTGAGTGTGTGTGTGTGAGAGAGAGTGTGTGTGTGTGAGTGTGTGTGTGAGAGAATGTGTGTGTGAGAGAGAGTGTGTGTGTGTGTGTTTGTGTCAGTGTGTGGATGGTGATCTAGTTCAGCAGTTTAAAGGGTGTGAACAGGTTGATAGAGAGGAACTGTATTCTTGGTGCATGAGTCACGAACCGGGGCAGAGTCTATGAAGTGGCTGTCAGGGAGCAGGGTTGGACATTCAGAACTCACCTTCTCCCAGGATCCTCTGAGACTAGCTGTCAATCACAAACCTGAGCAGGATCAATTTTGCTGAGGGAAGTATAATAGGGGTTTATGGAACAAAGACAGGTTGATGGAGTTAAGATCCAGATGCACCATGATCTAACTGAATGGTGGAACAGACTCAAATGACTGCGTGGCTGCCTTGCTTTCTTTTGATAATCTGTTTCAATAGCTCACAAATTATTCTCAGAGATAAAGGTTGCTTCAGATTGAGCTGTGATGTCAAACTCTGCGCTACAAATTTGTACAGGCAGCCGAGTCTGCAAATCTGTAACTGAAGTGAATGAAATCAAAGTGATCAAGAATGAGATTAGAAAGAAATCAACCGAGACGTTAGTTAAAACCATCCACTCCTACCAACGTGTGGTAAAACCATCCATCAAAGGAAACGGGAGAGAGGTGAGGGAGTGACGAGAACATTCTAGGCACAAGATGGAACGTGTAGACCCAAAACCTGACCAAACTTTGGATGAACATGAGCAGAATAAGAAAAAAAAAACAGTTTGTGGTTCCATAAGTACAACCACAAGGAAGGACAAATGATACACAGGAATGAGCCTGAGGAGGATTAGCGGCACCAACAGTAAACAAATGGGATTGCTATAGTGAATAAAGCATGACTTGATTTGAAGTGGATAAAGGAATGCGAGTAACTGTTACAGCTGAGCAAGATCACAACTCAGAGCAAAATTGACAAACAAAGATAAAAATGATGGATTATTTCGGGGTAAACATACTACTCGATGTGTATTGCATTTAGAAAACACTCACAGCAAGCAGCTACTATTGAACTAACTTTACTTACACCTCCTGAGCAGAAACAAAGTGGTAGCTACGTTCCCTCCTCACTTCAAAAAATAACGTCATATAAATCACAGTTAAATAGACAATGGTACGTGTGTCAAAATACAAAATCACCAAAGGGGAACGATTACAATATCTATAAAATAACAGGCTGGCCTGCAGATTTGGTTTTGTCCTAACCACAGCTGAAACAAATAAGGGGCTGATATTTCCAACATAATGTGTGTAAAGTTTCCTATAACATACTGTTTAACATAAATATTCCTTAATAAGGAATAATAAACATATCTTTCTTTTTCATTCCCACATACCTTTTTTTCCTCTTTTTTTTTCTCTTCTGCCATTTCTAATCATTTGACTCTGCTTTCTCAACCTCTCTGACTGTGTCAATGCTAAACTTTGGCACTGACTACACCTCCACGTGATGGTTGGACATTGCTTATTGTATCAGGAATTCACACCACACGTGAACAGGTAATCCATACCACTCCACCATATGGCATGGACTCTGTACTATCGCTCCCTGGAAGATAGATTTAATGCTGCCATCCCCTTTCAGGGTAGAGATCTTCAAGGCATGCCTTATCTAGGGTGGTAGAGAAAAACACTTGATAATCTAAAGGGTAGGGGCCCTTGTCTTAAACAAGATTTACTTACTGCATGATAGCAGCTTGTTGATATGATAGACATTGTTACAAGGCTGTGAGGAAGTCCCAGATGGTAGGTCCTACTTGTTTGAGATCTGAAGCTGTTTTCCCACCAAGGTCATATATCAGCACAGTAGATAGTTCTTAAATCTCTCCTGAGCACTAACTCTTTTAAATTTGTTTTACTGCATTAAGCAAAGACCTCAACTTGTTTTTGCCTTATTGGTAGAATCTTTAAAACTGGCAAGCTTCTTTGTGATTTTCACTTTGTTTCTGACTTTCTGTCTGGACTAAAGTTGTATTTAGAGTATAGGAAGGTAGTCATGGTCACCCTTTATTTGATGTTCTCTTTTAAACAAATGATCTGTACAATATTGATGGAACCTCTCCCCAATCTTCACTCAATACGTGATTGCACATAACCTATTGACGTCCTTGATTTCACACTTCTCACTATCTCAGTGGCTTTTCTTCATGAGTGTTTGACTCAAAATGAATTGTTATACCTCATGTATAATGACTCACCATCAATTGCATCTTGCTTTTTGAGTCATAGAGTCAGATAGAGCGAAACAGACCTTTTGGTCCAACCAGTCCATGCTGAACATAACCCCAAACTAAACCAGTCCCACCTGCCTGCTCCTGGCCCATATCCTTCCAAATCTTTGATATTCATGTACTTATCCAAATGTCTTTTAAACATTGTAATCATTGCCACATCCACTACTTCCTCAGGAAGTTCATTCCACACATGAACCACCCTCTGTATAAAAGACTTGCCCCTCATGTTCTCGTACTTTGCCATTGATAACTGGCTTAAACAAATTCAACTTTGTCCAAGGACTGTGTGTGTGTACTTACTCATAAAGTCAGCAACCTGTTGTATATTGTGACATTCTTCTGTAAGAGAACAGGGCATTATTTAACCTGAGTTGAAGAAAAACATGGAAATTACTGCCTAGCTTGTCACCAGCAAATAATCTTAAATAAATCTCTTCCCAATCTGTATACATCTTCCTGCATCGCCATTCAATGCTGGATGAAATGGTGTTATTAGAGTAGTTGCCTCCATTCTGGCTCAGAAATGTTTCAAATTCTTCTGATGTAAACTGTGGACCATTATTTGGAACTGACATCTCTGACAACCAATAGGTTGCAAGCAAACCTCTCAAAACCTGATTTCTGAAGAAGGGTCTAGGCCCGAAGTGTCAGCCTTCCTGCTTGGCCTGCCGTGTTGATCCAGCTCTACACCTTATTGTCACAAAACCTCAATGGTTTTTGTTCTCATTATAATTTATTCAAACTCAATATTTATCCAGGCAGCATCTGTGGAGAGAGAAACAGAATTAATGTCTCACATCGGGTATGACTGTTCAGAGTTCTGAACACTCTACGATTTTCTAAGGGTCATAATTCTAACACAGATACCTACCAACTCATAGGACTTCTCCTCAGCTCTGACTGTCAAGACCTGGTGGCTCTGATTCATGTCCTTAGCAGCACAGTGGAACACTTCTCTTCTGTTTCTAACAAGCCTGTCTCTTCCTTTCAGTCATTCACAGGATGAGGGCATCACTGGCTAGCCCAGCATTTATTACACTTCCCTAATTGCCCTGAGGGCAGTTTAAGAGTCAGCCACATATACACTAGACTAGGTAAGGACGGCAGATTTAACAAACAAGGTGTGTTTTTCCCCCAACAATCGATTTACAGTCATCATTAGACCCCACTAATTCCAGATTTTTTACTGAATTCAAATTCTACCACGTGCCATAGCAGGATTCGAACCTGGACCCCCAGTACATTATGTGGGTCTTTGGATTAGCAGCCCAGTGATAATACCACAAGTCTATCACCTTCCTCTGCCTCTATTGGTCTTCTAACACTGACCATCTGTAACCCTGGAACTGTTCCTTGGTGACCCTTGAATTATTTTGAGTTACGTCATGAAAAGACTCAAAGCAAACCTTGCACCTATTGCCAGACAGAATTGACTTTAACAACCAAACAGTCAGAAGTAACAAGCACTTGGAACTTTCTGTTCACTGACTGTTCTGATCTTCTCTGAGTGCCAGTTCCTACAGCACAAATTGTAGATAACCAAAAGAAATAATTCATCACTTTACTGATGGCTTCTAACCATGTACAAGGAATTTTCATTAGCTTAGCCAGCAAAATGTCAACTGTGCATTGTGGTTTATCTTGATTTGAGCTTTATGACGCATAATTTTATCATTTGGTCCCTTTGTTGAAAAATCACTTTGTGCTTATCAAGCACTTCCTCAGATGTTACTGATCTCTATTATAGATACCTCCACCAATGTCATTGCAATTTTTTAAAAAACAAATTCCTTCTTTGTTCTCTCTCACTACTAGTGATAGAAATAATAGGTTGTATCATCATCCACCCAACAATAGCCTGAAAAACTCTTATTGCAATTACCAGTCTCACACCAGATTTCTATGAGGGAATGTGACTTTAGCATTTCTTGTGTCCCCTTCTGAGGTAAACAGGTTTGACTGCAGCTGGATCAACCATAAAACTAAGGCGTGAATCTCCAAATTCTATTTCTACTCTGTGTCCCAGAATTATTCGTTTTGTTCATTCACAGATTGTGGGCGTCACTGGCTGGGCCTAGCATTTTTTGCCCATCCCCAGTTGCCCCTTGAAAAGGTGGGGGTGAGCTGCCTTCTTAAACCTCTGCAGCCTACGTGCAGTAGGTAGACCTACAATGCTCTTAGGGAGGGAATTCCAGGATTTTGAACCAGCAAGGAAGGAACGGTGATATATTTCCAGTCCAGGATGGTGAGTGGCTTGCAGGGGGTGGTGTTCCCATGTATCTGCTGTCCTTGTCCTTCCAAATGGAAGTGGTCGTGGGTTTGGAAGGTGCTGTCTGAGGATCTTTGGTGAATTTCTGCAGGATGTCTTGTAGATGGTACACACTGCTGCTACTGAGTGTCGGTGGTGGGGGGAATGGATGTTTGTGGATGTGGTGTCAATCAAGCGGGGGCTGCTTTGTCCTGGATGGTGTCAAGCTTCTTGAGTGTTGTTGGGGCTGCACTCGTCCAGGAAAGTGGGGAGTATTCCATCACACTCTTGATTTGTGCCTTGTAGATGGCGGACAGGCTTTGGGGAGTCAGGAGGTGAGTTAATCATGGTAGTATCCCAGCTCCTAACCTGTTCTTGTAGCCACTGTGTTTATGTGTCTGGTCAGGCAAAGTTTCTGATCCATGTAACTCAATTACTTTTATTTTTCCCTGTACTGTCTGTTGCTTGTCGACTGGGTGCAAATCTTGTTCAGTCTGTTCGATAACATCTCTTCTGTATCTTCATCTATTGTTTGTGTATTTGGGGACATGCATATGCTGTAATTATCTTTATCTCAACCCCAACCTGGAGCCTAGGCCTGCCCCTGACCCAGAGCCTGGCCCTGACCCAGAGCCTGGGCCCTCCCTGGAGCCTGGCTTTCTCATCTCTTGCTGTATGCCATCTGGGTAGGATATTGGTGTAAGAGAAACAGCTGTAGTAGGCCATAGGTTTGTCTTTTTTTGGCAGCTTTTTCAAGTTGAGCAGTCTCCTTCAAAGATTTGAAATTATTTCACTAAAGTTCATTGGCTACCTCTTCAGCAGTGAAGTTATTAATGCTGGCATAGTGAGCGCCTCAGTGACCGAGCACATCCCATAATTCAGGGGGAGACAAAGATGAAGAGAGATACTTCAGTTTTTTTAATTGCTTCGATATATCTTAAGAAATTTTCAGTAAAAGTATTAGGTTGTAAACTGCTGCTGTTGATGTTGGACTGATACTCGACATGGGTTTAACAAGTTCCTCTCTTTATTATGAACAAGGCTGACAAATAAGTTGATGGACCATAAAACCAGATACGGTGGCTCAGTGGTTAGCACTGCTGCCTCACACCGCCAGAGACCCAGGTCCGATTCCATCCTCGGGTGACTGCCTGTATGGAGTTTGCACATTCTCCCTGTGTCTGTGTGGGTTTCCTCCCACAGTCCAAAGATGTGCAGGCTAGGTTGATTGGCCATGGGAAATTGCCCATAGTGTTCAGGGATGTGTAGATTAGGGGGAATGGATCTAGGTGGGATGCTCTGAAGGCCGGTTTTGGACTTGTTGGGTCGAAGGACCTGTTTCCACACTGTGGGGATTCTATGAACTCTCTTCCCTACTCTACTCTAAATTTCCCATAGAGTTCAGGGATGTATAGGTTGGGTGGGTTACAGGGGAATGGGTCTGGGTGGGGTGCTCTGAGGTTTGGTGTGGACTTGCTGGGCCTAAGGGCCTGTTTCCACACTGTAGGGATTCTATATCTATAAGAGCACAAATAGGCCATTCAGCCCATCAAGCCTGCTCTGTCACTCAATGAGATCACAGCTGATCTGATAATCCTCAATTCCACTTTCCCCATAACCCTCAATTCCCTTCCTAATTAAAAACCCACCTATCTCAGCCTTGAATATATTTGATGACTGGGCCTCTTCAGCCCTCTGTGGTAAAACAATTCCACAGATTCACTTGCTCTGAGAGAAGAAATTCCTTTTCATCTCTGTCCTAACTGGGCGACAACCTGATCTGAGATGGTGCCATCTGGTCCCAGACTCTCCCAAAGGGGAAACAATCTTTCCATATCTCCACAGTCAAGTGCCCTAAGAAACTTGTAAGTTTATATAAAGGTTGACTCTCACTGTTCTAAACACCAATGAGATGCAGGCCCAACCTACTAAATGTTTGCTCATGAGAAAGTCTGTCCACACCCATGGTTAGCTGAGTGAACCCTCTCTGGACTGCTTCTAATGCCAGTCTATCTTTCCTGAAATAAGGGATCCACAACTATTCACAATATTCCAGCTGTGTTCTGACTAGTGACTTGTACAGTTTCAGCAAAACCTCCCAACTTTTATACTCAATACCCTTTGACATAAAATTAAAATAAAATTCGCACAAGGAAACATTACAGAAACTTGGAACAAAAACAAAGTTGCTGGGAAAGCGCAGCAGGTCTGGTAACATCTGTGAAGGAGAAATCAGAGTTAACATTTTGGTTCCGGTGACCCTTCCTCAGAACTAATGGTGGCTGAGAAAATGTCAGTCGTTTTCCCAGCCACCATCAGTTCTGAGGAAGGGTCACCAGACCCGAAAAGTTAACTCTGTTTTTTCCTTCACAGATGCTGCCAGACCTTCTGAGCTTGTCCAGTAACTTTGTTTTTGTCCTGATTTACAGCATCTGCAGTTCTTTTGGTTTTTATTACAGAAACTTGCTAGTTTGAATAAATTTGGTAGTTTTGAGCTGTTGATGCCCAAAGTGAACAGATGAACAATGAGAAGGAGTAGCCAACAGCTCCCATCAGGTGAGAAAATGATTGACTTTATCTTTATATCTGATTTTATTCACTTCCAGTAAAGCATGCCTCTGTTTGCAACTCCATCAGTCTTCGTTGTTAAATTACTCCATCACACCAACATGTGCCTCAATGTCAGGTTTCTTTCAAATACATAGAGCAAGGACTCGCTGAGCTGTTTATGTACACACAGAGCAATCTTTAAAGCTGCTCAAATTCATCAACTCTTTGCAACAGGAAAGAGATATTTGGAAGCTTCAGAAATGTATCACCATGTCCTTCAGTCTCTAATTTCTCAGATGAAACAGATGAGTTCTATCTTAGCCACGGTACCATCTTTCTGTTGTGAATAGACTCACAGCCAGAAACCCCTATTGAGCTGACACGATTTAACCCTCTCGAACGGAAACATATGCAGCAGAGAGGCAGCTACAATACAGTACACTCTCAGGAGCTGGGTCCAAAATTGAGACCAGTGCTGAGGGGGTGCAGCATTGGATAAGAATTTAAATCAAGAGCTCAAACGAATCACTGTAGAAGATCTCGCAATAAGATTTTTTTTTATTCATTAACAGGATGAGGGTGTTGCTGGCTAGGCATCATTTATTGCCCATCCCTAAGTACCCAGAGGGCAGTTAAGAGTCAACCACGTTGCTGTGGTCTGGAGTCACATGTAGGCCAGACCAGGTAAGGATAGCAGATTTCCTTCCCTAAAGGGCATTAGTGAACCAGGTGGGCTTTTCCAACAATCAATTCATGGTCATCATTAGATTCTTAATTCCAGACATTTTTATTGAATTCAGATTCCACCATCTGCCCTGGCAGGATTCAAACCCAGATCCCCAGAACATTACCTGGAACTCTGGGTTAACAGTCCAGCAATATTACCCCTAGGCCATCGCCTTGATGAAGACTAAGTAGAGTTGACCCTGACCAACGTTTATTCCCCAGCCAGCAAGTAACACTCATCATCTGCTCAGTCCCATCATTTCTGCCTGTGGGATCTTGCTGCGCAATTTGGATGCGACATCTCCTACATGACAGCGGTGATGACACTTCTAGAAATATTTAATAGACAGCCAAGAGGATATTGGGAGCTTTCTGAGGTTGTGAATGGCATTACCTAAATGTAAGCTTCATATTGCATGGAGTGAGCAGGGTAATAGAAAATTTGGACCCATGCAACAACCTGGTTTTATGTCTCTATGGATGTGGGGTATTGTGTGGCAGGCTCATGAAGGCCTTGCAATCTGTGTACATTGTATGGGCTATCGGGTAGTTTCCAGATAAAATGCTGGTCGAGGTCAGCACGTTGGAGCAGTGCATCAGTATTAGCCAGTAGTTGTATATTGACCTCCCAATATATTTACTTCGTTGCCAACACAAAAACTATTCATTGCTTGTTTCAACTACATTCTGCTTTCCAGTTGAGTGAATTCTCCAGAGATGTGCAAAGCAACATAGTGTTACATAGACACTGCAGCACAGAAACAGGCCATTCAGCCCATCTGGTCTATGCTGATGTAGACCTACAACAAAAACAGAGGGCTGCAGAAGCTTAGTAAGTGGCAGCATCTTTGGAGAGAGAAGAGAGTCAACATTTCAAGTCCTGAGACTCTTAAGAGCCTGGTGCAGGGTCACTGGACTCAAAACTATCCGTTTCTCTTTCCACAGATGCTGCCAGCACTGCTGAGTTTTTCCAGCAATTTCTGTTTTTGTTTCAGATTTCCAGCAGTTCTCTGTTTTACTCTGGTATATATCTAGATCTCTTCCTCGCCCTTTTCAGCTCACCTTATCACCCTATCCTTCTAATCCTTTCTCCTTCTTCTGTATATCCAGTGTCCCCTTAAATCTGTTCATGCTATTCACCTCCTCCTGGCTGTAAATTTTGCCTCATGACTCGGTGAGATGTAGGGATGACGCTGGTTTCTGTATCTAATCAGGAATTTCATTTCTGATGTTTTGAAAATGTCTGCCCTCGTAGTTAAAGGTTCTTCTTTCAGTTTAGTTTCTCTTTCTGTCTGTAACCACTCACAGGTTTGATGAACAGTGCAGAGACAGACACACACAAACATTTAAACGCTGAACAACTGAACACAAGTCCCACATTCTAACCACTCTCTGGGGGGTGGGTATTGTTCTAGAATTCCTGATTAGGTATATTCCATATGGAATCCTCCCACTAGTGAAATCTCCACATTGACCCAAGCAAAGCTCTCCATGATTTTGAAGATGATTCTCAGATCACTCCAATAGAAAGCTGGAGGGATTTCTGCAACGGCCCAGCCTGATGTTACCCATGTGTCCCAAAGTAATTAAGCGCTCTTCAGGAACTTAAGAAGCCAGCTCTGGAAATTAAGTCCCTGACGATGGAGGTCTGACCCATCAAGGGGTGCCAGTTCATCCGAAGCTGGCAATGGTACCAGCAAAAATGGAAGTGATGGCATCTGATGGCAGTTCACCCACTCAGAGTCGGGAGCGCGGGCCGTGTTGGAAGCCGATCAGAGAACGTTCGCTAGACTAAACCTGGAATGAGTGGATTGCCTTATAGAATCAGTCAGCCCAGAAACAGACCCTTCAGTCCAACTAGTCCATGCCAACCTGCATTTAGCACATATCCTTCCAAACCTTTCCATTTTATATACTTATCTAAATGTCTTTTAAATGTTGTAACTGTACCAGCCTCCTCGGGAAGTTCACTCCACGCATGAACCACCCTCTGTTTCAAAAAGTTGCCCCTCAATGCCTTTTTAAATCTTTCTCCGCTCACCTTAAAAATATGCCCCCTAGTCTTGAACTCCCCCACCCTAGGGAAAAGACATCTGCCCTTCACCTTATCTATACCCTTCATTATTTTATAAACCTGCATAATGTCACCCCTCAGCCTCAACGTTCCAGTGAATAAAGGAAAGGTTAGATAGGCCAGGCCTGTATCCTCTGAAGGATTTAGAAATATTACAGGTAACTGAATTGAGACATTCGAGATCCCAAGGGGACTTGACCGGGTGGATGTGGAAAGGATGTGTCCTCTTGTGGGAGAATCTCGACCTAGGGGGTCACTGTTTCAAACTAAGGGGTCGCCCACTTAAGATGGAGACGAGGAAACATTTTTCTCTCAGAGCATTGTGAGTCTTTGGAATTCCCTTCCTCAAAAGATAGCGGGTGTAAAATCTTCAAATAATTTTAAGGCAGAGGAAAACCCATTCTGGATGAGCAAGGGAGATTGAAGATTATTGGGGGATATGCAGGGATGTAGAGCAGGAATTAACATCAGATCAGCCACAATCTTATTGAATGAGGGAACAAGCTGGAAGGGCTGAGTGGCCCACTGTTATTGTTTGCTCATATACTTGCATGACCCCAGACTGATGGTGAGTGAGGGCAGGATGTGTTTTAAGATGGATCCTTACAACAGATCCTTATGGTATCAGATCCACCTGGTAGATTTCTGCCCACCATCATCTTTCCTGGTTGGGACCCTGGTCAGGTGGCAGAGTGGCTCAGTGGTTAGCGATTAGCACTGCTGCCTCACAGCACCAGGGAGCTGGGTTCAATTCCAGCCTCGGGCAACTCTCTGTGTGGAGTTTGCACATTCTCCCAGCGTCTGTGTGGGTTTCTTCTGGGTGCTCCGGTTTCCTCTCACAGTCCAAAGATATGCAGGTTAGATGGATTGGCCATGGGAAAAGCAGGATTACAAGGTAGGGTACTGGGAGACGGTCTAGGTGTGATGGTTTTGGAGGGTCAGTGTGGACTTGATGGGCCAAATTGCCTGCTTCCACACTGTGGGGATTCTAGGAATCTATCTAGAGGGTCTAATGTGGGAGGGGAAAGCTCCCTGGTGGTTTAAGGAAAAGATGCTGTGACCTTGGAGAGGATGTTAGCGATCAGGATGGGCTGCATTGCTGTGACACCATCTGGAGTGGGGGTGGGTCTTGAGATTAGGACTGACTCCTTCGAGATCCAAAGCTTTTCCCCTGCCCAGGTCCACTGACATTGTCATATTGGCAGGTGGTTAGTGCAGTTCTTGGGATAAACCTTTCAGGCCCTCCGACAACAGTTCAAGGTTCACACAACGGTGTTGTGGGAAAAGGCAGGAGGGAGTTTGGAGGCAAGGGTGAGGGGTTCCATTTTCACATTTCCAAGTCCTTTCATCAAGCAGAGAATGCATGATGTTGAGGGAACCTCCTGGTAAGCCAGTGACAAATTACCATGCGAACTCTGAGTAATCCCTGAAGGGTCACTAAACTCTGGTTGGCTCAGGGATAATGAATGTCCATCAACTCCTTTATGAGCCTAATTGAGAACCCATTTTCAGGAGCTGGGAATCCTGCATTGCCCACATGCTCCTTCACTCCTGACTAACCTCATTGGGAGTGGTGTTCCCACCATTGGAAGGCTGATACTGTGCCTCTCTCCTGACTGAGTGGATCTTTCTTTCCCACTGGTACAGGCTGCTGCAAATTGAGATCATTATTGCCACAGTTTAATTGTGAATTTTCTCACTTCAAGTGCAGTTCTGTCCCTTGTTCTAATGTTTCAGGAAACGCTTGACAATGGATACTATCTGGTCGCTAAAAGGTGTAATTATATCACTCGGTAGCATCTAGCCACTATCCAGCAAGTACTGTGTTCAATTCTGGTTGCGTGCTATAGAAAGGATGTTATTAAACCGGAAAGGATGTGATATAGATTTATAACAATATTACCGAGACTGGGAGGTTTGCGATATGAGGAGAGGTTGAATAGACTGGGACATTTTTTTCCCTGGAGATTTGGAGATTCTGGGTTGACCTTACAGAGGTTTATAAAATCATGAGGAGCATAGATAAGGTGAATAGCCAACATCTTTTTCCCCAAGGTAATCTAATCGCTCCATCCACTCAGTCACTTATAATTGCCCTCTCCTGCATCCTTTGTTGTGATATCCCTTCTGTACTGCAGCAACCAGAGCTGTGCACTGAACAGTATGTTATTCTGATCATTGATACTTCTCCAATAACAGGCAGAGTGTGCCAGAGAGTTCAACCTTCTGCTCATGAATTAATCAACAGTATTAATGCTTGGCAGCATGGTCCTAAATGTTGCCAATGCTATGTCAGCCTTTCCAGGCCACTGAATTCCAGAGCCAGGTCTTTGACGTTCAGTTCTGGCATTTTCTGATCTTCCTTTCTGTTTCAGATCCATTCATTCACAGCTTTTAACATTGGACAATAAGTTTTCTCCAAAACAGAAATTACTCACAGCTTCCAGCTTCTCCTTGATAGATTCTTCACCCTACTGTTTTATCTGTTGATGCTGCACTCGGTTGATCTTGAGTGTGGAGGGAATTTTTATAAGGAAGGGTGGAGTAGATTGGGCCTGTGTTTGTTGGAGCTTAGAAGATTGAAGTGAGCTTATTAAGACGTAAGTTTACTGGTGGGGGTGGGGGTGGGGGTGGGGGTGGGGGTGGGTGCGGATGCTTGGCAGGTTAGATGAGGAAAGGCTGTTCCCCCTTGTGGGAGAGTCTAGGACCAGAGGGTTTCACCTCAGAGTATGGGGTCATCCATTTAAGGCCAGAAGACACCAGGTTATAGCCCAACAGGTTTTTTTGAAATCACAAGCACCTGCTCCTTCATCAGGTGAAGTCTGTAGCACTATAACCTGGTGTCATGTGATTTCTGACCTTGTCCACCCCAGTCCAACACCAGCACCTCCACATCATTTCTCCCATTTAAGGCAGAGTTAATGAGGAATATTTCCTCTACCATAGACAGTAATGACTTTGTGGATTTTTTATTTCCTGGAGGAGGACTTCAAGGCTGAGTCATTACATGTACACAAGGATTAGGCAGATAGATTTCTAATCAGGAAAGGAATTGAGGCTTGTGGGCAAAAGTGGAGTTGAGGATTATCAGATCAACCATTAACCTCATTGCATGGCAGAACAGACTCAATGGGCTGAATGGCCTGCTTGTGCTCTCATGTCATTTGGTTTATGGTCCATCAACTTATTTTTCAGCCTTGTTCATAAAAAAGAGAGGAACTTGTTCAATCCATGTTGAATATCAGTCCAACATCAACAGCAGTAGTTTACAACCTAATACTTTTACTGAAAATTTCTTAAGATTTATCCAAACAATTCAAGAAGCTATGGAATCTCTGTCCATCTTTGTCTCCCTGTGAATTATGGGATGTGCTCGGTCACTGAGGCGCTCACTATGCCAGCATTAATAACTTCACTGCTGAAGAGGTAGCCAATGAACTTTAGTGAAATAATTTCAAATCTTTGAAGGAGACTGCTCAACTTGAAAATGCTGCCAAAAAAAGACAAATCTGATCCTGGACTTTAGAGGACCGATGCCAAGTACAAAGGTGAAGCATTTATGTTTAACCCTTATAAATCACAGTGCCCACAAGGAGGAGTAAAGGCACAAATTTAAAAAAAACAATGGGGATGCCACTTAGGTTCGAGATGAGGAGAAATATTTTTTAGTAGAAGGTTGTGAACCTTTGCAATCCTCTCCCTCAGAGGGCTGTGGAAGCTCAGTCCCTGAGTCTGTTTAAGGTAGAGATTTCTGATTCGCAGTAGGGTACAGGGTGATGGGGGTGGGGTAGGGGAAAAGGTAGTGAAGTCTTGTATTGAGTGTTGGGGCAGTCTCCAAGGGCTGAATGGCCATCTCCTGTTGTTATGGTCCTGAGAGAAGGAGCGGTGATGGGATCAGGGATGAGGTTATTCAATGATACAGAAACGTTGGGACTATCCTCCTGAGGATAGGGACACTGAAGGGAAATTTAACAAGTGTGTTCAAAATCACAACAGGTTTTGATTGTGTCAATGGATAGGAACAGTCTCCAGTGGCAGGACGGTCAGTAAGCAGAGGATCAAAGAGAAGCAGCAGGAAATCAGAATGGGATGAGGATTTTGACTTACATGTATCTTGTAATCACTTACACAGCAACATTAACATCGTGAAACATCTCGAGGAGCATCTTCAATGTGGCAGAAATTGTCCTCTGTAAGGAAAATGATTGTAAAGAGGATTTTAACACATGGACCATCCCAAACCCCTGCCCCACATTGGAGATCGATCCTCATTGGTCATGGGTGATCTTCTAAGCAGGACTTGAAGTCATTTGAAAATGAGCTGGAGTTGTTAGGAGCTAGCGAGCCTCAGGCATCCAGCGAGGAAACCTTGGAGCACCGTTTACGTTGCTCTGCTCTGTTCCTTGCTGCATGGTCTCCGGGCGATGGTCTGTACCCAACCTGAACACCCTACTCTCTCCTGCCAACCCACTCACCACTGTCTGGAACTCTGCCTCCTGAACCCACCATGACCAAGGTGTGGCTAAGTGTTTACCTGCCTCATGGGCACACTAGAACTCACCAACAGCCCACCCTCCCAAGCAGCAGCAGGATCATCACAACATCTGTGATAATATTATGGATTTAAGATGTGTATTTTGTTCTGGTTTTTTTATGAAGAGAGGTGGAGATAGAGGTGTCGAGTAGTCCGCTCCAAAGCCAATGAAGGAAACAGCTTGTGAGGCCTTGGGTTTTCTTTCAAGTTGGAACAATAGAAGCAGCCTGAATGGGTGGGTTCAAGCTCCCACAGAACCAGGATTTTTAGTTTTAGCTTTCAGCAGTTGCTGGAGTCTTGAAGCTGGATGTGGAAGCTCTTATTCCTCTCTCTGTTACAACTAAAAGCTGGGGTTCCCTTCCTGCTGCTAGAGTTGGATGTGAGACAATCTATTTTATGAATGTCCTACAGTAGTCAATAGCTCAGAATATAAAAACAGGCAGCAAAATTTTCTATAAATATGTAGATCGTAAAAGAGTGGCAAAGGTAAACATTGGTCCTTTAGAGGATGAGAAGGTCAATTTAATAACTGGGAATGAGGAAATAGCCAAGACATTAAACAGTTATTTCGTGTCGGTCTTCACAGTGGAAGACACAAATAACATGCTGAAAACTGCTGGCAAGAAGGTTATAGCAGGTGAGAACCTAGAAACTATCATTATCACTAAGGAGGCAGTGCTGGGCAAGCTAATGGGGCTAAAGGTAGACAAGTCTCCTGGCCCGGATGAAATGCATCCCAAGGTACTAAAAGAGGTGATGGGGGAAATAGCAAATGCACTATTAATTATTTACCAAAATTCACTGGACTCTGGGGTGGTTTCCGCAGATTGGAAAACAGCCAATGTGACGCCACTGTTTAAAAAAGGACGTAGACAAAAAGCAGGAAACTATAGGCCAGTTAGCTTAACTTCGGCAGTGGGGAAAATGCTTGAATCTAACATTAAGGAAGAAATAGCAAGACATTTGGATGTAAATTGTCCCATTGGGAACACCCAGCATGGGTTCATGAAGGGTAGGTCATGTTTAACTAATTTGGTGGAATTCTTTGAGGACATTACTTACATGGTGGACAATGGGGAACCTGTGGATGTGGTGTATCTGGATTTCCAGAAGTCATTTGACAAGGTGCCACACCAAAGGCTGCTACATAAGATAAAGTTGCGCGGTATTACAGGTAATGTATTGGCACGGATAGAGGATTGGTTGACCAGTAGAAAGCATAGGGTAGGGGTAAATGGGTGTTTTTCTGGTTGGCGGTCAGTGGCTAGTGGTGTGCCTCCGGGATCAGTGTTGGGACCTCAATTGTTTACAATTTACATAGATGGTTTGGAGGTGGGGACTGAGTGTGGTGTGTCAAAATTTGTAGATGACACTAAGGTGAGTGGTAGAGCAAAGTGTGCAGAAAGTCTGCAGAGGGATATAGATAGTCCAAGTGAGTGGGCAAAGGTCTGGCAGATGGAGTTGATCAGTGTGAGGTCATCCATTTTGGTCGGAATAACAGCAAAGTGGACTATGTTTTAAATGGTAAAAAATTGCAGCACGCTGCTGTGCAAAGGGACTTGGGTGTCCTTGTGCATGAATCGCTGAAGGTGGGATTGTAGGTGCAGCAGGTAAAGGCAAATGGAATTTTGTCTGCCATTTCTCGAGGGATGGAGTTTAAAAACAGCGAGGCTATGCTGCAGCTGTATAGGGTCCTGGTGAGGCCACACCTGGAGTACTGTGTGCAGTTTTGGTCTCCTTACTTGAGAAGAGATATACTAGCACTGGAGGGGGTGCAGAGGAGATTCACTCGGTTGATTCCAGAGTTGAGGGGGTTGGATTATGAGGACAGACTGAGTAGGCTGGGATTATACTCATTGAAATTTAGAAGACTGAGGGGAGATCTTACAGAAACATATAAGATTATGAAGGGAATAGATAAGGTGGAGGCAGGGAGGTTGTTTCCGCTAGCAGGTGAAACTAGGACTAGAGGGCATCGACTCAAAATAAAGGGAAGCAGATGTAGGACTGAGGTCAGGAGGAACTTCTTCACCCAAAGGGTTGTGAAGCTGTGGAATTTCCTGCCCAGTGAAGCGGTTGAAGCTACCTCGCTGAATGTTTTTAAGGCAAGGCTAGATAAATTTTTGACCAGGAGAGGAATTAAGGGTTATAGTGAGTGGGCAGGTAAGTGGAGCTGAGTCTCAAAGATCAGCCATGATCTTGTTAAATGGCGGGGCAGGCTCGAGAGGCCGGATGGCCTACACCTGCTCCTAGTTCTTCTGTTCTTATGTTCTTATGTTTATATTCTAAAAGGAGATTATAGCTTGTTAAGCACCTTAGACCCACCTTGCCTCATTAATATTCAGCTTCCTATTTTGGTAAACAAGCCGGACACTGAGAATCTTACCCTGGAACCCAGAGAGTGGGAGCCTGATGGTCTCAGCTCACCCTTTTCCAGAGGAGACCGGCGTGGCTTTCGACCAAACAGCATCCCAAGGCAGGATCCACTGGCACTGGCCGTGTATACTCCTTGTTCATGGACATTGGCATTTGGCAATTGGCAACCCCTCTTGGCCATCACAATGGCTCTCCATGGCTGCTCAGGGTGGGGGAGCTGTGCAGGAACTGGCAAACATCATTCACAGGCTGCAGCAGGGACAGGCTCCCAGCTGCTTACTTGCTCTGTTACTGCTTGCTAACTTAGTGCTCACCTGCATGCTTGAAATATCCATGCCTTGCCTTACCTTTCTTATATTCAGTCACACAACCAGGCAGCTTGCCTTTCTGGTCAGCAGTCCTCAGTCTAGGGGTGTGGACATCTTGCTGTACAGCAGTATGATACGTCAATCTCAGAACAGCACCATGTGTAAACACAGTGCACTCGCAGAAACCAGGCAGCTATGTCTCAATGCCTTAACTCCGTAGTGCTCACTGATTCCATGGAAACACCCATCAGTTAGGGAATCCCACCACTTCAGGTGATCATGCATCCAAATGACGTGTGTTTTGCCAGTGGGCCTCTAGACTGAGTCATGATCAGTCCCGTGCTTCCATAGTGGGTAGTTTAGGGGATAGGGTCAGAGCAGTCCTGGAGATGTACAGCCAGCCAACTTTCAGGAGTATGGGCATTTCTTGTCTGGGGCAGTCTCATTAGGTTGCTCAAGAAGGTGGGGCATGGTCAGCCTGTCAGCTCCAACCACAGAAACTAACGGGGACAATGGGGAGAGAGAGGAGACTCAAGAACTTGCTTATTTGGATTTTAGGCTGGAGGCTTTGAGGAAGTAGGAATGACAGTTGTGGAGGGAGTGAACAGTATCTGCTAGGGGGAATCTGGTAAAGCATGAATGAAAAGGGGCGCTTTCAGGATGCCATCAGTAACACGCAGTCTTCAAGTTGGGGCAGCATGTACATAGTATGGTCACCGATGCTGGGGGTGGAGGGGAAAGGTGGGCAGAGGCAAGATCATGTCGATGGGTTGGGTAGCCGGGGAGGTGTAAAGTGTATGGGTTTCAGAGGGAGGGCTTTCAGGAACGGCATTTGGATGTTCGGGGCCTCACTGACACATCGAGGTAGGGGCTGGAAGCTACTGACTGAAGCGTGTTAACTGTCCCCTTCCATCGTGCTGAAAATCAAAAATGTGCAATGGGGAAGAAAATGGATATGATTGCCATTGGAGTGGATGGGGTTTGTGATTCAACTGACCAGGGAGGGGGTTTGCCCCTGGGGCGGCACGGTGGCTCAGTGGTTAGCACTGCAGCCTCACAGCGCCAGGGTCCTGGGTTCGATTCCAGCCCCAGGTGACTGTCTGTGTGGAGTTTGCACATTCTGCCTGTGTCTGTGTGGGTTTCCTCCGGTTTCCTCCCACAGTCCAAAGATGTGCAGAGTAGGTGGATTGGCCATGGGAAATTGCCCATAGTGTTCAGGGTTGTGTGGGTTATAGGGGGATGGGTCTGGGTGGGATGCTCCAAGGGTCAGTGTGGACTTGTTGGGCCGAAGGGCCTGTTTCCACGCTGTAGGGATTCTTCTTCTAATGAAGACTTTCAAGGGGAAACAACATTAAACACAGGTCCTTAATCCCTGGCCATCCTAATTAATTGGCTCTCTAATAGCCGTGTTCCTCCCTGCCCCAGACATCACTACACAGGACAATGATGTTGTAGCCATTACAGAAACTTAGTTGAGGGAATGACAGGACAGGCAGCTGAACGTTCCAAGGTTTAGATGTTTCAGGCGAGATAGAGAGGGATATAAAAGGATGGGAGAGTTGCATTGCTGATTATGGAGACTGTCACAGCTGCACTAAGAAAGGACATCTCGGAGGGCTCATCCAGCGAGGCTGTTTGGGTAGAACTCAGGAATAAGAAAGGTGGAATCACTATGATGGGGTTAAACTATAGGCCTCCCAATAGCCAGTGGGAGGGAGAGGAACAGATCAAGGGTAGATATAAAAACAACAGAATTGTGGACAAGAGATAGTAGGAACTGCCTATGCTGGAGAATCTGAGATAAAACGTTGTGGAGCTGGATGAACACAGCAGGCCGAGCAGCGTCAGAGGAGCAGGAAAGTTGACGTTTCAGATCGAGACCCTTCTTCTGAAGAAGGGTTAGGGTTAGGGGTCTTCTGAAGAAGGGTCTCAACCCAAAACGTTTTATCTCAGATTCTCCAGCATCGGCCGTTCCTACTATCTTTTGTCCACAATTCTGTTGTTTTTATATCTACCCTTGATCTGTTATTGTATCTGTTCCTCTCCCTCCCACTGGCTATTGGGAGGCCTATAGTTTAACCCCATCATAGTGATTCCACCTTTCTTATTCCTGAGTTCTACCCAAACAGCCTCGCTGGATGAGCCCTCCGAGATGTCCTTTCTTAGTGCAGCTGTGACAGTCTCCATAATCAGCAATGCAACTCTCCCATCCTTTTATATCCCTCTCTATCTCGCCTGAAACATCTAAACCCTGGAACGTTCAGCTGCCTGTCCTGTCATTCCCTCAACTAAGTTTCTGTAATGGCTACAACATCATTGTCCTGTGTAGTGATGTCTGGGGCAGGGAGGAACACGGCTATTAGAGAGCCAATTAATTCTGAAGAAGGGTCTCAACCCGAAACGTCAACTTTCCTGCTCCTCTGACACTGCTCGGCCTGCTGTGTTCATCCAGCTCCACAATGTTTTATCTCAGAATTGTGGACAAGGTGATTTTAATTTTCCCAACATTGACTGGGACTCCCTTTGTGCCAGGGAAGGGGCAGAATCTGTTGGGTGCATGCATCCAGGAGGGTTTCTTGAAACATTGGTGTAGATTGTCCAATGAGGGAATGGGCCGTATTAGACCTTATACTGGGGAATGAGCCTGGCCAGGCGGTCAAAGTTTTACCTGGGGAGCATTTTGACAACAGTGATCATAATTCTGTATGTTTTAAGATAGTTATGGAAAAGGATAAGGCTGATCCTCGGGTGAAAGTGCTGAATTAGGGGAAGATTATTTACAAAAATACTAAGCAGGAACTGGAGAAGTTAGATTGGGGGCAGCTGTTTGATGACAAATTTAAATTTGACATGTGGCAGTCTTTAAAAGGCCAATTGATCAGAGTTCAGGGCCATCACGTTCCTGTGAGGATGAAGGGTAAGGATGGCAAGATTTAGGAACCCTGGACGATGAGAGATATTTTAAATTTAGTTAAAAAGGAAAAAGGAACATACGTAAGGTTAAGGAAATTGAAATCAAACAAGGTGCTTGGGAAATATAAAGGAAGCAGGAAAGAACTTAAAAAAAGAAATTAGGAGGACGAGGAGAGGCCATGAAATGTCCATGGTATGTAGGAATTAGGTGAATCTGAAGACATTTTATATACATTAGGAGTAAGAGGGCAGCTGGGAAAGGGCAGACCCACTTAAGGACAAAGGAGGGAATTTATACATAGAGCCAGAGGAGATGCATGAGATCTCTAATCAGTATTTCACATTGATATTCTTCAAGGAGAAGGACATGGATAGTGGTCAGATGAGAGACAGATCTGTTGATATTCTGGGGCATGATCATTTAAGAAGGAAATGGCATTGGTTGTCTTGAAAACCATTAAAGTAGATAGGTCCCCAAGGCCTGGTGGGATCTATCCCAGGAAACTGAGGGTGGCAAAGGAGGAGATTGCTGGGACATTGCCAGGGATCTTTGTATCCTCGCTAGCCACTGGTAAGGTCTCAGAAGACAGGAGGATAGCCAATTGTTGGTGTTTTGTTCAAGAAGACCAGCGATGACAATGCAGGAAATTGGTGAGCCTTATGTCAGTGGAAGGGAAATTACCGGAGAAGATTCTTAGGGACAGGAGTTATTTGCATTTGGAGAAGAATGAACTTGTTAGGGACAGTCAGTGTGGCTTTGTGCAGGGGACGTCTTGTCTCACAAACTTGACTGAATTTTTTGAAGAAGTGACAAAGATGATTGATGAGGGTAGGGCAGTGGATGTTGTCTACATGGGCTTTACTAAAGCATTTGACAAGGTGCCTCATGGTAAGCTGGTCCAGAAGATCAAATTACGTGGAATTCTTCTGAGTTAGCAAGTGGCATACAAAATTGGCTTGTGGTGGAGGGGTGTCTTTCTGGCTGGATATCTGTGACCAGTGGTATTCCACAAGGATCTGTTGTTTGTAATATATATAAATGATTTGGATGAAAATATAAGCGCTCTGATTGGTAAGTTTGCAGACGACACAAAAACTGGTGGAGTTGTAAAAAGTGAGGAAGGACATCAAAGGATGCAGCAGGACATAGATCAGTTGGAAAGTTCAGTGGAGAAATGGCAGATGGTGTTTAATCTAGATAAGTGTGAGGTGGTGCATTTTGGGAGGTTAAATACAAGAGGAAAGTATACAGTAAATGGCAGGACCCTTACCGGCATTGATATACAGAAGGATATTGGGGTGCAAGTCCATAGCTCCCTGAAAGTGGCAGCGCATGTGGATAAGTTGTAAGGAAGGCATACAGCATGCTTGCCTTCATTGGTCCGGGCATTGAGTATAAAAGCTGTGTAAGACCTCAGTTAGGCCACATTTGGAATATGGTGTACTGTTCCTGTTGCCACACTATAGGAAGGATGTGGAGGCCCTGAAGAGGGTGAAAAAGAGATTTACCAGGATGGTCCGGGTTTGGAGTGTATTACAAATAAGGAGAACTTGGATATACTTGGACTGTTTTCACTACAGTTTGGAAGCTGAGGGGTGACCTGTTAGAAGTCTATTAGATTATGAGAGAAATGGATAGGGTGGATAGTTGGAGTGTTTACCCAGGGTGGAAATGACAAATACTAAGGAGCAGGTCTAAGTTGAGGGGGGGAAATTTTAAAGGAGATGCGCGAGGAAAGTTTTTTACATAGAGGGTGGTAGGTGTCTGGAACACATTGCTAGGGAAGGTGGTAGAAGCTGATACAACTGCAATGTTTATGGGACATTTAGACAGACACATGAACGGGCAGGGAATAGAGGGATACAGACTATGTGCAGGCAGATGGGATTAGATTAGAATGGCATTGTGGTCAGATACAATGGGCTGAGGGGCCTGTTCCTGTGCTGTACTGTTCTATGTTCTAACATATCTGTATTCTATATACTCACACTAAGCCAGAAAGATGTAAACTTCAGGCCCTGAATCTTCTTCTACGACATACATGAGCTGGTCTGAGATGGATTTGCAATTTCCAGTTTCCAATGACAGAAATTGATGGAGAAAATGAAATGAACACATGTAATATTTTCTGATTCTCTGATGCTTGTCCTTCCTCATCTATCCTTAAGGACCTATCGGGATGTGATGACTTTGCTCACTTGATATCAGGCTATAAATTGTAACTTGCATCCAATATTTCAATTGGCAGGCGGCCTGCTCCACTTCCCCTTGTCTCTTTAATCATTCATTTTGTTATCTCCAATTCTTGTTCAAATGCTTTCCAATCCCTGCCAGGTTTGTTTTTGATCTTATGATTTTTTTCATCAACTTACATTCATGACACTGTCAATGCAGTAAAACTTCCCCAGACCCTTTGCAGTCAAGTTGCCAAAAGAAAACTTGATATGGAACTATTGAAGAATGTAGGTGATCAAAAGCTGGTTCTGAAAAGAAGGAGAAAGAGATTGAGATATGTGGGAACGTTCTCCTTGTCTCCCAGTTTCAACCCATTTACATTACAATGAAAAATAATCCCTTCAGTTTGCTCTTTCTCTTATTCCTCTGCATAATGGAACATACAAATTGTATTCTACCACATAGCAGCAGCAACTCAGCAAGCTTCTCTCAGCAGGTTCTTCCCAACCTGAGACTCCTACCAACTGGAAGGACAAGGTAGTTATTGCATGGCACCAACTACCAGTTACAACATTCCCTACAAACTATAGAACGTTGGATGGATCGGTTTTTGTCCAATGTGTGCAGGAGGGTATCCTGACACAGTATTTCGAAGGGCCGACAAGAGGGGAGGCCACACTGGATCTGGTACTTGGTAAGGAACCAGGCCAGGTGCTTGATTTGGTGGTAGGTGAGCACTTTGGAGAGAGTGACTATAATTCGGTTACGTTTAGTTTAGCGATGGAAAGGGATAGGAACATGCCACTGGGCAAGAGTTATAGATGGGGGAAGGGCAATTATAATGCGATTAGGCAAGACTTAGAAGGGATAGTATGGGGTAGCAAAATGCAGGGGATGGGGACAATCGAAATGTGGAGCTGGTTTAAGGAACAGATATTGCGTGTCCTTGATAGGTATGTCCCTGTCAGGCAGGGAGGAAGTGATAAGGTAAGGGAACCGTGGTTTACAAAAGAAATTGTATCTCTTGTGAAGCGGAAGAGGGAGGCTTATGTGACATTGAGACGAGATGGTTCAGATGAGGCAATGGAGAGTTACAGATTAGCTAGGAAGGATTTGAAGAGAGAGTGAAGAAGAGCAAGGAGGGGACATGAGCAGTCATTAGCAGGTAGAATAAAGGAGAACCCTAAAGCTTTCTATAGGTATGTGGGGAATAAAAGAATGACTAGGGTAAGAATAGGCCAGTCAAAGACAGAAGTGGGAAGTTGTGTGTGGACCCTGTGGAGATCGGAGAGGTGCTAAACAAATATTTCTCATCTGTTTTCACTCAGGAAAAGGAGAATATTGTAGAGGAGAAGACTGAGATACGGGCTATTAGACTTGAAAGGATTGAGGTTAGTAAGGAGGAGGTGTTATCAATCCTAGAAGGTGTGAAGGTAGATAAATCCCCTGGGCCGGATGGCATTTTTCCGAGGATTCTCTGGGAAGCTAGAGAGGAGATGGCAGAGCCTTTGGCCTTGACCTTTGAGTCGTCATTGGCTACAGGTTTAGTACCAGAGGACTGGAGGATTGCAAATGTTGTGCCCTTGTTCAAGAAGGGCAGTAGAGATGACCCAGGTAATTATAGACCAGTGAGCCTTACATCTGTTGTAGGAAAAGTTTTGGAAAGGATTATAAGAGATAGGATTTATATTCATCTAACAAGCAACAATTTGATTGGAGATAGTCAACATGGATTCGTCAAGGGCAGGTCGTGTCTCACAAACCTCATTGTGTTTTTTGAGAAGGTGACCAAGCATGTGGATGAGGGTAGGGCAGTTGACGTGGTGTACATGGACTTCAGTAAAGCCTTTGATAAGGTTCGACATGGTAGGCTATTGGAGAAAATGCGGAGGCATGGGATTGAGGGAGATTTAGCAGTTTGGATTAGAAACTGGCTTTCTGAAAGAAGGCAATGAGTGGTGGTTGATGGAAAATATTCAGCCTGGAGTCCGGTTACTAGTGGTGTGCCACAAGGATCTGTTTTGGGACCACTGCTGTTTGTCATTTTTATAAATGACTTGGACGCAGACATAGGTGGTTGGGTTAGTAAGTTTGCAGATGACACTAAAGTCGGTGGAGTGGTGGACAGTGTGGAAGAATGTTGCAGGTTGCAGGGAGACTTGGATAAACTGCAGAATTGGGCTGAAAGGTGGCAAATGGAGTTCAATGCAGATAAACGTGAGGTGATGCACTTTGGGAAGAATAATAGGAAGGCAGAATACTGGGTCAATGGAAAGATTCTTGGTCGTGTGGATGTGCAGAGGGATCTTGGTGTCCAGGTACATAGATCCCTGAAAGTTGCCACCCAGGTTGATAGTGCTGTTAAGGCATACGGTGTGTTAGGTTTCATTGGTAGAGGGATTGAGTTCCGGAGCCGTGATGTCATGCTGCAACTGTACAAAACGCTAGTGCGGCCTCACTTGGAATATTGCGTACAGTTCTGGTCGCCCCATTACAGGAAGGATGTGGAAGCATTGGAAAAGGTGCAGAGGAGATTTACCAGGATGTTGTCTGGTCTGGAGCGAAGGTCTTATGAGGAAAGACTGAGGGACTTGGGTCTGTTCTCATTGGAGAGAAGAAGGCTAAGAGGGGATTTAATAGAGACCTACAAAATGATCAGAGGATTAGATAGGGTGGACAGTGAGAGTCTTTTTCCTAGGATGATGACGTCAGCTAGTATGAGGGGGCATAGCTGCAAATTGAGGGGTGATAGATTTAAGACAGATGTCAGAGGCAGGTTCTTTACTCAGAGAGTGGTAAGGGCATGAAATGCCCTGCCTGCCAATGTAGTTAACTCAGCCACGTTAGGGGCATTTAAACAGTCCTTGGATAAGCATATGGATGATGATGGGATAGTGTAGGGGGTGGGCTTAGATTAGTTCACAGGTCGTTGCAACATCGAGGGCCGAAGGGCCTGTTCTGCGCTGTATTGTTCTATGTTCTATGTACAAAGCAGACCCTGGCCTGACTTGGAGGCCTATCATTGGCCCATTAGTGTTGCTGGGAGAAAATCCAAGAACTCTCTTCTGAAGAGCACCATGAGTATCCCTGCACCTCCTGAGTATCCCTGCACCTCCTGAGTATCCCTGCGCCTTCTGAGTATCCCTGCATCTCCTGAGTATCCCTGCGCCTTCTGAGTATCCCTGCGCCCCCTGAGCGTCCCTGCACCTCCTGAGTATCCCTGTGTCTCCTGAGTTTCCTTGCACCTCCTGAGTATCCCTGCGCCTCCTGAGTATCCCTGCACCTCCTGGGGCAATTAGGGTCATAAATGCTGACCTTGCCCACAACGTGCACAGCCCCAAAAGCAAGTATACGAAGAATGTGTTGCATCGTCTGTCAAACATTGCTGGAGTCAGTGCCGGTGGGGATGTGAGTGACCTTGGTTGAGTTATTTTCTAATTCTCAGCATGTCCCTCTGACGTCTTAGGCAGGTGGGTATATTTCACAGTTGGTCAAAGCTTTAGTATCCAGCACTGTTGCCCTGGCTGTGACCAGTGTTTTAGTGTCGTCAAACCTGCTTGATTAGCCATGAATGCCCAAAACGAAACTAAACAAAAAAATTGAATAATGCTTTGAGTGTAATAACATTGAAGAGAATCAAAGCTGTTCAGTTAGAGAGGATGTCTCCTTTCAGCTTGAAACTTGCATTAATCAAGGTCAATGGGAAAACTTTCCTTTGTCCTGCCCATGAAGGGATCAATTTGAGGCAGATGGTGGGCGTTGGATTCGAAGAAGGGGCTTGGCAATCTGGTTGTCTCATTCACAGTGTTTCCACTTTTCCAGGAAACAAATAATCACCTCAAACTAGAATTAGCAAAATTGAATAACCAGAGGATCCATGTTTTTAAATTCAGAGTGATATCTGAATATGCAGTGACATCAGCACCAGTGCATGCGCAGTGGCATCAGCAGCAGTGCATGCGTAGTGGCATCAGCACCAGTGCATGCGTAGTGACATAATCACCCAGAGTATGTGCAGCGACATCAGCACCAGTGCATATGCAGTGACATCATCACCCAGCATATGTGCAGTGACATCAGCAGCAATGCATGTGCAGTGACATCAGCACCAGTGCATGCGCAGTGACATCGGCACCAGTACATGCGCAGTGACATCGGCAGAGCTTCGTACTGATGCCTGAAAACAG
>JAHRHZ010000099.1:41120309-41133691 GCA_024137785.1 Ginglymostoma cirratum
TCACACACGCATGCACACACACACGTGCGCGCACGCACACACACACGTGCGCGCACGCACACACACACTCACACGCGCACACACACACACTCTCACACACTCACACACACACACACACACACGCACACACACACACTCACACACACACTCTCACACACACACACACACACACACACACACACACACACTCATTCACAAATAAGATAGACTGAAAGTCAGATGGTTTGACACAAATATTAGGGTGGACAAATGTAGACAAGGAAAACAAAATTCTGAAGATGTAAAGTCCAGATCACAAAGGGGCAAATTGTCTCTCAGAATTCTTCTGATTTTAGCAATGATGGCTCACTGCTGCTTGCTGAGCGATGGTCAGTTCTGATGTGATGGTAATTGAGTCAACTTCGAGCTTTTCTTACGTTTGCATTTTTGTTTTAAATTTCTTGAGATTTTTTGGCATCACTTCCATTCTGCGAGAAGAGGGAAAAATGAGTGGCTCTGCCTACCAGTCTGTAACAAAGTGTAGCTTGACCGATCTGAAGGCTATCATCAGGCAGTTTTTCCTTAACCCAAAAACTCTTGGTGCCACTCTAACTCAATAATGTGACAATCTCACTGTTGTAACTGAAACATTATCTTGCATAGCAGACAATGTGCCCCACTAGATTGTTGCAGGTTGCAGGTATTTCAGCTGTAGAATAGACAACTTACACTTCCGTCTATTGTCCATAAAGGAAAAATATGCCATCCCTTTCAGTTTTTATTTCTCCGTTCCAAATAACTTTCTAATCTCTTAAAAATATGGTTACAGAACTACAACCACAATTTTATTTCTTTAAAATCCGAATTGCCCGATGATAATATTATAGTTTAAACCTTCATGGTCCAGACCAACCCTGGATGTTGTCCAGTTTTTGGTGCTTATGGATATGGGCTGTTTCAGTAAATCGGGCTGAGTGTTGTGTAATAATCAGTGAACATGATCATAGAACCTCTACAGTGCAGAAACAGGGCCTTTGACCCAACAAATCCACACCAGCCCTCAGAGCATCCCACCCAGACCCATCCCCCTATAACCCACCTAATCTGCACACCCCTGAACACTATGGGGCAATCTAGCATGGCCAATCCACCTAACCTGCACATCTTTGGATTGTGGGAGGAGACCCACACAGACTTGGGGAGAATGTTCAAACTCCACACAGACAGTTACCCAAGGATGGAATTGAACCCAGGTCCTTGGTGCTGTGAGGCAGCAGGATTAACCACTGAGACACCATGTTGCCCCTCAGCTCTAGCTTCATCTCCAGCTCAGTTATACAGTTAGAGTCTTGGAGATGTACAGCACTGAAACAGACCCTTTAGTCCAACTCGTACATGCTGACCAGATATCCTTAATTAACCTAGTCCCATTTGACAATTAAAATTGCTTTTACACTTCAGTAAACTTTTCTCCTGCCTTCAGTATTTTCCATGCTCAATAGTTGACTGAAACTGCTATTTTCCCAATCCTTGCAACGGGGGCCTCTTTTTTTAACAAAGATTTTTCTCACATTTTTTCCTGATTTTCTAAACAGCACTCACTTGCATGACAGGGTGCTTTAAGCCTCTTTAAGGTTTCCACCCTTGAAGTTTCCTTTCAAATAAGAACATTTCACCGTTATAGTAAACTCACATTGAGTATCTGTTCTTTCCTGGGATTATGATTTGATTCTTTCTCCTTACATCTTTGCTGAGACTCTGCCTTGTCATTACCAGCTTTTTCAAAACATCTCACTGTTTCAAGCTGATTTGAAATTTTACTGTCTCAGAGCTGCTACAGCTCCTGCTGCCTTTTTACTGCAGGTTACTGTTCGAGCAGGTGCTGTCTGGCTTTATGTGCTGAATATTTAAAAAGCTGCACTCAAAATCTGTCCTGTTGGTACCATTGTCTAATGGAAGACAGTGATGCTGACCTCTACTGGCAACTTATAATAGATAAAGTCTTCCCTGCTTTCACCATTTTATAATGTCAGATATGTTCTGGAATATCTTCATTACATTTGTATTCAAGATCCTTGTACAGTGGGTACATAGTGGTTCTATAGGATTGTCATTCCATCTGTTCCAAAAGACTTTCTAACTCTTAAAAATATGGCTACTGAAGGGACTGTTTCCATGCTGTACAGCTCTATGACTCTATGATATGAGTTCAAATCCCGCCATCACATTTGAATTCGATAAATGGTGGCTCAGTGGTTAGCATTGCTGCCTCACAGCACCAGGGACCCAGTTTCCACCTTTTGGTGACTGCCTGCGTGGAGTTTGCACATTCTCCCCGTGTCTGTGTGGGTTTCCTCCCACAGTCCAAAGATGTGCAGGTTAGGTGGATTGGCCGTGCTAAATTACCCATAGTGTGCAGGCTAGATGGGTTAGCCAAAGGTAATGCAGGGTTACAGGGATAGTGTAAAGGGATGGGTCTGGGTGGGATGCTCTTCAAAAGGTCAGTGTGGTCTTGTTGGCTGAATGGCCTGTTTCTGCAGTGTTGGGATTTTATGATTCTATGAATGACCAGCACCCAGGCTGATGAAACTAATGCGATAGTGAAGAAGGCACTTGGTACGCTTGCCTTTATTGGTCAGTCCATTGAGTATAGGAGTTGGTAGGTCATGTTGCAGCTGTATAGGACATTGGTTAGGCCACTTTTGGAATACAGTATGCAATTCTGGTTTTCCTGCTAAAGGAATGATGTTGTGAAACTTGAAAGGATACAGAAGAGATTTACAAGGATGTTGCCAGGGTTGGAGGGTTTGAGCTATAGGAAGAGGCTGAATAGGCTGGGGCTATTCTCCCTGGAAGATCAGAGGCTGAGGTGTGACCTTACAGAGATTTAAAAAATCATGAGGGGCATGGATAAGGTGAATAATCAAGGTCTTTTCCCCAGGGCGGGAGAGTCCAAAATTAGAGCACATAGGTTTAAGGTGAGAAGGGAAAGATTTAAAAAGGGACCTAAGGGGCAACATTTTCACACAGAAGGTGGTGTGTGTATGGAATGAGCTGCCAGAGGATGTGGTGGAGGTTGGTACAATTACAACATTTAAAAGGCATCAGGATGGGTATATGAATAGGAAGGGTTTATAGGGAAATGGGCCAAATGCTTGAAAATGGGACTGGATATGTTTGACATTTCTGGTTGGCATGTATGAGTTGGACCGAAGGGTCTGTTTCCATGCTGTACAACTCTATGACTCTATGACATGAGTTCAAATCCCGCCGTGAGATTTGATTTTAATAAAAGGTTAGTCTGATGTCAACCATGTACCTACTGTTAATTGTTGTTAAAAACCCATCTGGTTCATTGATGCCATTTAGAGATGGAAATCTGCCATTCTTACCCGGTCTGGCCTACTCCAGGCCTGTCGCAGTGTGGTTGAGTCTTAACTGCCCTCTGGGAAATGAGGGATGGGCAAAAACTGCTGGCCCGGGCAACAGCACCCACATCCCACAAATACATATTAAATTGTATTCTCAAAGTAGAAACTGGGTTTTGGCTGCACTGATTCCTCTGATCAGTCCTGTCATGGATAGATGTAGCTACAATGGTCTATCTGCTGAGGACCAGCTTTCTTCCTTTTGGTGGTTCCCTCAACACCTAATCACAGACCCAGCACAGTTAGCTGTGGTGCTACAGGGTCATTTTGATGATGGACATTGAATCCCATAGTGCACCACACAGCCACCGCTCCCTTCTATCGAGAGTTTAATCTGTATCCTTGCCATCCTCAGTGCTTTGTCTAAGTGTTGTTCAACATGGAGGAGAGACGGATTCATCGGCTGAGGGAGGACAGTGTGTGATAATCAGCAGGAGGTTTCCTTGTCCATGTTTAACCCGAAGCCATGAGACTTCATGCGGTCTGGAGTCAGTGTTGAGGATTCCCAGAGCACTTCCCTCCCGACTGTGCCGGTGGCACAGGGATGGTGAAGGTGGTGACTGGGACATTGTCTTATTCCTGTGCTTGACTAATCTCTGGGATAGCTTTCTTTTATTATATTCATTCATGGGATGAGGGTGTCACTGGCTAGGTCAGTACTTATTGTCTATCCCTAAGGGCAATGAAGAGTCAACCACATTGCTGTGGGTCTGGAGTCGCTTGGAGGCCCAGGCCAGTTAAGGGCAGCAGAGTTCCTTCCTTAAAGAGTATTAATGAATCAGATGGGTTTCTATGACAATTGACAATGGTTGTCATCAGGTTATTGGATTCAAATTTCACCATCTATCCTGGTGGGATTCAAATCCATGTCCTCAGAACACTAACCTGTGATATGGTATTTGTACATTTTGCCTCAGCCTAGAAATGATCTAAATTTTCAAGGTCTTCTAAATTCAAATGACAATGACAACTTCCATTTATGTGGCACCTTTAGTAAAATGTCCCAGTACTTCACAGAAGCATGGGCAAACAGAATGTGACACCTAGCCACACAAAGAGCTACCTGGGAAGATGATCAAAAACTTGGTCAAATTGGAGATTATAGGAGCGTTTAAGAGGTGGTGAGGTTTGGGGAGGAATGTTCAAAGCACAAGACCAGAAGGGAAAAGCAGCAAAACTGGTGAATGAGACAATCCTGGACTGACTGATTCAAAAGTGAGTGACAGTACCCACAGAAAGTTTCTTTCCAGTGATTATTGACCTTTCCCTCTGCAGCTGAAGGCAAAGCAGCTGATATGGAGTGAAATGAAACTGGGAATATGCAAGAGATCAGAATTGGAGATACCAACACCTAAATGGAGAGTAAAGCCCCCTCACTATCCACCCCTGCCTGACCTCCTGCGATCTGGGTGAGATTGGGAGATCTGTAGGATGCGAACTCTAAGGCTGCTCAGTATGCTATAATAAGACCATAAGAAATAAGAACAGGGGTAGGCCATTCGGCCCCTTGAGCCTGCACCACCATACAGTTGGATCATGGCTGATCTGCCTTTTCCCTGTAACCCTAGATTCACAGACTGATCAGGAATCTATCTATCTCAGCCTTATAATGAAACTTCTGTTGAGGTAATGAATGGGAAGCAGTGATTAGCCAGTTTAAGCATGTTCCTTTTCACATATTGGTGAACGTCTCCTGTAACTGCAGGGAGATTGTGGTCGTTTTGAGTTTGCAGCTTTTGTTAATTAGATTCACTACATTTTGCATGAATCTGGAAAGACTATGAAAATAATTTTAACCACGGTTCAATTCTCATCTCAGACAGCACATCCTCCATAAATTGTTTAATGGTTGTTGTCGGGATGCAATTAAAGATGCTTTTATTTGTAAACAATCCTGTCAAACTTGCATTCTGCCTTGTTCTGAAATCTATGCTGTGAGTTGGTATTGTGTTTCTTGTCTCCAAGGAATATTTCAATTCAGCTGAAGCTCAGAAAACCAGGACACCTACTGGTCCTAACAAAGAAACAGATGAATTAGTTACCTCTTCGTTCCATGAGATCAGTAATGAATGTTACCCATTATTTGGTTTGCTGCTTGTATCAGCTGCATTGTAATGAAAGCATGTGCTGATAATCCAGCCCTTCCCCTTCAATATTACTGAAAAGCAGAAGACAAACATTTGACACAAACAAAACACAAAAATACAGTGGAAGGAGCTAACCATGATTCAAATCATCAGCAACAAAATACTATTTCTCCCCAGTCAGATAGGATAGGGAAATGAGAGCCGAAGCAGGTCTGTCAGCATTCCAGACAGAGGAACAGGGTGGGGAATTTGCTCAAGGATTCCTTTTGGGGTAAGTTTTTGTGAGCATGTTCACACTCCTCAGGTCAAAGTCAAAGTTTCCAATTTCAAGAGAGGTGAGGGGTGAGGAATATTGGAACAGGAGTAATCCATTTAGCTCCTCAAGTCTGCTCCATAATTCAAGATCATGGCTGATCTTTCTATGTCAAGGTCAGTACTCACGCACTGCCTCCAAATGCCTCGGTGTTGTTTGTATCAATCTCTCTCCTGAATGTACTCAGAGTTAGATGGTCACCTTGGCCAAGCCCATGAGGAGATCCTCTGACCAGCTGCACTGAGCAAAGAACTCAGCTTTATGCATTGAAAACCCACCACCAATTCTTTAGTTTCACCAATTATTATGAAATGACAAATTACAAGCTTGGCCCAGCAGGGACAGAGTAATAATAACATAAAGGAAGGGGAGCATGGGGAAAGATGGAGAGGCTAAGAGCCCAGGTCTTGGACACAATGGGTGAAACTTTCTCTCAATCTTTGGAGCTTTTCTGTTTTACCCTTTAAGGGTCAGGAAAGGAAAAGATGAAAACTGGTATTTGATCTAAACGATAGATTTACAATAAATCACTGAAAGCTGTTTGCTATTTCCTTCAACATATAGATATGAGTCTGGTGAACATTGAATCCTGTAAGAATTCTGTATCCATTGGAGAGAATACAGGCCCAGACTCCTCAATTGGTCCTCAAAGGGCAAATTCACCATCTCAGGGATTAATCTGGTGAACCTTCGTTTCACTGTCATTATTCCTGATGATATGCTCTTGTATTTCCTGTAGTTCTGTTACACCGTTGTGTAGAGTAATCGTGAATTGGAAGGCAGGAAGCTAGAATTTGTTTGTAAAAGAATGTTAGGGGAGAAGAGTGTATGGTTCCTTTAAGAGGTAAAGTGCTTTTCTGAGCTTAGAGATTTATACAGAAAAAAAATTGTCTGTATGTAACTGAAGATGTATAGGCAGTTCTGAAATTGAAACATGTACCAATTGGCTATGTGATTGGAAACCTTAGGCTTGTTTTGTTGTTTTGGCAACCAGCTGGAATCAGCCAATTAATTTAAATAAAGCCATCCCAACTATGAACCAATGCTATTGTAAGAAAATTGATATGTCATCCAAGGTATATAAGGAGAGGGTTTTTGAAAATTGGTGCGAGAGCAAACTGCCATCTGAGAAATCTGCATTGAACTCTCACAAAAAACAACTAAGCTCTCCAGGAAAGCACCATCTATCCATAAAAGGTACCATAGCACTTCTAGCTAAGAGTCCTCCCAGAATACTTCACAGAGAAAACATTCCTGAAAGCTGGATCAGCAGAAGAAAGTTGAGAGCAGCAGAAGAAAGGCGTGTAGACTTTGAGAGACTAAGTTTTAATTTATTCTCTTATTACTCTGGTTTACATAAGTGGGACTTGTGCTTATTGGAACAGCATACCAGTAGAATTTAGTTCAGTTCAGGGAATAGTTAGTAGTTAAGGGTGAATTGTTTGGTTTGTTGGAATTCTGTTCATTTGTTCACTGTTATGGTTAAATAAATAAATTGTTATGTATTACTTATCAAGTGAAGGTTAGGGATTTACTTTTGTTCAACCTCCCCTTCTCTGTAACAGTTTGGGCTTTCAAAGATTAGGCAAAGCGAGGTGAGTTTCTCTGGGTGTTTCGGGGTTAATTATTAGAAGGGGACTGCTACTCCTGGCATAAGAGATTGGGGGCTTGTGTTTCGATTTGAATTATCAGAGGGCTTTGACCTCACCTTCCTAACGGTTTCTAACAGGGACACTCAACCGTGGAGATGCCGGATAAATGTTCCCCCCCATGCTGGGGGGTCTGGGATTGGAAATCATAGCTTCAGGAAATGAGGTCAGTTCACTAAGACTGAGATGAGGAGGAATTTCCTCACTCAAAGTTTAGGGAATATTTGGAATTCTCTACCCCAGCACGTTCCACAAGCTCAATCTTTGAACGTATCGAAGACAGAAGTTGCCAAGTTCGTGTTCAGTTAGAACACCAAAGGATATGAAGATACTTTTGGAAAATGGCACTGAGATAAATGATCAACCATGGCCTAATTGGATGTTGGAGTAGGCTTAATGGGCTGAATGGCCTACTCTTGCTGTTATTTCCAATGTAGCACAGTGGTAGTGTCCCTACCTCTGGTTATTCCAAATGTGTGCAATAATATTTCTGAATACGTTGAGGAGAAAATATCAAGAGGTGGTGAAAATATCAAGACTTCACTTTCCCATAGGGTTAAACACCCCTCCTCTGCCCATTTGAGGGCATTCAGCTGGGCCACTATTGATGAAAGGGACAGAATAAACACAAAGGCAACTTACTTGAAAAAGATTTGGCTTTGTGACATTGAGGATATTTAAATTGTTTTATTAACAATAGTGGGCATGGGGTGAGATGAAAGGGAGCGAGGAGCAAGGGTTAATAGGGAATGAGGAGTGGGAGGAGCAGTAAAGGGTTGAGGCTGGGGAGGTGGCTATGTAGAGCTGATGGGTAGGGGAAGCGATGAGCAGGAGACTGGGAGCGATGTGATGAGGTAGGACGGAGGAGGATTCCCTTATGCTTGTACTGAAGTGTTCCCGTATTTTCCTTTGATTTAAGGGAAGTTGGAAACTGAGACTGTATACCCCTCCTCTCTGAGCTCTGACAATGTCCCATTAGCTTCAGGGTATGAGAGTTGAGAGGCAACTTATACTGATTGTAATGAGGTCAGCTAAATGGTCCTGATAGAGTATGAGTTCCCTGATTGGGGCTGTTAATCTGGTTCAATCAGGGAGCCCTGGCTGACAGATAGAAACAGGAGTGTCAGAGGTTCTGCTCACTCTGAGAGCTGGCTCTGAGGGAGCTGGATCAGTATCAAGGACTCTCCACGTGTAAATAAAGGGGGACTTGGTAACAGGATACCGGCCTCTGTGGAGCTATTTCACAATTGAGACTGGCAGAGTTTTCTAACCAATTAGTTTGATAACAGTTTTGCAGGTTAAGTTGTCTCTAGCCTTATTGAGAAGAACAGCCCAGGGTAAAGGTCATCAATTTTGTTCTTCTGGGAGACCAGGGAGTTAATTCATCATTGATATCTCTTCTTCCACTTGCTTCTTGTTTTTGTGTTTTAGAAATTCCAAAATAACTGCTCATGAACACTGTATTTGCTGTCAGAACAGGCCATCAGCAGATTTTCATTGCTACAGTTCCCTTATCTGTAAATTCATCCCTTGAAAGTTCAGCAAATCTTGTAACTAGCAGGATATCAGCAACAATTCCCCTCATCACTGATCTGAGGTGATAATAATTGCTATGGTATAATAACAGTGTGCATTGACGTAGCACCTTTAATGTAATAAAACGTCCCGGAGTGCTTCAGAGACGTGTTTATCAAACGTAATTGAACACTGAGCCACAATCAGAGACACTTGGGATTGAAAGCTTGATCAAAGAGGCAGGTTTTAAAGAGTGCCTTCTGAGAGAGTTGAGATGCAGTGAGGTTTGGGGAGCTAATTACAGAGGTTAGGGCCTAGGCATCTAAAGGAATAACTGTATTATTCGAGTAATTAAAATTGGGGGCGGGGAGGTGCTCAGGAGGCCACTTTTGGAAGACAGAAGGATTAGTTGTGGTTACAAGGACTGTATTCTCTGGAGTTTAGAAGGAAACCAGGTGGCAGTGATCAGTACGTTTGTGGATGGTATCAGAATTGGTGGGTGGTAAATAATGAAAAGGATGGTCTTAGATTACTGGAGGATATAGATGGGCTGGTCAGATTGGCTGATCAGCTGTACGTGAAATTCCATCCAGATAAATTTGAGGTGATGTACTTGGGCGGGACAAACAAGGCAAGAAGACCCTTCTTCAGAAAAGAAGGGTCTAGGCCTGAAACGTCAGCCTTCCTGCTCCTCTGATGCTGCTTGGCCTGCTGTGTTCATCCAGCTCCACACCTTGTTATCTCAGATTCTCCAGCATCTGCAGTTCCTACTATCTCTGTATAAAATATCAGTCAGGCCACAGCTGGAGCATTGTGTGCAGTTCTGGAATCCACATGTGAGGGAGGGATGTGATAGCTCTGGGGAGGGTGCAGAGGGAGATTTACCAGGATGTTACCTGGGGTTGGAGAGTTTCAGTTACAAAGAGAGACTGGACAGACTGTGGTTTCTTTCCTTGGAGTAGAGGAGACAGAAAGGGGGACAGGATTGAGATGTATAAAATGGTGAGTGCCATAGACGACTGTAACATGACCTGCCTACTCTTGTACTCAATACGCCATCCGATGAAGGAAAGCATGCCATATGCCTTCTTGACCACTCTATTGACCTGCATTGCCACCTTCCCTGACCCTAACCCTGACCCTAACCCTAAATTAAAACCAAAAGAACTGTATATCAGGAACAAAAGCAAAGTTGCTGGAAAAGCTCAGCAGATCTGGCAGCATCAGTTCTGAGGAAGGGTCACCGGACCCGAAACATTAACTCTGTTTTCTCCTCCACAGATGCTGCCAGACTTGCTGAGCTTTTTCAGCAACTTTGTTTTTGTTCTTGACCCTAACCCTATCACTTTTTGAGTCTGGGAGCCACCTAACCCTCCGAAAGCAAAAAACAAAAAAAAAATTCTCATCTCTATCCTAAAAGGGCACATCCTGATTTGTAAATGGCCCCTGGTTCTGGACTGACCCACTAAAGGTAAAATCATTTTTCCATGTCTGCCTTGTCAAGACCATTCAGGATCTTATACACTTCATTCAACTCAGCCCTCACTCTTCTAAATACCAGGGGAAACAAGCGCAGTCTGTCCAAACTTTCCTCACGAAACAACTCACTCATTCCAGATATCAATCTCGTACACCTTCTCTGAGCTGTCGCTAACGTACTGATACTCTCCTTTAAATAAGGAGACCAAAACTAAACACAGTATTTGAGATGTGGTCTCACCAATGCCCTGTATAACTGAAACATAAGATCCATTACCTTTATGTTCAATTCCCCCCATGATAAAGCATAGCATTCCATTATCTTGCTTGAATGCTCACTGTGCTTACTTACTAAGGTTTTATGACTCAGTGCACTAGAACACCCAGATCCCTCTGCAGGTTGGAATTCAGCAATCATTTTGCATTGAAGTGAGACCCTGCTTTTTCATTCTTCCTGCCAAAATGAGCAACTTTGCATGTTTCTTCATTATACTAAGTCTGCTTGTTTTTTGCCCACTCATTCAACCCCTATCCACTTCTACCTTCAACCTCCTCATTTCTGTCTCACATTATTCTTCCCTCTCTGTCTCTCTCTCTCGCCCATTGTGATGGCCTTCTGCTCTCTCTGTGACCTGACCCTGCACCGAGGTGTGTGTCCTGGGGACAGCGAGTTACTCCAAGGAGACAGCTCATCAGGGGGAGAAGCAGGAGCTGAGGGAGGAGAAGGAATGGGAGGCCAAGGGAGATGAAGTCCGATGGAGGGATGTCCCTGCTGGCTCCCACCTAGCACCATCCTCCCTTCCCTCCCTCACCCTCTCCAGCATTGGGGGCAGCTCAGTAATCAATGGAGTGAGTGTCAGGAGTCCAGCCTCCTTGTGACATCTTTGAGAGAATTTTAACCAGAAACAGAACTAAGGATTGGGAGGAAATAGCTGGAAACAGGATCTATCAGATCAATCATGATCTCAATGAATGGTGGAACAGGCTCATTGGGCTGAATGGCCTACTTCCATTCCAATGTCACATGGGCTTATGGCTTGAGCTCACTTCCCTCTGGTGCTAAGGGCGACTGTGAGACAAACGGTACCCCAGTCCCTCAGGCCAACCACCAGCCTCAGTATTGGCTGTTGTCTCCCACTGGGAGTAAATGGACAAGAAATCCCCATCCTCCTCCCACATCAACTGAAGGATTCCCCAGGGAAACATCAGAGTTGTAATTGGAGACAATTTTCACTTAGAACAGATCCTGCCACCTATGGCAGAAATGAATCCCAGAGTTTCTACTCAAGACATGTAGAAATTTTAAATGAAAGGGTTAATGAAAATGCGATAACTTTGAGCTGAGAAGGAGGATACAAGAACTGAAAGTGCTGTCAACAGAGAGCATATTTCAAAAACAATTCACTGATTGCTTCCAAAGATGCAGAGGGCAGGAAAGGAGAGTGTAAATAAAGCCACTTTATTCAATCTCCAACCAAAGCAAAATCCTCACAAACTTCTTTGTGGATGGAAAAAAATTGACATTGAATAAACATCAGCAAAGTTATAATGAACTCTGCAGCAGTGTTGAGGAATGTGCAAGTCCCGTACTGCCTTAGGAAAAGTTTAGAGAGTGTTTACTCCCCTCCTGCTTTCTATAATTCATCACTACAAGATTTGGACAATTAGAACGGATTTTTAACCACACTGGAATGTTTGCTGCAAGTCTGAAGTCACTGGTGACGAGAGGGAGATGTTCATGAATGTGCCATCCACCAAATGGGATTCGTAGTTTGGAAGCTCAGTGGAAGGTGATATACAAGAGATGGGGTCACAGAGCGTATCAACCTCTGGGATAGAATAAACAGACTGGAATAACTGGGGTTGCTCTCAAAGCAGAGAAGATTAAGGGGAGATTTAACGGTGGCATTTAAAACCATGCCACAGTGGCTAGCACTGCTGTCTCACAGCCCCAGGGACCCAGGTTCAATTCCACCCTCGGGCGACTGTCTGTGTGGAGTTTACATATTCCCCCCGTGTCTGCGTGGGTTTCCTCTGGTTTCCTCCCACAGTCCAAAGATGTGTAGGTTAGGGTGGAATGGCCTTGCGATGTTGCCCCATAGTGTCCAGAGATATGTAGGCTAGCTGGATTAGCCATGGGAAATGTGGGGTTATGGGATAGGGTGGGGGTTGGATCTAGGTGGGATGGTGCAGACTCAATGGGCCGAATGGCTTCCTTCTCCTCTGTAAAGATTTTATGAAAGGTTTTGATTGAGTGAACAAGGAGGGGGGTGGTGTGAACTGTCCATTTGCGACAGTCTGGATGCCTTCACACATTCCGAAATGATAAACAGCAGAGCGACAGTTGAAGCAGTACATTGATGCTAACATGCATTGGGGGAAGCAGGGACGGGTGGAAAAGGGCACATAAATAATTGACTGGATGTTGTGTTGAGTTCACACCACAATGTTTAGCCTTTGTTGAAAATCTTGTCCAAAGTAAAGACTGGAAAATCTCTTCTGACTGCATCATTTCTGAGAATCCTCCTCATTAACATCAAGAGACTTGTTTTAAGGTTGGGAGAGTTGAACACACACACACACTCACACATATACACTCTCTCTCTCTCCCTCTATCTCTCTCTCTCTCACACACACACACTCTCTCTCTCTCCCTCTATCTCTCTCTCACACACACACACTCTCTCTCTCTCTCCCTCTATCTCTCTCTCTCACACACACACTCTCTCTCTCACACACACACACACACACACACACACACACACACACACGCTCTCTCTCACACACACACACGCAGACACTGACACATACACATACGGACACACACATACACATACAGACACACACACACACACTCTCACACACAGTCACACTCGCACACACATGCACACAGATATATCAAAAACACAAATGCATGCATATCACATACACA
>JAHRHZ010000099.1:41133701-41148503 GCA_024137785.1 Ginglymostoma cirratum
TATATCAAAAACACAAATGCATGCATATCACATACACACACACACACACACACACACACGCACGAACAGATACACACACCTCCTTGACACTGATCCAGCTCCCTCAGGGCCAGGTCTCAGAGTGAGAAGAACCTCTGACACTCCTGTTTCTACCTGTCAGCCAGGGCTCCCTGATTGGACCAGATTAACAGCCCCAATCAGGGAACTCCTATTCTATCAGGTCCATTTGGTTGACCTCATTACAGTCAGTAGAATACCCAACGTAGTCATAATTGCTGAATCAAATGTTATAATATCTCCTATTCCTCCACCACCATGGGCTATGTGTACCAGTTCATGTGAACTCAATTGTTTGGGGTAAATTTGGCCAGTAGCCTGATTAGCTGCAGAATAATTAAATTGAGAAAAAGATAATATCTGTTTTTAGTATGTATTCAAGATTTCCAGCACAATGTTTAAAAATGACTTACTGCAGTGTTAGGAGAAGCATTGGTTATTACTTAGAGATAGTAATCAGGAGATATATTTTTCAATGAATATTAGAATTTACGTTTGTTAAAATGTAATTGGGAATGCATAATAAGAACAAAGAACAAAGAAAATTACAGCACAGGAACAGGCCCTTCGGCCCTCCAAGCCTGCGCCGATCCAAATCCTCTGTCTAAACCTGTCATCTATTTTCCAAGGATCTGTATCCCTCTGCTCCCTGCCCATTCATGTATCTGTCTAGATACATCTTAAAAGACACTATCGTGCCTGCCTCTACCACCTCCGCTGGCAACGTGTTCCAGGCACCCACCACCCTCTGCGTAAAGAACTTTCCATGCATACCTCCTGTAAACTTTCCTCCTCTCACTTTGAACTCATGACCCCTAGTAATTGAGTCTCCCACTCTGGGAAAAAGCTTCTTGCTATCCATCCTGTCTATACCCCTCATGATTTTGTAGACCTCAATCAGGTCCCCCCTCAATCTCCGTCTTTCTAATGAAAATAATCCTAGTCTACTCAACCTTTCTTCATAGCTAGCGCCCTCCATACCAGGCAGCATCCTGGTGAACCTCCTCTACACTCTCTCCAAAGCACCCACATCCTTTTGGTAATGTGGCGACCAGAACTGTACACAGTACTCTAAATATGGCCGAACCAATGTCTTATACAACTGTAATATGACCTGCCAACTCTTGTACTCAATACCCCGTCCGATGAAGGAAAGCATGCCATATGCCTTCTTGACCACTCTATTGACCTGCGTTGCCACCTTCAGGGAACAATGGATCTGAACACCCAGATCTCTCTGTACATCAATTTTCCCCAGGACTTTTCCATTTACTGTATAGTTTGCTCTTGATTTAGATCTTCCAAAAATGCATCTCGCATTTGCCCGGCTTGAACTCCATCTGCTATTTATCTGCCCAAATCTCCAATCTATCTATATTCTGCTGTAATCTCTGACAGTCCCTTTCACTATCTGCTACTCCACCAATCTTTGTGTCTTCTGCAAACTTGCTAATCAGACCACCTATACCTTCCTCCAAATCATTTACGTATATCACAAACAACAGTGGTCCCAGCACAGATCCCTGTGGAACACCACTGGTCACAGGTCTCCAATTTGAGAAACCCCCTTCCACTACTACTCTCTGTCTCCTGTTGCCTAGCCAGTTTTTTATCCATCTAGCTAACACACCCTGGACCCCATGCCACTTCACTTTCTCCATCAGCCTGCCATGGGGAACCTTATCAAACGCCTTACGGAAGTCCATGTATATGACATCTACAGCCTGTCCCTCATCAATCAATCTTGTCACATCCTCAAAGAATTCTATTAAGTTGGTAAGACATGACCTTCCCTGCACAAAACCATGCTGCCTGTCACCAATAATGTAAATAGATCCTATCCCTCAGTATCTTCTCCAGCAGCTTCCCCACCACTGACGTCAGGCTCACCCGTCGATAATAACCTGGATTATCCCTGCTACCCTTCTTAAACAAGGGGACAACATTAGCAATTCTCCAGTCCTCCGGGACCTCACCTGTTTTTAAAAATGCTGCAAAGATATCTGTTAAGGCCCCGGCTATTTCCTCTCTCGCTTCCCTCAATAACCTGGGATAGATCCCCTCAGGACCTGGGGACTTGTCCACCTTAATGCCTTTTAGGATACCCAACACTTCCTCCCTCCTTATGCCGACTTGACCTAGAGTAATCAAACATCTATCCCTAACCTCAACATCCGTCATGTCCCTCTCCTTGGTGAATACCGATGCAAAGTACTCGTTAAGAATGTCACCCATTTTCTCTGACTCAACGCATAACTTTCCTTCTTTGTCCTTAAGTGGGCCAATCCTTTCTCTAGTTAACCTCTTGCTCTTTATATATGAATAAAAGGCTTTGGGATTTTCCTTAACCATGTTTGCTAAAGATATCTCATGTCCCCTTTCAGCCCTCTTAATTCCTCGTTTCAGATTTGCCCTACATTCCCGATATTCTTCCAAAGATTTGTCTGCCTTCAGTCGCCTAGACCTTATGTATGCTTCCTTTTTCCTCTTAGCTAGTCTCACAATTTCACCTGTCATCCATGGTTCCCTAATCTTGCCCTTTCTATCCCTCATTTTCACAGGAACATGTCTCTCCTGCACGCTAATCAACATCTCTTTAAAAGGCTCCCACATATCAAATGTGGATTTACCTTCAAACAGTTTCTCCCAATCTATATTCCCCAGATCCTGCTGAATTTTGGTATAGATGGCCTTCCCCCAGTTTTGAACTCTTCCTTTAGGACCACTCTCATCTTTGTCCATGAGTATTGTAAAACTTATAGAATTGTGGTCACTATTTCCAAAGTAGTCCCCTACTGTGATTTCAACCATCTGGCCGGGCTCATTCCCCAACACCAGGTCCAGTACGGCCCCTTCCCGAGTTGGACTACATACATATTGCTCTAGAAAACCCTCCTGGATGTTCCTTACGAATTCTGCTCCATCTTGACCCCTAACACTAAGTGAATCCCAGTCAATGTTGGGAAAATTAAAATCTCCCTTCACCACCACCCTGTTGCTCTTACACCTTTCCATAATCTGTTTACATATTTGTACCTCTATCTCACGCTCGCTGTTGGGAGGCCTGTAGTACAGCCCCAACATTGTTACTGCACCCTTCCTATTTCTGAGCTCTGTCCATTTTGCCTCACTGCTCGAATCCTCCATGGTGCCCTCCTTCAGCACAGCTGTGATATCGTCTTTGACCAGTAATGCAACTCCTCCACCCCTTTTACCTCCCTCTCTATCTCGCCTGAAGCATCGATATCCTGGGACATCTAGTTGCCAATCGTGTCCTTCCCTCAACCAAGTCTCAGTAACAGCAGTAACATCATACTCCCAGGTACCAATCCAAGCCCTAAGTTCATCTGTCTTATCTACTACACTTCTTGCATTAAAACAAATGCACCTCAGACCACCTGTCCCTTTGTGTTCATCATCTGCTCCCTGCCTACTCTTCCCTTTAGACTTGCTGACTCCATTATCTAGTTCCCTACAGGCTTTAGTTACTACCTCCTTTCTGTCCAATAACCTGTCCAATATTTGGTTCCCATCCCCCTGCCACATTAGTTTAAACCCTCCCCCACAGCGTTAGCAAAAGCAACCCAAGGACATTGGTTCCAGTCCGGCCCAGGCGTAGACCGTCCAATTTGTAATAGTCCCACCTTCCCCAGAGCCAGTCCAATTGTCCCAAAAATCTGAACCCCTCCCTCCTGCACCATCTCTCAAGCCACTCATTTATCCTGGCTATTCTTTCATTTCTGCTCTGACTAACATGTGGCACTGGTAGCAATCCTGAGATTACTACCTTTGATGTCGAACTTTTTAACTTGGCTCCTAACTCCCTAAATTCTGCTTGTAGGACCTCATCCCGTTTTCTACCTATATCGTTGGTGCCTATATGCACCACGACGACTGGCTGTTCACCCTCCCCCTTCAGAATGTTCTGCAGCAGATCTGAGATATCCCTGACCCGTGCACCCGGGAGGCAACATACCATTCGGGAGTCTCGTATTTGACCACAAAACCGCCTATCTACTCCCCTTACAATTGAATCCCCAATGACTATAGCCCTTCCACTCCTGTTCCTGCAGGGAAAATGTATTCAAAATGTCAAAATGTGTTCTGTCTTTAATAACTACAAGCAGTAATTTTTAGTCAAGTCAATTAGAATGGAATCGTTTTTCTGGTGAAGATTTCTCTATCTCCAATGCGCCAATTCTGTACTAATTCCGGTAGAGCTGCTCAAATGTAGCAGGAGGTTGTCATTGGGTTTTCCACTCCTCTGTACTCAGCCATCGACCAGTCTCAGACACTTCCCGCAGGGTCCAGTACATTGACAGTAAAAGCCTCCCCCTTTCCAACACAAGGGGAAGGATAGAAGGCAGGAGGGAAGAGGGAGAGGGGAGAAGTCAGGGAAAAAAAAATGAGAGGAGCGAGGGATGGATGGAGAGCTGGAAGGAAGGAATGTGGGAAAAAACGAAGGAGGGGAGAACAGAATTACCAACTTTGGGACTGGGACACTTCAGAGTGAAATCAGGAAGCCCCATTTGACAAAGCAAGTTGGAAATTTGGAATGTTTTCCTCTGGTTATGGGGTTTGAAGTTCCGAAATTGGGATTGAGAGCTGCCTGATAATGATACTGTACCAGGCAATCTGATAGAGTGCCAGGTCCAGTAAATGGAGCTGAGGGTGCCGATTGGTTTAGAGCTGACTGATTGGAGCAGGTTGGAGGGACGTGAATGAATTCCTCCTCGAAACCCCCACCGTCACCATTACTATGGTTCTAAGTTTTATAATTCCATTACTTTTCCAACGAGCTGCCTTAAAGGATACTTGTGGCATTTGGTGTCATAGTAGAATAGTTCAAGTGAATTGTGTACGATATTTGTGCAATCTCATCAACAGATATCCCAAAACTCTGAACTCAATAACTGGATGGTATCACAAATTTGTGCAGCGACGAATACGATGGCTGATGGAATAGACGTGGCTGTTATAAAACATGGACTGCACAGACATGCAGATCAATCCTGGTCTAATTCAATGTTGGAACATGTTTGAGGAGCTGACTTGACTCCTCTGGTTCCTTTGCCCCTAGATTTGGATGAGGAATACGGATGGTGGGAATGAAATAGTGCATTTTTATTTGATTCTAGTTATTGCTGTACCTGTAACTAAGTCCCCTGTGTCTACTTCTGAGGAATCGAGCAGACTGTCAGTTCAAATCTGGACCAAATGATAAGCAGCGTTAGGCTCTTTCTAATAGATTTATATAACTTCGTCTCATCCCTGTTAAATGTTTTTTTTGTTCTATGAGTCACGACGGAGTTATTCACCAGTGTTGTGGGATCATTTTATCCCTTGTTTGCTGCTGTCACATAGCAACAGATGTCAGAGATGAAAGATGCATTGAAGAATTGTAGCATTATAAATTAGAATAAGAACTCAAGGCTGTCGAAGCTGGGGAGCAATACAATGCAGAAAAAATTATGAATCTGCGAGATCCATTTCACATTTACATTCGTAGTGATTTACATCTCTGCAAAATGACCCCACCTTTGGTTTTCTGTGATAGTTGTTTGCTCTACCTGGAGGGTAATGATATCGAGTCTCCCAGCTCTCTCCCGACTGACTGAGAGGCTCTTTCCTGGTATGAATGTGTCTTTCATCCTCTAGGCTGCTCTGGGCCACAAAGACACTACCTTCAGAGGTTTGGCCATGGGGCAGGAAGTCAGGTTCACTCAAAGACCATAAGGCTATTCCTATGCAAACACACAGTGGTCGGCTAGCTAGGTATTCACATTCAAGGAACCTCATCACATATCAATGTGCCATTGGACTTTTTTTACATTCACAGGATAAAGGTGTCGGCAGCTGGACCAGCATTTATTGCCCATTCCTAATTGCCCTGAGGGCAGCTAAATGTCAACCACATTGCTGTGGGCCTGGAGTCACATGTAGGCCAGACCAGGTAAGGACAACAATTTCATTCCTTAAAGAGATTGGTGAACACGATGGGTTTTTCTGACCGTCAAGAACAGTTTTACAGTTGTCATTTAACTCTTAATTCCAGGTTTTAAGGGTCACTTAGGCAGACATTCACTCAGAATCCCAGAAAAGTTACTGTTCGAGAGGAGGCCATTCAGCCCATTGTGCCTGCACTGGCTCTGTCCCCTCATGCCAATCTCCTGCCATTTCCCCATATCCCTGCACACCATTACTTTTGAAATAACCATTCAGTGTTCCCCCGTATTTCCTGTAAGCCGGATGCCTCACTGGGAGTCTGTCCTGCTGACAGCTGCATGTGCCCTGTCTCCATTTACCAATGTGTAGGAATTACGGAAAGCTGGTTTCCATGTTCAGTAGGAAGGCAACGGAATGTTGGTCTTTGTTTCAAAGGGAATGGAATATAAAAATCGAGAGGTTTTGCTAATCTATCCAAGGCACTAGTCAGGCCACAGATGGAATACTGTGAACAATTTTGGGCCCCTGATCCAAGGAAAGATAGACTGGCATTGGGATGCACTCCAGAGAAGGTTCACCAGGCTGATCCTGGGTATGGAGGGACTGTCTTATGAGGAGAGGTTCAGCTGGTTGGGCCTGTACTCATTGGAGTTTAGAAAAATGAAAACGATGTTATTGAAACATACAGGTTTCTCAGGGGTCTTGACAGGGTGGATGCTGAGAGATTGTTTGGCCTTGTGTGGGAGAGTCTAGGACCAGACAGGCATCATCTCAGGGTAAGAGGTCGCACATTTAAGACAGAGATGAGGAGGAATTTCTTCTTTCAGAGGGGAGTGAATGTGTGGAATTATCTAGCACAGAGGGCTGTCGGGGCTGGGTCATTCAAGACTATAAGGCGGGTTTGAGGGTCATGGGGAAATGGTAGGAAAGTGGAGTTGAGCAATATTGGATTGACCAGGAGCTTATTGGGTGGTAGAGTAGACCCATTAGGCTGAATGGCCTAAATCTGCTCCTATCTCTCAGGGCCTGAGGCAGCTTGGCCCCATCTCCAGGTCCTCTTTCTTCTCTGGGAGACAGGGAGGAGGTGTTTTAGCGGAATATTCCGGAGATTTGACCAAAGGACCCTGTGAGGGTGCACTGCCGGTCCAGCCGACAGTGGGACTACTGCACTGCCTCCTGCAGGTCAGGCTGAAGAAGACATCCCCATTACAGCACACCCTCTGCAGCCTGGAGCTAGTGGAATGGACAGCAGGGTCCAGGCAGAGACAGAGCAGTAAGCATGGAGCCTCCAGCTTAGCTGTGTGTCAGATACACATCGCAGTGGGAGATAAAGATTACAAAATAAGTGTAAAATGGTGGCACAGGTATCTTGTCGCTGTATGTATGAAACATGATAAATATGTTTAATTCCACTTTATTCATATAGCAGCTGCTGCTCTAACAAAGCAAACTGAAGCCAGCAATGAAAGATAAACAGAAGAATTGTTCGACTGCGACATTATAAATTATTATACAAACTCAAAGCTGTTGCGATTGGGAATAATTACAATGCAGTAAAATTATGGTTCTGAAAGGTCCAGTTCACATTTACATTCAGAGCGATTTATTTCCCTCGTGTGCCTGCTAATCTCTGCTGAAAAATTGTCCTTTCCACACACATGAGGATGATTTCTGATTCCCAGCTCTCTCTTGATTGACTGGGCAGTGAGGTGTCCGTCCTGGTGGGAAGGAGCATTTTCAAGGGACAGTGTATTGTCCCCGCTGTTCTCAGGTTTTGATTTCAATTTTAAACACAGGCAGAGTGGTTACCATTCCCCAGGATTCAGATCAATAAGGAAACTGCTGGGGTAGACTGCCAGAAACTCAGGGAAACAGCAGGAAAGGAGGGGAGCTAGGTGTGTGTATCCGAATGGACATAACTTGCGGGAGGGTTTCAATTGTGGGGTAGGTACAAGCAGAAGGTCTAATCATGGGGGGAGTTAATCAAGGGGGTAAATTGAGGGAAGTAATTTGAGAGGGGTAATTCGAGGAGTAAATCGGGCGGGGGTTTAAACCAAGAGGGGTAATCTGAGAGTGGTAATTCAAAGGGTGTAAATCGAAGAGGTAAGTTGAGGGGATAGATTGAGGGGTAGATCAAAGAGGTAAGTCGAAGGGGTAAGTTGAGTGGGGTAGATCGAGGGGGTAAATGGAGACAGTGAATGGAGCTAGATGTAGGTTGGGGGCCTGTGAATTGGGGGAATTTAGCTGAGGGAATGAAATTTGATGATTGTAAATTGGGGGAATGTTAACCAGGACGGTGTTAAATGGGGGAGGTGCAAAATCAAGGGAAGTGTAAATTGTGATTGTGTAAATTTGGGGAGGAATTAAATTTTGGGGGTGGAGCGTAAATCTGAGGATATAAATCTCCCTGAAAGACCTGAATGATGTCCTGTTGAGAGGTTTTTGTAGTTTAGCAGAATAGGGGAGGCATTCAGAAACCGGTGTATAAACTGTGTGGGGCATGGGAGCATGATGCTGACAGGGTAGATGTGGAGATCGCTGATCCTCTTGGCTGGGGAACACAAGCACAGGTTTTCAGAACCATTTGGGACTGAGCTGAGGAGAGTCTTTTTCACTCAGAATGTCATGAATGTTTGGAATATCTGACCCCAAAGGGATGTGGATGCTCCATTGTTGAAAATATTTAAGATTGAGATGAACAGATTTTTGGTTCCTCAGGGATTTGATGGGATGTGGTGGGGAGCAGGGTGGAGGTGAGGGCGCAAGCAGGAATGTGAAGTTGGAGTCTAAGATCAGCCATGGATGTAGTGAATGGTAGAGTAAACTCAATGGGCTGAATGGTCCACTATGACTCTTCTTTCTGATGTTCCCGTGTTAAATATAATATACTGTTAGATGTGAGTTGATGCAGTGTAGTTGAGAAGGTCATCAAACTAATTTGCACAAATTATTTACTTCAAGCAGATTTTAAAGTTAGAAATGATACATCAATTCGAAACTCATTATGTTAAATGAAACAACATTTACTACGTTACATTTTACCTTTTACAAAAATATGAATTTCAGTCATAAATCTTTGCAATTGTAAGTGTTGACGGTACATCACATTTGATGCATATGCAAAACCTGCTCTTTAGCAATAAAGCTAGAGCATGCTGGAAATATTAAGCAGATCATACAGCTGGAGTGAGAAATGTTTAAGACCAGCGCAGAATTAGGCTATTCAGCCCATTGAGTCCACTCTGCCACTCTATCAGAGCTGATATGTTTCTCAACCCCATTCTTTGCCTTCTCCCCATAACCTTAAATCCCCTTTCTAATCAAGAACTTACCTATCCTTTTCCTACACACACTCAATGACTTGGCCTCCACAGCTCTCTGTAGCAATGAGTTCCACAGATTCACCACCCTCTGGCTGAAGAAATTCTTCCTCAACTCAGTTCTAAAGGGTTGTCCCTTCACTCTGAGGCTGTGCCCTTCGGTCCCAGTTTCTCCTACTAGTGGAAACATCTTCAACCATGTCAGTGCTATCTCGGCCTCTCAAGGCTCTGTGGAGTTTCACATTGGTGACCTTTCTGGGTGAACATTCCTTGTTTTAGCCCCACTCTGGATCAGGCTTCAGCCCTTATCCTGGCTCACGGATGAGTGTATTAGGGCCATTTTTTGCTTCACCCTAATCTGGAAAACGTCATCCATGTTGCTTCTGATTTCCAGCCACACAACTTCACAAGCTCCTTTTCCAGCTCTCAGAGAGTCATAGAGATATACAGCACAGAAACAGACCCTTCAGTCCAACTCCATGCTGAGCAGATACCCTAAATTAATCTAGTCCCATTTGCCCGCATTTGGCCCATATCCGTCTAAACCCTTCCTATTCACATACACATCCAGATGCCTTTTAAATGTTGTAATTGTACCAGCCTCCACCACCTCCTCTGGCAGCTCATTCCATACACACACTAGCCTCTGTATGAAAAAGTTGCCCGATAGGTCCCTTTTAAAATCTTTCCCCTCTCACCTTAGACCTTTGTCCTCTAATTTTGGACCCACCCCCAACCTGCGGAAAATACCTTGCCTATTCACCCTATTTTTGCCCCTCATGATTTTTTAAATCTCTATAAGGTCATCCCTCAGCCTCTGACATTCCAGGGAAGATAGCCCCAGCCTATTTAGCCTCTCCCTACAGCTCAAACACTAACCCTGGCACAATCTTTGTAGGTCTTTTCTGAACCCTTTCAAGTTTCACAACATCATTCCTATAGCAGGGAGACCAGAATTGCACACAGTATTCCGATAGTGGCCTCACCAATGCTGCAACATGACCCTCCCAGCTCCTATACTCAATGCATTGACTAATAAACGCAAGTATACCACACACCTTCTTCACTGTCCCACCTACCTGGGACTGCATCTTCAAGGAACTATGTACCCACACTCCAAGGTCCCTTTGTTTGGCAACACTCCCCAGGTCCTTATCGTTAAGTGTATAAGTCCTGCCCTGATTTGCCTTTCCAAAATGCAGCACCTCCCATTATTCTAGGTTCACTTTCATCTGCCACTCCTCAGCCCATCTGATTGAGGTCGCCATCTTTCTGTCTCCATTTCTAGAGAGAGACTATCAGTTAATAGTCACTTTGAGCCTTTTGACACCTTATCTAACATTTCCTCACACCCTGCTTCCTGTAGGATCCCAAGTCCATTCTCCCAATTAATCCACGTCTGTTGGATCTGTTCTGATGATGCAATCTTCCAAACCAGCATTCCCAACAGCAGGAATGTCCCTGGTATCCAGTATGCACAGGGGTTCAGGACATAATCATTAGTTAGTGTTGGCTGGGAGAACTCGACAAGGTGAATGTACATTTTAGCAATGATTGGCACAAACTAATGGCTCTCATTTGAATCTGGGAACTCTCACTGGCAGAAGCTTCATGGTCAGTCTTGAGCTAGCTTTAGTGAAGCATCTGATCCATTACTCCCTTTCAGTTACTAATATAGTAAGTATACTTTATCCGTATCCCAGACGTTCCTTTTGGAATTCCATTCTTGAATTTTGGAAACTGGTTGCATACAAATTCCAGATGTTTGGAATCCAGCTAACCGGAACTTTATTGCATCCTCATTTTATCCTCAAAAATTCCCCTTTTACCGTATTGACAGGACCTTGTGCTTTTTCCATTCTTCCTTTGCCTCCCTCCCAGACCCATTACAGGGTTTCCCATGTCCTCATCTTGCACCCTCCAGCCTCCATGACCAACGGACCAACCTCCTTCATTTCCAGCACTTCCAAAGTGACACCACCACCAAACAAACCTCCACTATTTCTCCTTTTCCTGTTGCATCTTTCCATCTGGGCACAGGAGATGTAACACTTGCCTTTTTTACCCCTTCTCCTCACCATATTACACTCCAAACATTCCTTCCAGGTGAAGCAATCCAGTCTCTTGTATTGGCTGAGGACTCCTCGACACAGGGACAGGGAGATTGTGTGACCACTTTGCAGAACATTTCCAATCTGTCCAAAGGACTGACCCTCAGTTTCCAGTTGCCCATTGCTTTAATTCTCCACCTTGCTCTCACGCTGAACTCTCTGTCCTCGACCTGCTGTTCTGTCCCAGTAAACTCAACATTGAGGATGCCCCCAACAAACACATCTTCCACTGACCTCCCCTGTAGGGAACGTTCCCGTTGGGACACCCTAGTCCCTTCCTAACACTTCCTCCCTGCCCCCATGACATCTTACTGTGCAATCACAGAAGGTGTAACAGTTGTGCATTCCCCTCCTCCCTCCTCACTGTCTAAGGTGCCAGACACACCTTCCAGGAGAGGCAGTGATTTCCTTTTGCTTTGTCCAATCCAATCAACTGTTCTCACTGCTCCCCATGTAGCCTCCCTTACATTGGAGAGACCAGTCACAGGCTCACTGCTCCCCATATGGTCTCCCCTACATTGGAGAGACCAGTCACAGGCTCACTGCTCCCCATATGGTCTCCCCTACATTGGAGAGACCAGTCACAGGCTCACTGCTCCCCATGTGGTCTCCCTTGCATTGGAGAGACCAATCACAGGCTCGCTGCTCCCCATGTGGTCTCCCTTACATTGGAGAGACCAGTCACAGGCTCATTGCTCCCCAAGTGGTCTTCCTTGCATTGGAGAGACCAATCACAGGCTCACTGCTCCCCATGTGGTCTCCCTTACATTGGAGAGACCAATCACAGACTGGGAAATCATTTTGTGGAACACCTCCGCTCTGTCCGTGGGAATATCCCTGACCTTCTGGTCATTGCCCATTTCAATAAACGACCTCGCACTCGTTGAATATTTCAGTCCCATTCCTACTGCAGCATTCCAACAAAACTCAACGTATGCGGAAGGAACCACACCACATCTTCCACTCAGGAATTTTACATCCTCTGGGACTGAATGTCAGGTTCAACAATTTCAGAGCATCCCTTCTTTCCTCAAGTTCAATGCCTTGTTAATTTGGATTTTCTTTCTAACCGACCTGACTGATATTCTGTCACTAACACCTGCTATTAACACCCCTCCCTCTCTACAGCCATCACCATTCCCTTTGCCTTTTGTCTGTGATATCTGTGCTCTCTAAGCTCCCTCCCTTACTTTTATCTCCATTCCATTGTCCCTTCCTACCTTTATCTATGATTTAAAACCTGCCACTTTTTCACTCCTCTGCTCAGTTCTAAAGGGTCATTCCAGATTTGAAACACTAACTCTGTTTTTCTGTCTCTCCACACGTGCTGCCAGACCTTCTGAATTTCTCTAGTTCCTTCTTGTTTTAAATTAGCATTTCCAGCATCTGCAGTATATCCTTCAGGAGCTGGTTGCAGTTTTGTTTAATGAGCTGAGCTTATCAAATAATTTGATTTGTGATGTCAAGGGGTATTGATCCAAAATTGCTAATGTGTATTTATGGCATTTCAGCTATTGGGGAATATTACATTTTCAACTTATCTAATTTGCTAATGTAAATGAGGTGGAGATCATTCATATTGATTAGACTTGGCAGAATCACCAGTTTGTTTGTAGTTTCTCAGCGGCAGTGAAATAAATCTCATTTCCATCTAAAATATAACTCTAATTAGCATATTTCATTAATGTGTTTTTCCCTTTGACGTATTAATCCTGTTGTGTTTGATAAAGATAAGAATGATAATTTTGGAATGGTTCTGGAGACCAAAGATGATTTACAATGATGCTGCCCGCCTGTAACTGTTCTAATATGCTCTAGTACACAGGAGAAATAGTCCATAACAGGGAAGCAAGTTGTGATTAACAGCTATATCTGATTGTTGAATGGACAGAAGCTTGAAAAATACTGTGATGAACGGACTTTGGGATTTGATGTCCGATTTAGAATCAAATCTGACTACTGCCCCCTTCATTAATTAAGCACCATCACTCATACAAAGTCTAGGAATTCTCATAAAGATTAAGTCAACCTTCGTTTGCAGTTTAACACCTCAGCCAACAGGCTGATTCATGGTAAATAAAAACTGAAAGAACTGTGGATGCTGGAAATCAGAGCCAAAACAGAAACTGCTGGAAATGCTCAGCAGGTCTGGCAGCATGTGCGGAGAGAAAGCAGAATTAACTTTTCAGGCCCAGTGACCCTTCCTCAGACTGGTTGATTGATGGACTGGATAACTGAGTATTATTAATTCAGTCCAGTTCCTCACAGACACCACTTGGGCCTCAGTTGGCGTATTGGTCCATTTCTGGACACTCTACATCAGGGTGTCAAAGAGAGGGCAGAGATGAATGGTTCAAATAGTACCAGTGTTTGTGAAAGCTGGGATTGTTCTCCTTGGAGCTGAGAAGGGAGATGATAGAGGAAGGGAAAAAAGCAATGAGAAATGGTCTTTTGTTAAAGTGGCCAAGGAAAAACTGTCTCCAGGGATTGAAAGGTCGGTAAGGGGAGAGACACAGGCTGAAGATACTTACCTAAAGAATCAGAGAGGCAGACAGAGAGACATCTTTTACACAGCTCGTTGTTGTGATCTGGAATGTGCTGCCTGAAAGGGCAGCGGTAGCAGATTTAACAGGAACTTTCTAAAGTTAACAGGGTAAATAGTAGAAGGGAAATGTTCTGAGAGCTGTGGGGTAAGAGCAGGGGAAGGAGATGGATCTTGTTTTGGAGCTAGCATACACAAAAGGCTGAATGGCCTCTTTCTGTGCTGTAAGATTCACAGCTGCCCCAGGGAGCCGTGGATGCTCAGTTGTTGGTTCTATTGAAGGGAAGGGGAAAGGGATTCTTTTTTTGACTCAACACCTCTTGTAAAAAGAAGAATCTCAAATCCTTACTGTTCCTGAATGTAGCTTTAAACTGGATGAAAACAATTTACTCCAGCTTACTAATCAGCTCACTGTTTGCACTGATGACAGCATTGTCAGGCATATTGAACTCTGGCTGGGTCTCTGTTGGGATGTACCTGCTGCACCAACTGGGCTCAATAAGGGACAAAAACAGAAGTTGCTGGAACAGCTCAGCAGGTCTGGCAGTTTCTGTGAAGAAGTATCAGAGTTAACATTTCGGATCTGGTGCCCCTTCCTTAGAACAGAGCTCGATAAGGGCCTAGACCGTCAGACATTCAGCAGGAACTCAGCCTCTGCAGTTTGTGGTTAATTTTGCTTTATTCCAACTGACTCCTCTTCAAGCCAGAACAGTCCAGAGACTTGAAATTTTTCATCCTACTTATATGTTGAGTCCCAATCAGGTTTGCTCTCCCAGCATGCTTCACAGCAATACTTACCCACTGCACACTCCTCCCAGTCCGCTTC
>JAHRHZ010000099.1:41166567-41205862 GCA_024137785.1 Ginglymostoma cirratum
GGCCTAAACCCTTTTCTGATGAAGGGTTTAGGCCCGAAACGTCAAGTTTTCCTGCTCCTATGATGCTGCTTGACCTGCTGTGTTCATCCAGCCCCATGCTTGTTATCTCACATTATATCCAGTATTGTGCAATGAGACAGGATTAATTAATGACCTGATAGGGAAGCCACCTCTCATTTCAATTAACCATAATATGATTGAATTTTACATTCAGTTTGAGGCAGAGAGTGTGGGTCCAAGACTAGTGTTTTAAACTTAAAAACAGGTCAATGTGAAGGCATGGAAACAGAATCAACTAAAGAGACCTGGCAAATTAATTTAAGGTATGGGTCAATAGAAATATGGCAGCAGACATTTAAGGGATTTGTTAGAATGTACTGGATAGATACATTTAGATGAGAAAGAAAAATTCCAAGGGCTGAACCAACCGTCCATAATCAACTAAAAAAGTAAGTTTAATAATCTTAAAGGAAATACATACAGTAATGCTGCAGGTGAGAAAATTGGACGCACTATTAAAGAAAAACCGTCAAATTAGAAGGAAATAAAAATGAGGGAATGTGAAAAATCTGTCTGGAAATGAAAAAGTAGGAGTTTCTGCAGGTATTTTGAAAGTAACTGTTTGAGTGTTTGCCCCACAGAAAGTGAGACTGGAGTATAAATAATGGAAAATAAGGAGATGGCAGATTAATTAAATAGATATTTTACATCAGTCGTCACTGTAGAGGATACCAGGAACATCCCAGGAATAGCTGTCACTTTACAAATGAATGAAATGGAGGAGCTGAAGAAAATTATAATCATGAGGGAAGTGATGCCGAGTAAACTGTCAGGGCTATGAGCCGCCAATTTCCTGGATCCTGATGGACTAATAAAATAATCGAAGCATTGGCTTTAATTTTCCAAAACAGCTGACTGGCAAGGGTCCATTAGATTGGAAAATTATAAATCTAAATCTTTCTTTTGGAAAAGGGCAGGACACTAAAGGGAGGAACCTAGAGATCAGTTAGCTTAACATCCGTCACAGGTGAGATGTTCGAATCTATTATTAAAGACGTTATGACAGGGCTCTTAGACACATTTGAGTTAATCAGGCAAAGGCGACATTGTTTTGTGGAAGGGAAATCATGGTTTCACCAATTTATTAGGGTTTTTTTTGATAAAGTCTCAAGTGCTGTGGATAAAGGGGAACCAGTGGAAGTATTGCACAGAGATTTCCAGAAGGCATTTGATAAAGTCAAAGATCACTGTGGGAAATAAAAGCTCATGGTGTCGGGCTAACATTGATAAGGATAGAAGGTTGGCTGGCTAGTAGGAAGTAGAGGGTAAATATCAATGGTCAATTCCTGGTTAGCAAAATGTAACAAGCAATGTGTCACAAGGATCGGTACTGGGGCAACTTGAATGATGTGAAGGGAGGTATGATAGCTACATTTGCTGATGACATAAAGATAGGTCTGAATGCAAGGTGTGAAGGGGATATAGGGAGGTTGAAAAGGGAAATAGATAGGTTGAGTGAGTGGATAAAAATCTGGCAAATGGAGTATAATGTGGGAAAATGTAAGTTTTTCCTTTTAAGGCTGGGAGAATAAAAAAAGTACACTACACAAAAGTGAGAGGTATGGAACTCTGAGATGCAGAGGGATCTTAGGTGGCTGAGTGCATGAATTACAAAAAAGTTACATGTGGGTACAGTAAGTAATTGGGAAAGCTCATAAAATGTTATTATTTTTGGTGAAGGGAAATGAATGCAAAGGTTATACTTCAGCCATGCTGTCACTGGTGAGACAATACTTACAATATTATATACAATTTCAGTCATTTTACTTAAGGAATGAGTAAATCCATTGGTTCAGGAAAGGTTTATTAGACTGGTCATAATGAACAAATATTCTCTGGTACTTATTTAATAGTATTGGCCATCCCTGGATTATGGTGTTTTGTAAGACCAATTGTAACTGTTTGCATTGGCTCTGGAGCAGAACAACCTTGTAAATGTTTTCAACTTCATCATCTGGATCATCAATGTTTTGATCACAAGGTCTATGCATGGATTGGGTAATCTGCTGAGCATGTCAGACATAATCATCCTGGTACTTGTCTTGGATCACACTTCAAAGTCTTTCCTTAGAGATCATTGGCTGATTCCGTTGCATCATTTCTTGCCTGTTCCCTCACAGGGCATGTAGTTTGAATCTTCTTGCGGTAATACCCTAACAGCAGATTGGTATGGTTATCTGTACTCATAGTGAGTTATGGTGCTGATTTTCCAGCTGATCTTCAATTAGTTTTCCAAATGTCTACCATTGAGATCTTGAAGTGTTTTAATAGATGGCCATTGCTGCTGACCATGAAGTTGGATTGATTGATTGATTGTCATGTGTACTGGAGTACAATACAGTGAAAAGCTTTGTTTACAAGCAGTTCAGACAGATCATAGTTAGCAAGGCTGTACAGATCAAAAAGACATAGACAGAGGCTTACAAGTTACATTGCACAGGGCGTACGCTAGGTGCAATCAATGTTAGCAAGATCAGCATTATTTGAGGCTAGAGAGTCCATTCTAATAACTGTAGAGAAGAAGCCATTCCTGAACCTGCTGGTATGTGTGTTCAAGCTTCTGTATCTTCTGCCAGATGGAAGAGGTTGGAAGAGAGCATTACCAGGGTGGGAGGTGTCTTTGATGATGTTGGCACCCTGATGGTCTAGGCTGTGCACACCACCTTCTGTAGTTTCTTACGGTCCTGGGCAGAGCAGTTGCCATACCAGGCCGTTATGCACCCGGACAGTATGCATCTGTAGAGGCTCGTGAGGGACCTTATGGACATGTCAAAGTTCCTGAGCCACCTGAGGAAGAAGAGGCGTTGTTGTGCCTTCTTGACCGTCACATCTACGTGGGAAATTCAGGACAGGTTGTTGGTTATCATCATTCTGAGGAAATTGGTGGTCTTCACCTTCTGAACCTCAGTTCCATTAATGTAGATAGGGGCGTGTTCTCCTCCTTTCTTTCCGAAATCAATGATCAGTTCTTCAGTTTTGCTGACGTTGAGAGACAGGTTGTTCTCATTGCACCACATCACCAAGCCCTCTGTCGCCTTTCTGTATTCTGACTCATCATTGGTTGATAACTATCCTGCCAGGGTGGTATCGGCAGCAAACTTGTAGATGGCAGTCATTCAGAATTTGGCAACAGTTGTGGGTGTACAGGGAGTACAGTGGGGGTGAGGTGGGGGCTTGTCTTTGTGTCTTTGTGCCCACCAGGATACTTTACATAATACTGGCATGTTATAGTATCCCTTTTAACATCAGAATCTGAGGTAGATATCATGGTCAGAAACAAAAACAGGAATTTCTGGAGAAACTCAGCAGATCTGGCAGCATCTGTGGGTAGAAAGCAGAGTTAACGTTTCAGATCCGGTGTGTCTTCATTAGAACTCAAAACTGGACTCAAAACATTAACTCTGTTTCTCCTCCCACAGACGCTGCCAGACCTGCTCAGTTTCACCAACAATTTCTATTTTTGTTTCAGAACTCCAGCATCCACAGTTCTTTGTTTTATTTTAGTGGTTGTCATGGTGTTGAGAAGTCCAACAGAAATTTATCGCAACTAGCTATTCTGTGCAAATATTACATTTACAGACACATCAATACCTGACCTAACATTAAGTGATTAGATTACGACTGAGGAGGCTTCTAGTAACATACTATGCTTCATGTGGCCCAGTTTACGTGGAGTCTGAGACCTTTATACAGTCAGGTTACATGCTGTGATGCAGTGATGTTACCACGAGCCTGTCTCTTAAAGGTACACTGACAAATTGACCATGGGACATAACAAAACACAACAATTGAAACAAATCACAGTGCTTCAAATAGTTCCTGGCTGATCTGTACCCGAAAATCATTTAATCTTCCCCTATCTCCATATTCCCCAATTCCCTGACCATACAGCAGCTTTACAATCTCGATCTTAAAAGTAACAGTTTTGTCCCATAACCAGCACCATTTTGAGGATTGGAGTACTAGGTTTCCTGTGTGTGAACGGGTTTGCAGGATGGTGGGGAAAGAGAGAGGTGGAGTAGTCCTTTCAATTCGATGTCTCAGCAGGCAGTGGGCTGAATGGTCTCTGAAATAACAGCGCCGAGGCCAGTGTCCCATTACCAAGTTACCCTTTATTTATAATTGCATTGGCTGTGACAAGCCAGCTCGGATTCAGTCCCTGACGTTGGGAGACTCGCTGAATCTCCTGTTTATATCTGTCAGCTAGTGTTCCCTAACTGGCCCAGATCAACAACCAATCAAGGATCTCAAAGTCTATAAGATCTACTTAGTTCCAATCACTACAGTCTCCTCATGTACCACATTTCTTTATGATTCTATGATCTGGAGGTTTAAATGCCAACAAATTATGATTATTTTTGAGTTAAATTTTTATCATATGTTCATTTTTATTTGTATGTAGCCAAAACTGGGAAAGATCTGGGACCTTAAGAATTCAACTCAGAAAAATGCCACTGATATTTCAACTGATTGAATTTCTGCAAATATTTCCCACATTCACGCAATGATAATGATGCAGAATAATCAGGGGTTGCACAGAGTTTATGTGATATTTTCATTTGCCTGTAATTAGCCTCCCACTAGACACCCTTGGATAAACAATGGCCAAAACATCATTTTCAAACTGTGATTAATCAGACTCTTTTGACAGTTAGTCAATGTGGTTTAATTATACTGATTTACAGATCGCAGGTGAGGTATCTGAAAGCTGGGACTGCATTTTAGAAGCTTGCTAACCACAAGAAATTTACAAGAGATCTGGCCAATAACTCAGATGCACAACAGGTTATTAACTGATGTCACTAACTAACCCATCATTGACAGAATGACAGCCTCATCTGTGAAGAATAAAGGCAGATTCCTGTTGTGTGGAATCAAGGGTTCCTGCTCATTAGAATCAGTTGTGCTGGGAATGTAAATACAAATGTAAAACAATTAAAATGAGATAGGCCTCAGTTTCTAACCCTACTGTAACCATTATTCTTGTTTGTCTAACCCTGTTGCTAGTGTAGCCTTGCTGCTTAATGCATATTCGCCTGACTTTGTTTGGTTTGTCAGAAGATTGCGGGTTTGAGACCTACAGGAATAGCTTTGGGAGACTAAATTTAGTTTCACTGGGTTAAAAAAGATCAAGTCGTCTCATTCATCCAAATTGCCATCTTTCCTTCTGAACTTGTGGTGGTTCACAATGAAACATATAACTCCAATGTAAGAAACTTTACGGATCTTGAATTCAGAACTGAACTAACAGGTCGCAGAGGACAGGGACTTATTAACTTTCACCAACCTCTTAGATGGCATTAGGAAAGGTGATAGCCCTATTGGTGTTACCTCTGAACCCAAGTAATGCTCTGGGACGGCATCTCGAATCCTACCGCAGCATTGAATTCAGTAATAATCTGCAATTAGGAGTCGAATGATGACCATGAATCCATTGTCAGGGAAAACCCATCTGGTTCACTAATGTCCTTTAAGGAAGGAAACTGCCATCCTTACCTGGCCTGGCCTACATGTGACTCCAGACCCACAGCAATGTGGTTGACTCCTAGGTGCCCTCTGAATGGGCAATAAATACTCAATTCAACCGACAATGCCCACAACCCATGAATTTTAAACAATCCAGTTTATTTATTGAATGAACTCGACAGGGACTATTAAATACTGTGTTGCAGGAGAAGACAAACCTGCGATCCAACAATTGAATAGAATCGAAGGGGAAGCTGATGGACACAAGAGGGAGAAAGGAAAAGAGGGAGGTGTTAAAATGGTGAGGGGAGAAGGGTCTGGATGGAGTTGGTCATGGAGCAGAAAACAGTGGCATTGAGTCAAAAATAAAATACTATAGATGCTGAAAATCTGAAATCAAACAGCAAGTTCTGGAGAGACTCAGTAAGTCTGGTAGCATTGGTAAAGGGAGAAACAGAGTTAGTGTTTCGAGTCTGATATGATTCTTCTTATCAAGTTGAAGAGTCGCATTGGACTTGAAATGTAAACTCTATTTCTTTCTCCAGAGGAAGCACAAACCAGTTGGGCCAAGTTGCCTCTTTCTGTGCTGTACAATCTATATGAGACTGGATGAGGAGGCGTCTGAATGGCATCTCCTACTCTTCAGCCCTGTGTCCTGGATCTGTGGCATCTGCTGAGGCAACTAGCAAGAGGAGAATCTTACTTGTCCTCACGGATCTACATGTCGAATATGCACCTGCCCGTACAGTATTAATAGGTGCCAGCAGTCACATGGCTGTGCAATTCCAACCATTGCCAACAGATGACTGGGTTACATAACTGCCACCACCTTCATTGTCCCATCAACAACATAAGCTCCCAAACTGTGTTCACAAGCTCTCCTGCAGTGAAGGAAGCAGAGATTGGAGACTCCGGGGTGCAGTGCAAGGCTCCGACACCCATGTCTAGGATTTTGCTGCTGGTAAGTGAGGGCAACGATCTCTGAGGCTCAATCATTGACACTCACAGAGCCTGCAAAATGGCAGCTATCTTGGGTGATATTCGCACCTGTATAGTTGGTCTTTGAACCTCCATCTCGCTCAACAGCTCTTCTTCTACTCCCCCCCTCCACAACTGGAGAGAGAGGGAGATCTGTTGAGTGAGATAGAGGTTCAAAGACCAAGGATAGGGGCAGGCAATGGCCTAGTGGAATTATCACTGGACTGTAAATCTGGAGACACAGATAATGTTCTGGGTTCGAACCCCAACACAGCAGATGGTGGAATTTGAATTCCATAAAGATATCTGGAACTAAGAATCTAATGATAACAATAAATCCATTGCCAATTGGCAGGGAAAACCCATCTGGTTCACCAATATTCTTTAAGGAAGGAAACTGCCATCCTTACCTTGTCTGGCCTACATGTGACTCCAGACCCACAGCAATGTGGTTGATTCTCAACTGCCCTCTGACCAACTAGGGATGGGCAATAAATGCTGCATAAAATCAATGCCCTCATTCTGTAAATGAATAAAGAAAAAAAATTCTTACCATGGGATCTCACCAGATATCAAACATTAAGTTGGAGTTGCTGCAGAACAAAAAATTGGGGAACTTTGATCCACAAGATGCACTGCAGGAAGTCACCAGGGCTCCTATGACAGTGTCTTTCAAACTCACAACTGCCTCCATCCTGAGGGACAAGAACAGGGGATGCATGGAAACATTACCCCTTCCAAACTCCCCTCCTTAAGACCAGAAGATGTTGGAGAAGTAGGCCATTCAACCCATCAGGTCTGCAGTGCCATGTCAATGAGATCATGGCTGATTTGATCATCCTTAACTCCACTTTCTTGCCTTTCCCCCATAACCCTTGATTCACTTATTAATTAAAAATCTGTCTCTCTCAGCCTTGAATATCTTAAATGGCTCAGCTTCAACAACCCTCTGTGGTAAAGAGTTCCACAGATTCACTCCCCTCTGAGGGAGAACATTCCTCTTTGTCTCTTTTGGCTTAAGTGGGTGATCAGACTAAGACACTCACCATCCTGACTTGGGAAATATATCGCCGTTCCTTCAGTGTCACTGGGTTAAGATCCTGGAATTCCCTCCCTAAGGGCTTTGTGGGTCTATCTACAGCACACAGACTGCAGAGATTCAAGAAGGCAGCTCACCACCACCTTCAAAAGTTGTAAGATCATAGAGTCATGGGAATTGACAGCACAGAAGGTGGTCATTAGGCTATTATTTTAGCAATAACCAACAAGGAACATTCCAATCTAATCCAACATTCTGACTCTGGGCCCACTCTCTCTCGGTTATGATAGTTCAGGTGTAAATGCCAGTAGTTTTTAGATGTTATGACATAATGTAAGGGATTAAAGGCCTTGGATATTATCAAGACCTGTCGCTGTAGCTAATGCAAAATGCTCATACAGAACAAAATGGTTGGTTAATTACTCCCCATTCAGTAAAAGTTCCATCCTTTTCCTAACTCATTCATCACAACAGCAACGAAAAAAGTGCCCCCATACCAACTGCTGATAACTAAACATCACCACCTGCCATTGAAGCTTCAGTCTTTAACTCCCCTTAACTATATTTGGTACGTTGAACACAGAACTTATCAGTTACCATTAGCTCGACTTTATGCGGTACCTCTGAGTGCAACTACAATGTGGCTTTTCTTTTTTCATGGGTAAACTTATTAAAGGTCACATCGCATCAGGCTAATAGATTATCTTAATGTCCCTGTAAAGCAAATACAGTTTTTATATCAACAAATTGCAGTCACATAATCCCTTCAAACTTTGCTAGTTGGAAGACTGCCAAGAGGTTTGTTGTTGAGCTTTGGAACATATCACAGGAACAGTCAGGGGCAGATATTTCAGGACCTATCTTGTTGCTGATGAGGAAGAATTAGCTCTCCATTAAACCCTAGGAACAATAGTTTGACGCTTTCAACTAGAAGCTTTATCAGGCTTTATTCTCCTTCCATTAACAGCCAATATTGAGCTTTAAAGACATGAATACATTAAGAATTGTACAGAGCATAAAGAGGCCATTTAACCCATCAATCTTGTGGCAGCCCTTTGAAAGAGTTATCCAGTTGGTCCTATTCTCTGAGTCTTCCCTCATTGCTTTGCATCTTTTGTCTCTTCAAGGGTTTATCCAATTCCTTCCTGAAAGTTATGATAGACGTTGCTTCCTGTGAGGGTTCTTTTGGCACAGTGGTAGTGTCCCTACCTCTGGACCAGAAAGCCAAGATACAACTCCCACTTGCTCCAGCGGTGTGTCATACATCTCCAAACAGCTTGATTTTGAAATATACAGAAGCTGCTTCCTTTCGGTCACTGCAAGGTTTTGATCTTTGCCCTAAAGTGTCATGTTCTAAACTGGATATAATGCATTGGTTGGGATTCTCAAGGATAACCTGAAGTTTCAAGAACAGCATTAAGCTCCAACAGGTCCATGTTGGTGTTTCTGTTCCACATAAACCTCCTTCTCCAATTTCATCTCACTCCTGTAACATGGTGTTCTCCCTCATTACCCCTCGCGCATTTATGTAGCTTCGCATGACAAACACTTGGATTCATCTGGGCCAATCTTACCCATTTCCTTCGGGTCTGCCCCAAACCATTAAACTTCCCCCACCAGCTCAAATGGGTTTCTTTCCAGACTTTTCAGTTTTTATTTAATTATTCCCGTTCAAACTGTGTTAAAGTCTCAATTGTGTCAGAACAGGAAAGGTATCAAATGATCAATGATATTTGACTTGCTTCAGAGTTTTTATTCTTTTCAAAAGTCTGAGATTCGATATCAATTTGTCCGCAACTGTGGAGACTTAGACAATTTTAGATAGGTTCATCTGAAGTCTGTTGCAGACCAATGAAAAATGTGTTGATTTGTATGAACCTCCATTGACTGGACTCAGCAGTAGACACCGTAAAATTGTAAAATATTGATTTGCACAACTTTTGTTAATGGCTAACAGCAACTATTGCGTGGGATAATAAAAGCTGTGATGACTAAAATCCATCAGGCTGGTTTAGTGTGTTACGTTGACATTTTTAACAATGTTAGAGATTCCTTATCCTTCATTCAGATCTGTTGAAAGTAATCAGATTTTCCACTGTGGTTTAATTTACAGCAAAAACAAATTTTTTTTCTCAATAAAATTCAGTATTTATGCCATCAATGATTCTTTAACAGTGATTTTCTTTATAAAAATGTCTATTATATCCGTGATGCCTCCCAAGATGTTAACATATCCCAAAGTGCTTTATAGCCAACAAGATATTTTCAAAGTGGAATCATTTGCTGGAATGAAGAAAATTTGGCCACAAATTTGCACTCAGGAAGTTACCACATACAGCAGGGCTAATCTGTTTTAGTGATTTTGGTTGGGGAATAAATATTGGCCAGGATATGAGGACGAAGTAGGACCCAACAGATACTCGATCAAAATATCCTCCAGCAGTGCAGCAACCCCTCAGTGTCAATCTGGAGAGACAGCCTTGCTTTCTGCATTCAAGTCTCCGCATTGGGACCCCAACTATACTTCTGTCTCAAAATGGCAGCATGATTCATCAAGTTATCCTTTCAAACCATCTGTAACAGAGAAACCAAGCTGTACATAATGGTTGAGGTGGCACTGTGGTTAGCACTGCTGCCTCACAGCACCAGGGGCCCGGGTTTGATTCCACTCTCGGGTGACTGTCTGCGTGGAGTTCTCCCAACATCTGTGTGGGTTTCCTCCAGGTACTCTGGTTTCCTCCCATAGTTCAAAGATGTGCAGGTTAGGTGGCTTGGCCATTCTAAATTGGCCATAGTATCCATGGATATGTAGGTTGGGTTGATTAGCCATGGAAAATGCAGGGTTTGTAGGATAGGGTAAGGGGTGTGGGTCTTGGTGGGATGTTCTTTTGAGGTGGGGTGAGGGGCTGAATGGCCTGTTTCCACGCTTTAGGGATTGTATATATTAAAAAAGTAATTATCCCAGGCACTGTTTAAATGTTGACATATTCCTGGGGATTGTGTGTTAAGAGTGACACACACCAGGGGACCCCTCCGTATAACTACTGATACTCCTATTGGAATCTCCCAACCCCTAACCACACCCCAAGACCAGCGCCCCCCCCCCCCCATCGCTGCCTCCTTGACCTGTCCATCTTTTCTTCCACCTATCCACTCCTCCCACCTCACTGACCAACCCCCATCCCCACTTCCCACCTACGCTCATCTCACCTCTACTAACCTCATCCCCACCTCCTTGACCTGCCCGTCTTCCCTCCCACCTATCAGCCCCTCCCTCCTCACTGACCAAACCTCATCCCAACTCCCTACTTACACTCACGTTTACTAGCTTCATCCCTGCATCCTTGACCTGTCCATCTTCTCTCCACCTATCTGCTCCGCTATCCACCTTCTATCGCTGCCCACCCTGTCTCTATTTATTTCAGAGCCCGCTTCCCCTTCCCCATTTCTGAAGAAAGGTCCAGACCCGAAACATCAGCTTTCCAGCTCCTCTGATGCTGCCTGGCCTGCTGTGTTCATCCAGCTCTACACCTTGTTATCTCAGACTCCAGCATCGGCAGTTTCTACTAAGTCTAAGAAATTGGGAAGTTTGTGTCCGCAGCTCTCCACGTCTTATTTTAGGGGAATGCTGAGTGCGGGTGGAGATGGGCTTTCCTGATGATTGGGAGGAGAATTGGAGGACACTAAAATGGTGTTGACGACTAATGGAAAAACACTTTGCAGCATCTGGTAGAGGGTTCATTTGAAATGGAGATTTTAAAGACTCAGCCGGTAACAGCTACGCTTGTGTCTCCTTTACTTTTCTCCTTGGAGCCCCCTGTAACAGTTATCTGCATTGTTAACGCTGCTTTTCATTGTTGGGCTACATCCTCAGTAGTGGTCTTCTTTATCAAAGATCCTCATTGTGTCATCAAGAATTTTCAAGGCACCATCAAGTGATTTTGAGCGAACTGTCTTTGTTGATTCTCCTTGCTCGTCATCCTCTCCAGCCTTTGTCATTCTATCTCTTGCTGGTCCTAAGTCAGACAAATCCTTAGTGTTAGCTTCATCCGCTTTCCCATTTCTACTATCATCTTTTGGATTTCCTCAGTAGGATGCATATAGCCTTTGGTTCAACACACCCTGTCTACAACTCCCTCCACCTTCCATTCTTATTGAATGAGGTAATCTCATTTCACGTTAATGAGGACATTAGTGACATTGTGTCTCTTTCAAAATCCTATTTGGATTGGAGTGCCATTAAATTCAGATTCCCTGCTGAACTCATACACATTCCTGATTGTAATTACTCCATCATTGGTGGTCATATCTTCAGCTGCCTGGGCCCTAGGACTTCAACTGTCCTTTCTAAACCTCTTTCTCGCCTCCAATCAAACGCTCCTTGAACGCAGGTTTTGATCACATGACTTTTACTGTATCAATCCTAAACTTTACCTGATTACTGTCCTGTGCAATACCTTGGGATGTTAAAGATGCTACATACATTAAACTTATTGTTGACATCTCTTTGAAGCCACTGCTCAAATACTCTCTCTGCAGAAATGGGTTTAAAGGGATAAATCCAACCAATTGGATCTAAAGAAAGCAAAGAGTCCCTCAGGATTAGATGAAGGTTAGGAACATGGGGATCATAAGATAAGAAACGAGCAAGATCCCTTTCGTTCACCCTCTCCCATCCTGGTGGTCACATGGTACGATGATTATGGAATTATTGACAAGACACAGTGATCAATGAGTCTATGACAGACACATACCTGAGGTGACCTCAAAGACCCCCAGCATGTGAGAACCTTGGGAATCTTCCCAAAAACATGGCATTCCCCTCAGCTCAGAACTCCAATTACTCAGACATTCAATGTAAGGATATTCTTTCCAAGGAAGAAATTTGCCCAATTTGAAAGCTATTTGTAAATTTCAGGCTTTGAAACCTGTGACTGTTCTTAAAGGTTTTTACACCTGCTACCAGAACTATGTATTAGGGTCTGGTGACTATCACACACTGAAGAATATTACTCCTGCTTCCTCAAGGACTGCTGTATTTTCACAGGTACAGATTGATTTTCTAATTCATATCTTCAAAAGTGGAAGTGACTGTAATTTACACAGGAACATGAGTGGGCTATTCAGCCCTTCAAGCCTGCTATGCCATTCAATAAGCTCATAGCTGATCTGATTTGCCCTTCAGCTCTACATTCCTGCATATCCCCGATAATCTTGGGATTCAAGAGTCTGCCTACCTCTGCCTTAAAATTTTTTAAAGATTCTTCATCCACTACCTTTTGAGGAAGGGAATTCCAAATTTTATCTGCCATACCTTAAGGTTTCCTCTTGTTTTAGTGATGACCTTTTTCCTAAACGCAATTCTCCGTGCTGCTGTTTCTAAGTAGCTCCAGTGCATTGTGTGCTTGCTGCACAGTAAAATCCTGAGAGGTTTAATTAAATGAGAACACTGATCAAGAGAGTGGAACGATTCATTATTCGAATGCAAGTTGCAGAAGGTAACGCTCAATATCCACCTTCCCTCAGAGCGGTTAAAAATCGATTGGAATCGAAAGAGAATTCTCTGGAGAAACTCAGTATCTGTGGAGAGAAACTGATAATGTCTCGATCCAATATAACTGTTCATGTCTGAAGAGTTTTTTAATTCTATAAATACCTGTTAAAAATGTTCATTCCACAACTTTTTCAGCCCCTTTGTCTCAGCTTATTTTATTCTTCCTTTTTAAGGCCTGATGTGCTTTGTTTTCGACAGATAATGTTCCAAATTCCTGTTTCTCTATAGATTGTAGAAGGCAATAAGATTTGTATCTGATATGCTTGAGAAAGTAGACCTCTGAAGGTGAATATCTGGAGGAACCCTGAGATATCCAAGTGGACCAGAATCAGGATTAGCAAGTTGTTTTTTTCTCTCTCTGATTATGTTTCGAACATGGATTCCTTTCATGCCAGGCCTAACGCTGTGGGCACCTCTCCCACCTCTACGTCAGAGCTTTGTGTGGATCTAGACACACTCCTGAGAGTTGTGAGCCACATGCTGGACCAAGTTCTCCCCGTGCAGTAATGAGGAAGTGCTGCAGTGTCTGCGTCTTTCAAATCACATGTGAAGAACATAGAACATAGAACAGTACAGCACGGTACAGGGCCTTTGGCCCGCAATGTTGTGCCGATCTATTATCCTACTCTAAGATCAAACTACCCTGCATACCCTGCATTTTACTATCCTCCATCTAGTTTGCATGAACGTTTAGTGCACAGCTCTCACCATGAGGGAGTGCCGCTCTTTCAGGTTACAGGTCCCACTCTAGCAGTTGGCATCAGTTGGTCATAATGACCTGGGACATTCTCAATCTGTACTGACACAATGCCTCACTTAACCAGAGGAAATGGCATTGAGAACGAAAGACTCTGGCCCTCCTGTACATCTTGCCCATGCTAAGGGGCCCTTCAGGTGCGATCTCTTCATGTGGAGGCTCTTCAGCAGCTGCTAGCCAACGTTGAGGACTCCCAGAGCAACACCCTCCCGACTGTATCCCACTGTGCCACCCCCTCTTCTGGGTCTGTCCTGCCAGTGGGACAGGACATATCCAGGGATGGTGATGGTGGTGTCTGGGACATTGTCTGTAAGGTCTGATTCTGAGAGTATGACTATGTCAGACTGTTGCTGAACTAGTCTGTGAGACCGTGAACTCACTTTGTTGGCCAACTCCCTGAACCCTAAAATCTGGAACTCCCTCCCGAACCTCTCATCGCCTCCTTTACAGACTCCTTACAATCAATCTGTATAAGATTTGGGATATCTGTTCTATCATCTCCCACATAACCCTTGGTCAAAGCTTGTTGGATAACATTGCTATGAAGCATTTTTGGCCATTTTACAATGTAAAAGGTGCTATACAGACACAAGTCATTGCTAAAGATGCCAATATTCTTTATTGTTTCCCCTCCATAGGAAGCTGATAGCTTGGATTTGTATTTGAAGTATTTTCTGAGTGTCTTCCATTGCAAAAAAGAAACATGTGCCATGTCACACGCAGGTGGAGTTGACCAACTGAGCTCGATGTTCTCTCTCCTCTGACCAAAGGAAATCAACCTTTCCACCTTTCACTTCAAACCTGCTCCCTAATGCCAGGAGAAGTGTAAATGATCCCACGTGGCTCTTTGAAGAAGAAAAGGAAAATCTTCCAATCACTTCCTCACTCCGTCAGCAATGACATATGCAACTGTTTCTGAATAGCCAATCATTGGGAAAGAAACTGGCCAGAACCAGTAATTTCCACTTACAAATGAACATCTTATTCTTAGAAATACATATTGTAATCTTGCACTATTATCCACAGCAACAGGAAATTACTGAAAGGGAGAATGGATTTTACAGCTATGAGGTCAAACCAGACATTGCCTCTCCAAAGAACTCCTTGTACATGTGTCATGGTAATAACGCAACTAATGTAAATCTCCATTTACAGCCCTCATCAAATTAATTGAAGGAACTAACTGAGCAAATAAGCAGAAGCCAGCACACTTTCTATTTTATTACATCTTTATACATGATTCTGAATTCCCTATTCTCTGCAACCAAATGGAAAAAAATAAAATAAATAAAGATGTCAGTTCCACAATGAACACTTCCTTGCTTTCATTAATTCATTGCACAGTCAGTGTAAATGCACCCTAACTAATAAAGTGGGGATTTCAGAGAAATGTATTTTCCTTTATCGTTGAAATTGCAGACTTAATCTTCAAGAGTGACCAGAATGACAAAGTATTTACAGAACAGAAGCTAGTTATTCAGGGGAGAGTATGGGATGAGGAAGGGAGGGGAGGGTCGGGGAGGGGGCCAGAGAAAGGAGAAGCAAAGAGGAAGGGGAAGGGGGAGGAAGAGAAGGGGATGGGGATGGAGGGGAAGGAGAGGTGATGGATGGGAAGAGAGGGGGAAGGGGATAGTGGGGAGTGGAGGGGAAGAAAAGGGGATGGGGATGGAGGGGAACGAGAGGTGACAGACGGGAAGAGAGGGGGAAGGGGACAGAGGGAAGGGGAGTGGAAGTGAGGGGGATGGGGATGGAGGAGAAGGAGAGGTGACGGATGGGAAGAGAGGGGGAAGGGGACAGAGGGGAGTGGAGGGGAAGAGAGGGGTGTGGGGATGGAGGGGAAGGAGAGGGGTGGGGGAAAGGGAGTTATACGGGAGGATGGAGGAGAAGGTAAGGGAAGAGTTTGGAAGGGGAGGTGATGGCGGGGAGGGAAAGGGGAAACATGGCGAGGTGGTGTGACCTGGTACTAATTACATCGGTAACAGCCTTGACACATTGTGGGTTGAGGATTGGGAAATCGTACACAGCTCCACAGTGGAGCTTTGGAAGAAGCCAGTCACATGAGTATGAAGCGTTACTCTCACCTTGATAGTCATCGGAATAAGACGACCCCCAACCTCTCCAGGTCACATGCCCTTTTCCAGGTCTCCATTTCTCAGGACATTCTTGACTGGTGGTGGCAATATGCTGCTGGAGGAAAAGGTTCTGAGGACAACAGACCCTGAGCCTCCAGAACGTCTTCCCTGTACTGAGGGGGCCTCACACTTTCATGTCTGGAAATTGGCAATGTCTAGTTTCTCTCAACTGCCTGGAAAAATTACAAGCTACAAATAAATGTGGTGAGATTGGGTCATAATGAGATGGCAGTGCAATGAGCCTCCTTAGCACTCACTCTGAAATTCTCATTGAGGGGGGTTAGAGAAGTCGTTAGAGGGTGTGGCAGTGATAGGGAGAGTCATATAGGCTAGAGGCGATCACAGAGATGGGGAAGTTTAGGGCTGTGTGAAGTCAAGCAGAGAATGACCACCAAGATGAGAATCCTAAAATTGAAAATGTTATAATTGCAAGCTAATCCTTCCTTTTCCTGTTGTCGGGAAATAAAACCTGTTTAAAATCAGAGTAATGATATTGTTGCTCAGTCCCCTTAATCTGACAAGGTTTGATTTTATTGGATGTCTTGACACAGCTTCAGGTGAATCGTGGACCGAGGATTGTATTTGTAGATTCATTTCCAGTTGCTCAAAGCTTGAGTATGAAACAAAGCTGAACCTGGAGCTTTAGTCAAATCCTAATTGTGTTTGCAAAGAAATTAAACTGAAACAATCCTGTTAAAATTAGGACTGAACAAGGAGGAATTATAAAGGCAAACATGCTTGAATCCAATTAATTTTTATGCATCACTTTTCTATAGCATGAATCCAGCGGAGAACAGTATCAGTCAAACCTCCCATTGTTTTACTTGACATTGCCCAAATTGTTTCTACTTCATTCTCAATGAGATTGCTGTAGATATTGACTGAATAAAATGATTGTCGGTGAGATAACAAAGCTCTTTGATCTGGGGGATTTTTCAAAGCAATAAAGACTTGCATTTGTATATCCCCGGATTCTCAGCATATCATGTGAAAACATTGACAATTGATTTTGCATTGTCGCTATTGCAATGCAGAAAAGGTAGAGGGCAAATGATGTAACCAAATAGCAATATCAGATGCAGTGTCTTTTGGTGAAGGTAAAGTAATGTGGGTGCTAGAAATCTGAAATAAAAACACAAAATCCTGGAGAAACCTAACAGCACCGGCAGTATCCGTGTAGAGAGAAATGAGGCTAATGCTCTGAGTTTGGTATGACTCTTGTGTTTTTTGCTGTTGGTTCAAGGGACACATACTGGCCAGAATGTCAGGACAATGTAAGCAAGTAAATGATTAGCTGGATTTGAAATAAATAGTGGAAATCAAACATAGAATCTCATGAAATTTTTTGGCTCTATTTGAATTCAAAAGCCCACGGCTCAGGAGGAGAAAAGCTGTGATATGTTTATATTGTCCTGAATGAAGGATGGAGCTCTGCAAGACTTAATGATGTGGGTCTGACTGCGTGCCTTACTAGGACAGTTAGATTAGTGAGCCGTGACTGAGGACGGCATAAAAGCAGTGATGAGTTGTAACAGCTCAAATCAGAACTCAAATTGTTGTGTAATAGCTTGGCCAGGAACTTAACCAGCTTTCTGGAGATGGGCTGGGAGGCAGCAAGGTTGGTAAAATGGTAGCAGAAGGTTCAGGTGTCAGATGTCTTGTTGCCCGTTGTGGGAAAATTCTCAAAGGTGGGTATGAGAGCTGCAGTGCCGATATTAGAAGTGGACGGTTAGTTAAGTGAATTAACTGGCCTATTAATGGTTATCCTACTCTCCTGTTAATGCCATGGAATAGCTGCCCACTACTACATCTGAAGGTAGTCACCCAGCAGTGTGTCTGATCCCAACATATTGCCAAGTCTCCAGCTCAGAGAGTCAGAGAGCTTTCTCTTAATTGGATGTCACTGAAAGTTTCTGATCAATCATGTTGTTCGGCTTGCTCATGTCTTTATCAGTGAGAAACAGTACATGGCTCTTAGTACTGTGAAAACAAAGAAATAGGGAGATAGTAAGAACTGCCTATGTTGGAGTCTGAGATAACACAGTGTGGAGCTGGAGGAACACAGCCGGCCAGGCAGCAGCTTTCCTGCTCCTCTGATGCTGCCTTTCCTGCTGTGTTCCTACAGCTCTACACTGTATGTTCTAGAAATAGGGAGCATCTGTGACACTGAAAACGGTAAGACTGACTGAGTCAATAAACTCTCCCTGCAAAAGAAACGATCCATCTGTCTTGGTTTCAATCTCATCAAATTGGCTTTGATTCTGCCAATATCCCCTCAATAATCCTATGTTTGGTCTCATGAACTCAGGCCCCAGAGTTAGCCCAGTGGGAGAACACACAATGCACCAGTAAAATTTCAACTTTTCTTCTCAATTAGTAAACACTTCGAATTATTTGGAAGATTAAATTTTGAACAAATGGAACTTTAGGGAGAAAAAACAGAAGTTGCTGGAAAACCTCAGAAGGTCTGGCAGCATCTGTGAAGAGAAATCAGAGTTAATGTTTCAGGTGCAGTTTCGCTTCCTTAGAACCCTCACTGGACCTGAACAGTTAACTCTGATATTTCTTCACAGATGCTGCCAGACCTGCTGAGCTTTTCCAGCAACTTCTGTTTTTTTATTTCCCTGATTTACAGCATCTGCAGTTCTTTCAATTTCAAAATGAAATTTTAACTTGGAGTGCAATTCTTTTCTCCTTGTCAAATCTTTTTACCCCAAAGAGAAGCAGAAAGGGGAGTCCAAAACTAAAGGGCAAAAGGTTTGAGGTGAGAGGAGAAGGTTTTAAAAGGGACCTAAGGGGCAGTGTTTTCACGCAGAGGTTGGTGTGTTTATGGAATGAGCTGCCAGAGGAAGTGGTGGAGGCTGGTACAATTACAACATTTAAAGGGCACCTGGATGGATATATAAATAGGAAGGGTTTAGAGGGATATGGGCCAAATGCTGGCAAATGGGACTAGATTCATTTAGGATATCTGGTCGGCATGGAAGTGTGGGACTGAAGGGTCTGCTTCCACGCTGTACAACTCTATGATTATGACCCTATTAAAGGCTGGAGAAACTCAGCAGATCTGGCAGCATCTGCGGAGAAGGAAACAAGTCCAGTGGCACTTCTCATCCTGAATGTCACCAATCTTGTCCTCTGGCGCTCATGGCTTTGGTCCATGAAGTCACCTACACCATGGTTCCTTTCACATGGACATTTGGAAGGTCTTGTACCCAGATGATAGTCCCTGGCTATTTGGATATTCTAGGCAATTGTACAGAAACAATCTGGTTTCAGAGATTTGCAAACATCAAAACTGCCTTGAGCTCAGCCCTTGGACAGACCAGTGAACAGCTAAGAGTGTTTCTAACTGGGGGAGGGAGTGTCTACTCTGCTGAAGAGTTACAACATTAATATCCACAAGTAACAGGAAAGTTGTTACCAACTTTTTGAGCTCATCAAAACATTCGAAGTTCTGACTGGGCCGGATGGACTGGAAGCAGGGATAATGTTGGGGGTGGAGTCCAAATCGAGGCTCACTGTCTCAGGTCACAAGGTAGGCCATTTTGGACAGAGATGAGGAGAAGCGTCTTCACTTGGAGGATGGTCACCCTGAGGAAATCTCTACCCCAGAAGGCTGTGGAGGTGAAGTTTCTGAATACATTTAAGAAAGAAATAGATAGATTTCTACAAACTAAAGGTGTCAAGGGGTATGTGAGAAAGAGCAGGAGAATGTTGTTGAGAGAGAGGAGTAGTCATGATTATGCTGAATGGTGGAACAGGCTTGTTGGGCTGAATGGCCAATTCCAGAGAATTCAGTAGCTCAAGTACCTCAGATTCTGAACGCAGAGCCAGTTTGTGAAATTGTACTTAGATAAATCTGGCATCACTGGGTTGGCAACAGCAAAACATAAGACCATAAGACATAGGAGCAGAAATTAGGCCATTCGGCCCATCGAGTCTGCTCCGCCACTCAATCATGGCTGATAAGTTCCTCAACCCCGTTCTCCCGCTTTCTCCACATAACCCGTGATCCCCTTGATAATCGAGAACCTATCTATCTCAATCTTAAATGTACTCAATGACCTGGCCTCCACAGCCTTCTGTGGCAGTGAATTCCATAGATTCACCACTCTCTGGCTGAAGAAGTTTCTCCTTATCTACATTTTAAAAAGTCTTCCCTTTACTATAAGGCTGTGCCCTCGGGTCCTAGACTCTCCTACCAATGCAAGCTTTTTCCCAACATCCACTCCATTCAGGCCATTCAATATTCTGAAAGTTTCAATTAGATCCCCCCACATCCTTGTAAACTCCTATGAGTATAGTCCCAGAGTCCTCAAACGTTCTTCATATGTTAAGCTTTCCATTCCTGGGACCATTCTCGTGAAGCTCCTCTTAACCTGCTCCAGGGCCAGTATGTCCTTCCTTAGATATGGGGCCCAAAACTGCACACTCTACTCCAAATGTGGCCTGACCAGAGCCCTATAAAGCCTCAGTAGTACCTCCCTACTTTTATCTTCAAGTCCTCTCAAAGTAAATGCCAACATTGTATTTGCCTTCCTGACTACTGACTCAACCTGCAAGTTTACCTTGAGAGAATCCTGGACTAGAACTCCAAGTCTCTTTGCAGTTCAGACTTCTGAATTTTCTCCCCATTTAGAAAATAGTCCATGCTTTTATGCTTCTTACCAAAGTGCATGACCTCACACTTTCCCACGTTGTATTCCATCTGCCACTTCTTTGCCCACTCTCCTAACCTGTCCAAATCCTTCTGCAGCCTCCCCACATCCTCAATACCAACTGTCCCTCCACCTTTCTTTGTATTGTCTGCAAATTTAGCCAGAATGCCCACAGTTCCTTCATCGGGATCATTAATGTACAAAGTGAAAAGTTGTGGTCCCAGCACCGACCCTTGCAGAACACCACTTGTCACAGGCTGCCATCCTGAGAAAGACCCCTTTATCCCCACTCTCTGCTTTCTGCCAGACAGCCAATCTTCTATCCATGCTAGCACCTTGCCTCTAACACCGTGGGCCCTTATCTTACTCATGAGCCTCCTGTGTGGCATCTTATCAAAGGCCTTCTTGAAGTCCAGGTAGATAACAACCATTGGCTCTCCTTGGTCTATCCTGCTCGTTACTTCCTCAAAGAATTCTAACAGATTTGTCAGGCATGACCTCCCCGTGATGAAACCATGCTGACTTTGCCCTATTTTACTATACATTTCCAAATATTCAGAAATCTCATCCTTTACAATGGACTCCAAAATCTTACCCTTGACCGAGATTAGGCTAATCAGCCTGTAATTTTCCGTCTTTTGCCTTACTCCCTTTTTAAACAGGGGTGTCATGTTAGCAATTTTCCAGTCCTCTGGGACCTTCCCTGACTCTAGCGATTCCTGAAAGATCACCACGAACGCTTCTACTATCTCTTCAGCTATCTCCTTTAGAACTCTGGGGTGTAGTCCATCTGGTCCAGGTTATTTGTCCACCTTCAGGCCAATCAGTTTTACTAGCACCTTTTCCTTGGTGATGGCCACCATACTCAGCTCTGCCCCCGACTCTCTTGAATTTTTGGGAGATTAATCATGTCTTCCACCCTGAAGACTGACGCGAAGTAATTATTCAGTTCCTCAGCCATTTCCTTGTTCCCCACTACCATCTCTCAACCATCATTTTCCAGTGGTCCGATGTCCACTTTTGCCTCTCTTTCGCCCTTTCTATACCTAAAGAAACTCTTACAGTCTTCATTTATATTACAGGCTAGCTTACCCTCATATTTAATCTTCTCCCTCCTCATTTCTTTTTTTGTTGCCCTGTGTTAGTCTTTGTAAGATTCCCAGTCCTCTGGTCTCCCACTGCCCTTCGCTACATTATATGCTTTCTCTTTTGTCTTTATGCTATCCCTGACTTCCTTAGTCAGCCATGGTTGCTTCATCCTCCCTGTACCATGCTTCTTTTTCCTGGGGATGAATTTTTGCTGCATCTCCTTAATTACTCCCAGAAACTCCTGCCATTGCTGTTCCACTGTCTTTCCTGCTCATCTCCTCTCCCAGTCAATTCTGCCCAGCTCCTCTCTCATACCTCTGTAGTCGCCTTTATTCAGCTGTAATACTGTTACCTCTGATTCTATGTTCTCCCTCTCAAATTGCACAGTAAATTCTATCATATTATGGTCACTGCCTCCTAAGGGTTCCTTCACCTTAAGCTCCCCTATCGAGTTTGCCTCATTGCAAACACTAAATCCAGTATAGCCTGTTCCCTTGTGGGCTCCACCATGAGCTGCTCCAAAAAGCCATCTTGTAGACATTCCACAAACTCCTTTTCTTGCAATCCACTACCAACATGATTTTCCCAGCCCACCTGCATATTGAAATCCCCCATGATCGCTGTGCCTTTGCCTTTCTGACACACCTTTTCTATCTCCTGGTATGTCTTGCGCTCCCAGCTCCTGACTACTGTTTGGAGGCCTGTACACAACCCCAACTATGGTTTTTTTTACCTTTGCAGTTCCTCAATTCTACCCACACAGATTCTACACCATCTGACCCAACTCCTTTTCTTCCTATCGATTTAATTACATTTCTCACTAATAAGGCAGCCCCACCCCCTCGGCCCACCTGCCTGTCTTTTCAGTAGGATGTATATCATTGGATATCCAGTTCCCAATCCTGAGCCCCTTGCAGCCACGTCTCCGTGATGCCTACCACGTCATACCTGCCAGTTTCGATTTGCACCACAAGCTCATTTACCTTATTTCCTATACTGCGTGCATTCAGATATAACACCTTCCGTCCTGTATTAACCCTCCCTCTTCTCACTTTCATTCGTTTTTCCAGTGTTTGATTGCTAGCCTTTTCCAAAGGCTCTGTCCTATTTGTGTCTGTGCTGGAGACTTTAATAACCTCTCCAGAGTTCTCCTTCCCTGTCATTTCTTTCGTATTTTTCCATTCAGTTGAATCCACCACTACAGATGTTAATCTGCTGCTTTGTTTCCCACTGGGGCAAGTTTCACCACTCCCTTACTCCCAACTTTCTAGTTTAAAGTCCTGTTGACCAGCCTATTTACCCTTTTCACTAGAACATTGGCCCCAGCTCAGTTCAGGTGGAGACCGTCCCAACGGTACAGATTCCTCCTGTTCCAATACTGATACCAGTGCCCCATGAAAAGGAACCCCTCTTTCCTGCACCACTCTTTTAGTCACGTGTTTACTTCTCTTATTCTCATATCCCTATGCCAATTAGCATGTAGCTCAGGCAGTAATCCGGAGATTATAACCCTTGAGGACCTTTTCTTTAATTTGGTTCCTAGCTCCTGATAATCTCTGAACAGGTCCTCTTCCCTAGTCTTGCCTATGTTTTTTGTTCTGGCATGGACCACAACAACTGGATCCTCCCCCTCCCGCTCCAATATCCTTTCCAGGCAGTCGGAGATATCCCTTACCCTGGCACCGGTCAGGCAACACACCATGCAGGACTCTCGATCCTGTTTACAAAGGACACTATCTATCCCCTTAGTTATAGAATCCCCTACAACTACCACCTGTCTTTTTGCTCCTCCCTCTTGAATGGCCTCCCATACCGCAGTGCAGTGGTCAATTGGCTCACCCTCCCTGCAGCCCTTTTTCTTATCCACACAGGGAGCAAGTACCTCGTACCTGTTGGACAAGGTCCAAAGCTGAGGGTCCTCTGTTCCTGACTGCAGGATCCCTCTACCTGCCTCTCTTACACTATGTCTTGCGAACAGCATCATATCCTGGTTCTCCTCTCTAACACATACCTTTCTCAGTGGGTTTCTCACTGTCCCTGGGTCAGAATATCCTGGAATTCTTTCCCTTATGATACCTTGAGTGGTTTCTACAGCCCAAGGACTGTAGTTCAAGATGGTAGCACACCTTCAGCTTCTCCATGGGCAATTAGGAACGGCTAATAAATACCAACATTTCAAGATTTCTTTGTAGTTGTCAAATGTTAAAGTGTTCTAGTGAGAGACCATACGAAAGAATGCAAAATCTGCAGCATTGTATTTTTGTTTAAGTGGAAATAAAACTTTGTAAGATTTTGCAAAGTTTGCATCAACCTTCCATGCTAGAGTCAAATATTTCACTGCTTTTATTCTTCTTCATCTCTAGAATTGATTCTATTCAATTATTTTAGAACATACCCTGTAGCAATCACACAAATTCAAAGCTTCTAAGCTTTAAATTGTTAATATTTCACATTTGTTGACATTCATTTTCATACATACAATCTTTGAAAGTAATTTTGAAAAGTGGCCAATGATCTTCACTACATACAATCTATCAATTGTTAAAGGGGAGTTTGCAGATTTGAATTAATATTTCACAGCAAAGTAATTTGAGCCTGCAGTCTGTGAAATGTGTTGTTATAAATGGTCACTGCCTCAGTTCCTGTTTGATTAAAATGAGGAGAGTGTCATTTTTGATATACACCGATCTATGAATGAGTGTAAGGACCCGACCGTGTAAAGATGCAAGAATATTTCCATGCTATTACAGGAGTTCTTACAGTGACTCTACCTTCGTTATTTTCAGACTTGACAAGTCCAATGCTTTCTCAGCCTGCCTCCCACTTACTATCCATAAAAACTCCAGTTCATCCAAAATTCTGTTGTCCTTATCTTGATCTGCGTCAATGTGCTGGTCACCGATCATTCACTCTGTTCACTGACCTATGCTGGCTTCCAATCTCTTTTCATTCATCTGAAACCTGCATTACATTGTCCCATTTTACCCAATCTCTCCTCAAGCCCCAATCTCCTCCCCACCTGCCAACACCCCCACCACAGTCGTCCCAGGAATTAATCATAAAACTTCTCAGAAAAGAAGGTGCTTTTTTAAAAAATTAATTATCAAGAAATTCTTCAATGCCACTTTGTCCTCCAAAAGTGGCCATGGGGACAACGTCATAGGGCTTTAGGATGTAGGGCTTGGTGGAGGGAGAATGGAGCTGTGTACCACACCATCTTAACACAGCCTGAGATGGTTCCTTGGATCCTTTTTGACCTCTCCATTGAATGAGACCCACATTTCCCCAAAATGTGCTTCTTTCCTTCTGTGAAGTTTGTAATTGGGAAGCCATTTTCTCCTGCCACTGGAGAGCCAGGTAGTCCTGGGTGAAGGTACACGGTTGATGCAATGTCAGAGTCAGCGATTGAACTTCGAAAGACCGATCCTTCTACTTATGTGCCCCAATTTAGTTCATATTGTGCCTGATGTGAGGTGGTCTGTGGTGAATGGGCTGGCAACAGTTGCCTCTCCATCAGACCAGGGTGAAGGTCACTGGTGTCCCTGCCAGTATTTATTCATCCATTTCACATCGTGACAGCAGATTCATCCAGCCATCATCACATTGCTGCTTATGGGATCTGACTGTGCACGGCAGCTGCATTTTCCACCATACGACAGTGAACGCATGTCAAAAATATTGCACTTTCCAAGTGCATTGGGATGTCCTTTAGTGAGAGGGGCTATAGTAATGGAAGCATTTCAATGAGTGCAGCTTCAGGTGTCCTGCACAATTCACTACTGTAATGCACTCTAAATGTCCCCAAAGTTGAAAATATTATAGCTAATTATTTCTAGTGTCATAAGTGGGACAGTGAGAATTGTCTCTCTGGCTAGCATCTTAGATTAAGGATCAGGCTTTTGTAACTAGTTTAATCATTTTATTTGTCAACGCTTGTAGCCTGGTGTATTGCAAAGCCAGCATTTCTCTGGCCTTTGAGAACATGGTGAGCTGGAAAATAGGACATCTTTGAACATTAGTACTCCATCTGTCTATTATTTGCTATGCTCTTTCACCATTCTGTCACTGAAGACATTTCATAATGGTCCAAAATCATCAATCTTTATTTTTGTTTTGTGGACAAGAAGGAAAAAAGACTTAATTAAGTCCTTTGGGGAAAAGATTCCAAAAAAGGAAAATAAATAACTTGCAAGGACTAAATCATTCTTCATAGCATTGGTGCCACATATTAAAGAGAGGAAACGCCGGCTGTCTTCTTTAAAATAACATGCAGACACACATCACCTTGACAGGGAGTGTAGCCATCAACAAGTGAGGCAGAGCCCTTTGTTTCAGAGAATCATAGAATCCCTACACTGTGAATGTAGGCCATTCAGCCCTTCAAGTTCACATTGACTCTCCAAACAACAGTCACCCAGGCCCACAACCCTACCCTATCCCTGTAATCCTGCATTTCCCCTGGCTAATCCACCTAGCCCTCACATCCCTGGACACAAAGTGGTAACTTAGCACAGCCAATCCACCCTGACCTGCCAAACTTTGGATTGTGGGAGGAAACCAGAGCAACCAGAGGAAACCCACGCAAACATGGAGAGAATGTGCAAACCCCAGAAGACAGTCACCTGAGGGTGGAATCAAACCCAGATTCCTAGCACTATTAGGCAGCAGTGCTAACCACTGAGCCACCGTGCCACAATGCCACCCTCAGGAAGGTCTCAGTTTTCCGAATATGCTAGAGCCTTTCATTTTTTCATTTCCTTGTTTTGTTTTAGAAAGTGTTTTATCTCTCACTTGCTTATTTTCTTTCGCCTGCAGCACATGTTGGAAACTCTGGATGTTATTTCTAAACGACTCGGTGCTGCATTCAGCCTGATTTGCAATGTTAAGAAGCTAAACTGGAGCCTGTCAGTTCTCTCAAGAAAATAGAAATGATCCCATCACATTGTTTTGAGATTGTGTCATTCTTCTCAAATGTCTGGGCTGATAGTTAGCCCCTAACAATATCACAGGAACATTATCTAATTATTGACACATTATGTAGTCCTGGAAACTTGCTCTGCATAAATTGACTGCTCCACTTAGAACATTATGGCTGTGACTGTCCTTCGAAATTATCAGGAAACCATTGGGCCACCCTGAGGTTATGAGGGGTGCAGAGAAATGTGAGTCTTTTATTATTCGTCGTAGGTTCTGTGGCCATTTAGGTCTAGTAGTTTTACCTCTGGTAATCTGTCAGAGATCTGTATTAATCGGAGTAGTGATTTTAAACTCTTTGTTCCTGATGAGTAAGGGGGTTTAGTTGGGGTCACATGGGGCTGATGTCACAGCAGAGTGAAGATCGCCACATTCCTGAGAGAGAGCAGGAACCACAGACACCTCCCTCCTCCCACCCTGTTACTGATGGAGTGAGTTAAAGAACGTTCCGCAGATGACTGTGTGGGGGTTGGTGGGGGCGTGGTGGGGGGAGTGTGGTGGGTTATCCCACCCTGAGAAATAGTCTGTAGCCCCTTCAGAGAGTCTGAAAACCCACAACTTTGTTGGAAATCTTTGTGTGCAAAGTGTGTTCCTGTAGCAACGGGTAAGAGTCAATGCTGGGTGACAAGAATATCAATTGGATAAATCCTGGCGATTGTGTGTGATGAAAGGATTGCAGTGCAATATAGTTTGTGACTGGCAATGCTGGAGAGCAGTGACCAGCTGCTGTTCTTCTCATTGGGCCACTTCCAAACAGCTGTTCCACATTTCAGACCACAGTCACAGGGAGGGGGTGGGATCGGCATTGGAGGAGTCTTTCATTGAGGATTCCAATGGTCTATGGCTGAAAAGCGTATCTGCCCTCAGTGCTGGTGTGTTTGTGATCCACACAGGTCTCCTTCCATCCCAACTGCCTCACTCCATCCTTCCAGCATCACTTTTCATCCTTTCCTCTGTCATATTGTTGTCTGGTTACCTTCCTCAAGCACCAGAGTTGTTGTTCTCTCCCCCCGATCTCTCTGGTCCTGAGTTTCACCTTCTCACCAGTCTCCAAGTGAGGATATTTCTCACTTTTTCTTCTAGGATTGATTCACTGTGAGCTTGTGTTGATGAGCCCCAAGTTTTGGATTCTGCTGCAACTGGAAATATTCTCCTCACATTCACGCTATCCAACCAGCACCATACACCACTTCAAGTCAACTGAATAAACGACACATAAAAAATAAATCTAAAGCAAGCAAAAGAACAATGAGCACAATTATATTTTAATTCTTGGCTTTTTAAGAAATCTAGATGCTATTGAAAGGAAAGCACAATTTTTTTTTTTGTTAATTCATGGGATGTGAGCACCACCGGCTGGGCCCAGCATTTATTGCCCTGTCCCTGGTTGCCCCTTGAGAAGGTGGGGGTGAGCTGCCTTCTTGAACTGCTGCAGTCCATGTGCTGTGGGTTGACCCACAATGCCCTTAGGGAGGGAATTCCAGGATTTTGACCCAGTGACAGTGAAGCAACGGTGATATATTTCCAAGTCAGGATGGTGAGTGGCTCAGAGGGGAACTTACAGGGGGTGGCGTTCCCATGTATCTGCTGCCCTTGTCCTTCTAGATGGAAGTGGGTGTTGGTTTGGAAGGTGCTGTCTGAGGATCTTTGGTGAATTTCTGCAGGGCATCTTGTAGATAGTACACACTGCTGCTACTGAGCATCGGTGGTGGAGGGAGTAGATGTTTGTGGATGTGGTGCCAGTCGAGCGGGGGCTGCTTTGTCCTGGATGGTGTCAAGCTTCTCGAGTGTTGTTGGGGCTGCACCCATCCAGCCAAGTGGGGAGTATTCCATCACACTCCTGACTTGTGCCTTGTAGATGGTGAATAGGTTTTGGGGAGTCAGGAGGTGAATTCCTTGCCGCAGTATTCCCAGCTTCTGACCTGGTCTAGTAGCCACTGTGTTAATATGGCAAGTTCAGGTTCTGGTCAATGCTAATTCTCAGGAACTTCGTAATTATTTGCTTCAGGGGAAGGAGCTGGTTAACTCAGTTGGCTAGGTGGATGGTTTCTAATAAAGTCAAAAGTGTGGGGTTTGAACAAAAATAGAAATTGCTGGAGAAACTCAGCAGGTCTAGTAGCATCAGTGGGAGGAAAGCAGAGTTAATACTTCAGTGACTCTTCTGTAAGTAGCCACTCACTCCAGCAGACTCAAAATGTTGACTCTGTTCTTCTCCCCACAGATGCTGCCAGACTTGCCATGTTTCTGCAGCAATTTCGGTTTTCATTTCAGATTTCCAGCATCCGGAGCTCTTTGTTTTATTTTCGTGTAGGGTGCAATCCTGATTTCAGCTCCGGGTTCCCCTGTAACAAACTCCCTGTTGTAGTCAAGTCGTAGCAAAAGCCCAGATTTCAGCAACCCTTTCATTGGGGATGCTACATGAAAGAAAGGATTGGTGAAAGAAAAATGCACCGTGTTTGGGTCATTGCTTTAACTGTATTATTGAGACAGCTTCCTCCTCATGAGCCTGGTTATATTAATTGATTTATTTTAAGATGGCGCCTTTAAATAAACTTTCAATGCCTCATGTGGCCATTACTGCAAACGAAAAACATTAGGTTTGCTGGAACAAAGCTGATATATGACTCATCTAGCAGAGATTACAGCATTTCATGATTTACTATCACTATTCAAAATTGTCTTTTGTGAATTTTCAAATGTTTCATTGCTCCAGTCCATTATCCCCCAAATTGTATCTATCCCCTAAAGTATATCAATGAGGCTTATAGGCGATCCATCACTATCATTACATCTTGTGGATCTGAACTAAGTGCTGATGCTTATCATTGGAAGACAGCATTACACCTGGCTTTGACTGTTCCAGTGATAACATCTCACTCGGATATTGCAGAATGTGTAAAACCATATTTTATTTTGGACTGTAGACTACAATTCAAAAAGATACTGATTTAAACCCAGAAAACTATTGAAGAAAATGTTGTATCTTTAAAACTGGCTTGCTGGAGCTCACTGGATTTTTATGCACAGTGTTACTTCAAGTCTGTGGAAGGATGTTCAGAGCAGTTTTGTTAAAGTTGTTCTTTTGATTCTTTTTTTCAATCAGGTCAGTTGTGTGAGGACATAAGAACGTAAGAACTAGGATCAGGAGTAGGCCGTCCGGCCCTTCGAGCCTGCTCCGCCATTCAACAAGATCATGGCTGATCTTTTCGTGGACTCAGATCCACTTACCTGCGCTCTCACCGTATCCCTTAATTTCTTTATTGTTCAAAAAAAATCTACCTTAGCTTTAAAAACATTTACTGAAGTAGCATCAACTACTTCACTGGGCAAGGAATTCCATAGATTAACAACCCTCTGGGTGAAGAAGTTCCTTCTCAATTCAGTCCTAAATCTCCTCTAATCTTGAGGCTATGCCCTCTTGTCCTAGCTTCACCTGCCAGTGGAAACATCCTCTCTACTTCTATCTTATCTATTCCCTTCATAATTTTATATGTTTCTATAAGATCCCTCCTCAATCTTCTGAATTCCAATGAATATAATCCCAATCTACTCAGTGAGTTCAGCATGATAATAATTTCTTGATTGGTTCCTGGACAGGTGGATACAGCTATGAAAAATGCAGCCTGCCATCTCTCTCTCTCTCTCTCTCTATATATATATATATATATATATATCTGTTATTCTCTCTTACTCTTGCTCTCTCTGATGAATGCTGCAAAAAGGAGTCAACATCTGTGATCTGGACTGGTGTCAGAATTGTGCACTTCTGCCTTTTAGTTCCTTCCCTATCATAATATTTGTGCCTTGTCTCTTTGTGTGTGGCGTAAAGATGGTATCTTTTTTATTTTTCTGTCATTTTGATTATGGACTGAAATGGGAACAAGACTGATCTATAAACTATGAATTGCCAGAGAAATAGCTGCACCTTTTAAAAGCAAGTTACCAGATATTCGTTGAAAGGGCTGTTTACACAGCTGTTTGTTCAAGCAGTGAGGCAAACTGAGTTATAGGTGAGCTGGAGCCAAGAGCCTGTGTATAAATAGAGCAACAAGTAATGGATTGGTCAGTGAAACAGTAGCCAATTTTAGAGGCAAAGGTCTCCTTTCTATTAATAATTGTGCAATTAACTCCTAGGCACTCAACAGTCTGTAGGTGCGAAAGTCTAAGTGAAACACCATCAGACCTCTAGCACGGAAGCAGCTGTGTTTCTGTAGTAAAAATAATCCTAAACCTGAAGAGAACCAGATTATTTCTCCTCATCATTTACTGTAAACTGTGATTTTTTAACTCATAAGTCAGAGATCTTTCTAAGTGTGAACCAGTCACCGTGTGACTCTGGAGGATAAAGATTGAGAAACAATGTCTGATCAATGCAAGGGTCATCTCAGCAAACCCTGTGGTCAGGAGCCACTGAACTGTCTTCCCTGTCTTTCCCTCCATCCACAACACCCATGTTTTCTTTCCTGTCTGTATGTATGTGTGTATGGGGAGGGTTAGAATTGGATTGCAAATTTAATTAGTAGTGTTATATGTCAACAGTTTATAATTGTTTATCTGCAGACAGAGACTTTTTGTTTATAATCAATAGCAATTCATGTTAATTACAGAAGCCTGATCCATGCTTTTGTTTGTCAATCTTGGTCTAAAAGATAGGGAAATTGGGGAACTTTGTGACTTTTTAAAATCGTTACCTTTTGGGATAGTCTGGGAATAGCAGGAATTTATTACCAGCTTGCTACCCTGTGCGGGTTACCAATGAGAATTTTAAAAAAGGGAGAGAATTTACGATGTAGAGTTTAAGTTAGCAAACCATGTTTCATTTTTGCCATTGGTTATAACAATCATTTTCATTTACAAAAATTAACCTTTCTTTGTTGATGAGAAATGTGGTCTGCATAGTCTTATAAATTCTTATAAATTATATTCTCAATAACAGACTGAGGTACAATTGGACAGTTCAGGGGTTTAATCAATTTTTCAATTTGTGATGACTACAGGAATACTGTGACAAATGTGACACCAAGAATAGCTTTAGGTGGTGGCAGGTAAATCGAGTAGTTACAGAGCCAGACTGAAGCTTCTTGTTTCGGATATAATCTCCGGAAATTACCGCGCCAGTGTGTTGCTATTGGATGCATGGATAGCACCAAACTGAAGCACAGTGCGAACAGAGGAATTGACATAACACTGTTGCATTTTTGTAGCAGCTTTCTTGATGCAGAACATTCACAGCCAACACATTACTGACAATCTGCAGTCACTATTATACTGCGGGGAGTTTAGGAGTCATCTTCTACACAGCAAGATCCCACAAACAGCAATGTGATAATGACCAGAGATTTTTCGTGCCTTTCTGACTTATTTTACATCTTTCTTTTCCTTTAAGGCCTACCTCCTCGACCAATCATTAGGTAACTGCCTTAATATCTCCTTCATTGACCATTGTCAATCTTTCCTGTGAAGCGCCTTGGGATTTTGCATTACCTCAGGGCGGCTATTTGAATGCAAGCTTCATGTTGTCGCTGTATTATTGGAGAACTAAGACAGCTTAGTCCTATCATATCTCAGCCTGAAGAGCATGGTTTTATTCAGAGTAACACTCTCGCTGCAAATAAACAGCATCATCAATTTTAAAAAATGGTGCAATGACTTATTCATTTCACTGCTGTTTATGGGTCTTTGCTGTTTGCAAAATAGGCTCCTAAATACGAACACTGTTGGCAGGACAGGAAGTATAATATATAATGTACTGAACTTAACCTCGGTTCTAAATCAAGTCAGCTGTATAAACATATCATGCAAAGTCAAAGAGAAAGCATGTGTTTTTCTAAGTGTCACCTCTGGAGAGTTCTCCTTCATTTAATCCACGCAGCTGAGTCTATTTGGCTGATGAACCATTGACTAACTTTAATTCAGCCTTCTGAAGCTATCGCTCTGGACCAACCAGTCTCTCATGTTTGACTGCTTTCCAACCCTCCAGGATTCAATTCATACATTTCTGGCACACGTGTCAGATCCTAGTGAGCATATCTCAATGTTTCGGTATTAAACCTTGTCTTTTCTTACAGGAACTCCACACCTGATTTCCCACTAGATGAATATTATCTTTTGCTCATCTGGTGCATCCAAAAAATAATAGCTTCTCAGAAATGAATTTGGCCTTGATCCCATTTGGCAGGATTTGATATTTAATCCAACTTCCAGTGATCTTGCTCAGAAATCCAATCTTCTTAGACTCATTGGATCATGTCAGCCTATCCTGTTATGTTGGGCCTTTGAAAGATCACTCTGCTTAGTCCCATTTCCCCTACAACCTTCCAATCTGTTCTCCCTTGAGAATTTGTTTTGCTTTTGATTCAAAATCACAAAACGCTAGTATCCAAGTTCAGTGGGTTAGAATGAAGACCTTTATTTCAAAGGGAATGGAATATAAACATAGGGAGGACTTACTAAAATTTTAAAAGAAGCTCATCATTCAGAATACTTTCAGTTCCTGAAATAACTGCGCAGAGGCTGGTATCCCATCACCAAGTCCCCCTTTATTTACTTGTACACAGTACTCTGGCTGTGGGCAGCCAGCTCGGAGTCTGTCCCCCTGAACTGAGCAGATTCTGATTCCCCTGTTTATATCTGTCAGCCGGGGCTCCCTGATTGGCCCAGGTTAACACCCTCAATTGAGGATCTCATAGTCAATAAGATCCACCTGGTTCCAATCACTACAGCTCCCTTATTTTAGAAAAGGTATTGTGTCATTGGAGGCAGTCCAAGGAAGGTTCACTTGGTTGATTCCAGGTATGGAAGGATTGCCTTGTGAGGAATAGGTTGGACCTGTATTCATTGGAGTTTAGAATAATGAGAGGCAACCCTATTGAAACATACAGATTTCTGAAGGCAATTGACATGGTAAATGCAGGAAGGCTGCTTTCCCTTGTTGGAGAGTGTAGGGACAGGGGCATCATCTCAGAGTTAAAGGTCCCATATTTAATACAGAGATGGGGAGGGCCTTTTCTTTCTCTCTGAAGGGAATGAATCTGTGGAATTCTTTTCCACAGGGAGCTGTCAAGACTGGGTCATTGAGTATATTCAAGGTTGAGATGGAGAGATAATTAATTAAAAAGGGTATCAAAGGATACGGGAACAAGGCAGGAAAGTGCAATTGGGAACTATAAGATCAGCCATGAGCACATTGAATAGTGGAGCAGACCAGATGGACCAAATAGCCTGTTTTTGCTCCTACATCTTATGTTTGTATGGATCCTGTGTTCTAGCTGGTAGTCCATTCCAAATCCTAACTGTGTGAGGCTTTTTTGAACCTTAATTCACTAACTGGGACAATTTGCGATCAGTATATCCATTACTTGAATTCTGAGCCACTACCAAAGCTGCTTCATGCTCAGATTAGAGAGACTGGGATTGTCCTCTTGAAAGCAGAGAAGGTTAATGGGAGTGTTTACAGAAGTTGATCAAAGCCAAAGAAGGTTACGGTTGGGTGAATTAAGAGAAATCGATTCCAGAGACAGGAAAATCAGTATAAGGGGGAAACTGAGGTAACAATCAAAAACAGAAATTTCTGGAGAACCCGAGACGTCTGATAGCATCTGTGAAGAGAAAATAGAGTTCAGTTCTGAAGCAGGGTCACTACACTTGAAACGTTAACTGTTTCTCTCCCCACAGATGCTGCCAGACCTACTGAGTTTCTCCAGCAATGTCTGTTTTTGTTTGTTTCAGATTTCCAGCATCTATATAAAGTTCTTTTATTTTTGATTTGTTATCTTTACACACAATCTGCAGTAATGTTACAGACTATCATAATTACGGATATGAAACAGTTAGCTAAAAGAATGATTTTTGACACAGTGAGTTATTGGTATCTGGAATGCGCTGCCTGAAAGGTTAGTGGAAATAGAGTCAATGAGAACTTTCAAAGAGAATGGAGTAAAAACTTGAAAATGAAAATAAAAGACGTACAGGGCTTTTGTGGGATTAATTTGATTATTTCACCAAACAGCTATCATCTACAGGATGCATTGAATGGCTTCCCACTGCCATATGCCATTCCATAACTCTAATCCAATCGGACCTAAAAATTATGAAGGTCTTCATATGATCTCAGTTTGAGCTGGTCCAGTGTCTTGTGTGGGTAGCTATGTGTAATTGCAAACATCTTGGGACAACAGATTTAATCTGAATATTTTAATCATTTGTTCAGCAAACTCATGAGATTTAGTCACGTTGAATGTTGTACTGGGCCTTTTTGCATGGAGACCACCTCCTCAGAGTTGAACTCTCAGAAACATTTCCAAAGGACTTCGGAAATGGTTCCCAAAAATATTCTTGTGTTTCCGTCTCTGGTGGAAGTGAAAATCTTTGATCAGGGTTCACAGCTGGTGGTGCAGTTCAGGCTCAGTGGAGCAGAGACTGATCCTTGATGAGACACCAATTGGGTGGATCTGCAACCCCTCATAGGGGTAAAGAGGTGAAGATATATGCGAGCCAGTAACTTCCCAGGTTCAGCTGGCCAGACCCTGGATCTGGAATTGTCTCCCAAAGGCACACCCCACTTCTCCGATAAGATGCCCTGCACAGCCTCAGTCTGGAACAAAATTGTTTCTTATCTGTTGTAATAATTCGATAGAATTTTTAAAGAGACTGGCACACTAATCAAAAAGGAGGGACGCTGGGGAAAAGTGATTTTATTCCATAGCTCAGGGCAAACTTCCGTTAGCTAATTGCTCCTGTCATCACCTTTAAGGTTTTATCCCACAATAAGATGTTCCTGTTTCTGCCCCACCCCTTCAATTACTTGTAGCCAATCAGTGGCCATTTCACCGCTCAGGAGAATTGCTGCTCTTCCTGACAATTAGTGGATGGTGAAGGCTCTGAGCTCACCAGGTGTCAAAGGGTTAAAGATTAGACCTCTCAGGCCACAGCCTCCAATATGAGCTCACAATGTCACAATCAAACTGAGAGATCTCAGAGAAAATAGGCAATGGGAGAAGGAGTAGACCATTCCGCCCTTTGAGACTGCTCCCCCATTCAATATGGTTGTGGCTGATCATCCCACTCAGTCTCCTGTTCTTGCTTTCTCCCATACTCATGGTCCCTTTAGCCCTAAGAATGAAATCTAACTCTGGCATGAAAATATTCAATGTTTTAGCCTCAACAGCTTTTTGTGGCAGAGAATTCCACAGGCTCCCCACTCTCTGGGTGAAGACATTTCTCCTCATCTCGGTCTTAATTGGCCCACCCTGTATCCTTAAACTGTGATCCCCTGGTTCTGGACTCCCACACTATTGGGGACATCCTTCCTGCATCTACTCTTTCTATTCTGTTAGAATTTTATAGGTTTCTCTGAGATCATCCCTCATTCTTCTGAACTACAGTGAATACAATCCTAACCGACTCAATCTCTCCTCTTACATCAGTCCTACCATCCCAGGAATCAGTCTGGTAAACCTTCACTGCACTCCCTCTAGAGCCAAAACATCCTTCCTCGCATAAGGAGACCCTTAATGCACACATTAAGGTGTGGTCTCACCGATACCCTGTACAATTGCAGCAAGACATCCTTGCTCCTGGACTCAAATCCTCTCACTGTCAAGGCCAACATACAGTTTGATACCACTGCAGGTACAATTCGTGACTAAGGCGCGAGGAAACCCAGGTCTCATCAAATATTCCCCTCCTTCAGTTCCTACATCCACCTGTTGGCTCAGTGGTTAGCATCACTGCCTCACAGCGCCATGGACTTGGGTACAATTCCACCCTCAGGCAACTGTCAGTGTGGAGTTTGCATGTTCTCCCTGTGTCTGTGTGGGCTTCTGCCAGGTGCTCTGGTTTCCTCCCACTCCAAAGATGTGTGGATTGGCCATGCTAAATTGCCTGTTGTGTCCAGGAATGGTGTAATTTAGGTGGGTTAGCCAGGGGAAATATAGGGTAAGAGGATGGGTCTGGGTGGAATGTTGTTCGGAGGGTTTGTTGGACCAAATGGTCTGTTTCTGCATGTGGGGATTCTATATACCCTGACTATTCTTGATAGAATTTTATTGGTTTCAATAAGAAACCCCCCTCATTCTTCTAAACTCCAGTGAATATTGTCCTAACCGATCCAGTCTTTTTTTCGTACATCAGACTTTGTTCATCTTGTTCACGTGACAAATGCAGTGTCAATCAACAGTACTCAGAGGGCTGGTTCCAAAAAAAGTTCCAACATCTATGTACAGCATTCTGAAAGACGTTCCCTGACACCTCAGCTTATGTTTGAACCAATCAATGAACATCTTCATGCATTTCTGATTGTAGAATTCGAACACATAGAATTATGTGCAGAAGAATCCAATCAGACTATGATAACAAAGTGTAGAGCTGGACTAACACAGAAGGCCAGGCAGCAGCAGAGGAACAGGAAAGCTGACGTTTCGGGTCCGGACCCTTCTCCAGAAACTTCAGAAGAAGGGTCCAGGCCTGAAACATCAGCTTTCCTGCTCTTCTGATGCTGCTTGGCCTTCTGTGTTCATCCAGGTCTACACTTTGTTATCTCAGATTCTCCAGCATCAGAAGTTCCTACTGTCTCTAATCTGACTATTGTGTCTTTGAAAGAGCTTTTAGTTCAGTCCCACTCTCCTCCTCATTCTCCCAGTATCCCTGCAAAATTTTCCCTTTCTAATATTTATAGATGATGTGTGGTGTTGGACTGGGGTGGACAAACCTCAGAAGTCACATGGCACTATGTTGTACTTTTAATATTTACCTAATTCTCTTTGAGAGGTTCCTGTGGAATCTGCTTTCACTGCACTTTCAGGCAGCACGTCCCACATCACAACAGCTCACTGCATCAAAACAAGATCTCCTTCTTGCTCCATTCCACTTCCTTTGCCAGTCACCTTAGATCTGTCTCTACTGGATTACTGCTGTCCCACCAGCGGACCCAATTCCTCCTTGGTTTCGTTATTCAATCCTCTGGTGATGTGAAATATTGAAATGCTTAAGAGTGAAGTGGTGGGAATTCAGTGACAATGACACTTACTGTTGGAAGAGTAAATTTAAACTCTGGTCTGCTTTGCTTTGAGTCAACATTAACATTTATAAAGTACTGAGTTTGAACGGAATACATTTGTGCCTGACTCTAAAGCATAATGTGAATTTTTCAAGAGGTAATAACATCTTGATAGAAAAACATTTGACTGTGGAAATATGTCTCTTTAGTGCCACACTTCAGCTGCAAATTACTGTTTTTTTTCTGCGATGACAGGGTTAACTGAGCATGCCTAAGCTTATTCAGCAGCATTTAATGTGTCTGAAAAGCTGAAATCATACCCGTTTTACAAACATTACTCCTTTAACTTATAAACAGGAGATTAAACTTCACAACGAGATTTGCTGATGACAGCAAACTGGAAGAAGCAGCACTTGAATTGCAAAGAGGCAACTGAGGAACCAAAGAACAAATCCAAGATTTGTCATGAGTTGGGTCCAAGGCAGCTGAAGGTACAGCAGGATGAAGGGGCCTGGAGGGAGAAACAGGAAGCCACAATTGGGACATTGTGGAATTTGCTGTGACAGGAATGGAGACTCATAGCCAAACCAGGTGCTGGGGCACTGGAGGTCACAGTGTTCCCATGACGTTCATACCCTGGTTCTTCTGATAGGTAATGGCCATAAGAGGGAGGGAGATGCTGTTGATGTAACTACGGTAAGGAGCTACATTCCATTCTGTCACTGGAGGGAAAATCATCCTGTTTCAGCACACTTCTGATGACAGGAAAATAAGAATATTGGACATAGGAGCAGAACAGACACAAAATAATTGTTTAGTTTCTCAGCCATTTCCCTGTTCTCCACCATAAATTTTCTTCCTTTGGCTTGTAGTGGGACCCACACTTGAACTTGCTAATCCTTTCTGTTTGTCTTTTGAGCTATTCAATAAGATCATCATTGATCAGGTTGTGGTGTCATTTCACTTTCCTGTCTGCTCCATTACCTTTCCTTGCCCTTGTCTATCAAAAAAATCTATCCAGGTCAACCTTGAATAAATTCAAACCCCAGCTTCCATTGCTCTCTGGGGACAGAGCTGTCAACAGGCTAACAACTCTCAGAGAAAGAATTTCTCATCATCCCATAGGGAGGTTAAATCAGATCATGACCTCAAGTTACAGGACAAGAGAATACCGGTACAAAGAGGTGAAAGGCAAGCCTGCTGTTAGGGCCGGAGGAAGGAGCAGGTTCTGAGCTCTGAGTCAGAGGCAGAGGCTCAAACACTCTTGGGCTATTGTTCAGACTGCAACCTCCAGGATAAGAGTGAGTGTTCTATACAATATGGGCCTTGAAGAGAAAAGAGGGACTTTGAAATGTCAGGATGTGAATACTTCAAACTCAAAACAAAATCCCCATTGTATTTTAGGAAATTGGTCAGAAACAGAGTGAAAATGTTATTTTTTGATGCAATAAAGGCACAAAACTGGTAGGATCCTAATAATTGTATCAGAGATAAAAGGTACTGCAGATGCTGGAGAATCCGAGATAACAAGCATGGGGCTGGATGAACACAGCAGGTCAAGCAGCATCATAGGAGCAGGATGCTGCTTG
>JAHRHZ010000099.1:41215862-41229713 GCA_024137785.1 Ginglymostoma cirratum
CACTGTCGGAGGGTCAGTGCTGAGGGAGTGGGCACTGTCGGATGGTCAGTGCTGAGGGAGCGCCGCACTGTCGGACGGTCAGTGCTGAGGGAGTGGGCACTGTCGGATGGTCAGTGCTGAGGAAGCGCTGCACTGTCAGAGGTGCCATCTCTCAGATGGGATATCGAACATGTCCAACATGTCAGGTGATGCTTAAATTTCCTGTTGAACTATTTATAAGAAGACGGGGTGAATTTACTCCAGTTCCTGGCTAAATATTCATTCCTGTATCAATAACACCATGGAAAGTTATCTGGTCATTTTTCATGTTGCAGTTTGTGGGATCTTACTGTGTGCTGATTGGCTGCAGTGTTTCCTGCAAGATACTGCTCACATGGACCTCACTGGCTGTAAACGTTTTGGAAACTCTGTGAAGCAGTGAAAGGAGTTCTCCCTTCACACGACCAGCTTCCACCCAGGTTTTGTACAATTCACTGCGAGACACTGGCTCAGAAAGTGCCTACCATCTCAACAAAAAGGACCTTCCAACATTTAACATCTCAGTCTCTAAGTCTGCCTCCTGGGCTTCATTTCTGTGGTGATATGAAATCAATCGCGACCCTGTTAATTATGAATTAAATTCGCACTTTTATTTGTGCCAATCTCTCCTGGCATCTAATTTTCTTCCCTACATGTCAAACACTGCAGGCAGTGAGAAATAATGCTTTTGTTACATTAAGTCTGTCCTGTCCATTAAGTGAATTAATGACCTAATAACTGACAGAAATCTCTCTGAGGAGAACTGCAGCAATGTGGGATATGGGAGAAACTACAAAGTAGGCTAGAAACATAATAAAAATCAAAGTCCTGGAGAAACTCAGCAGGTCTGGCAGCACCTACAGAGAGAGAAAATCAGTTAATAACTTGTGTCTGATATGAACCTTGGAGTTTGAAAGAAAGTTTGTACCAGACTCAAAGCATTAGCTCTCTGTCTCTCTCCACAGATGTTGCCAGACCTGCTGAGTTACTCCAGAAATTTCAGATTCCTGAAATTCAGAGATAGAGAGCTAATACTTTGAGTCTGGTACAAACTTTCTTTCAAACTCCAAGATTCATATCAGACACAAGTTATTAACTGTTTTTCTCTCTCTGTAGGTGCTGCCAGACCTGCTGAGTTACTCCAGAAATTTCAGATTCCTAGCAGATGCAGTATTTTGCCTTCATTAGAGTATCATTGCACCTTAGGTTAAAGAGGTCTAGAGAGTTCCAGTGCTCAATGCTCAATCAAGATTTGGCATCAGGAAGTGATTATTTTCCCAAAGTATAGTGGACTTCTGGATTAGGCGTGTATTGCATTTCTTTTACCAGTTTCTGGCTGATGCAGGGGTAACATTGAACTTGTCTGGAACAATGCAATTCTACCCATAGTTTGTTTGCTGGTTCACCAAAGCAATGTGGCCTATGCGTCTGCTGTACATGTCTTTGTGTGCATCAAGAGAAAACTCTGAGAGAGAGAACAGAAGGAGAGACGTACTGCAGCTTCCAAACCCTGCCTCAAGACCCCAGCAACAACTGCTACTGAAAAAACTAAAACTAAAAATTCTGGCAGTGGGGGAGCTTGACCCCACCCGTTCAGGCTGCTTCTATTGTTCCAATCTTGAGGGGTGGCGGGGGGAATCCAAGGCCTCACAAGCTGTTTACTTTATTGGCTTTGAGCAGACTGTTTTTCACATTTGCGTCAACCTCTCTTCATTAAAAAAAAGGACAAAATACACCTCTTAAAACCATCGTATCATCACAACAGCAATAGTATTCATTAAAATCTCTCAGTGAAGTGACCCGGTTATCTATGCTTGGGTAAGAGGCATCTTTGCAGCTTAATTCTCACTGATGAGCAGAAAAAGCCAGGCAGGGGAGATTTTGAAAGCTTTGACACTCATTTATGCTGACGAATGGTATTTGTTCAGGTCTCGGGGTGGAGGCTGTGGGAATGTGGGAGACTAACAAGTGGTATGTGACAGCACTGATACATCTACTCAAACCCAGGTAAAGGTATAGAGCGTAGATCTATTGATCAAATACAAAACATTTGAAGCTGAATGGCTTCCTCAAATCCCAAATCTCATTCTTGAACAGGAATTCATGAACATTACCAATTTGTCACCATAGATTTGAAAGTGATTACACATTGTCTTCATATTAATTGATCTGTTCTGTAATATAGCAGCCATTTCCCTCACATTAAAATTTGCTGCCCAGGGAAATTAGACAGAGGTAGAAATTGATTGATGAAAAATAAGCTTTCTTTCAGCTTAAATGTTACACATGCGGATGGAAAATTTACATTTCCAAATCTTAATTTTGCAGTTACTGCCATATTACACAAAATCCATTTTTGAAATGAATGAACCATGCAAGAAGCAAAATAATTATGATGATTCAGCTTAGTGATAATTCTATTAACCCAGTGAAAAGATTCTCGCATAGATTCAGTAGAGCTCCATTTCTTTTGCAAATTGTATCATCTTTTGAATGACGCTGGTCACTGAGGGATGACAGACTTCATTTGGTCCTCATTCAGTATTGATTTGAGTCTGAATCTGAATTAATTTCCAGAACATACAACCAAAATAACAAAAATCAGTAAATTCAAATCTCTAAAGCTCTCCACAGAATGGACTATCAAACAGAAATTGACACTGAAACAAAGAAAGAGCTGTGCAATGGTCGGGTAAAACTTTGGAAAAAGAGGTCGGCTTTCTGCAGCCTGGTAAAGAAGACAGCAGTGAAGAGGGGGAGAGATTTAAAGAGGGAATTTGAGAGCTTAGGACCCCCGTGACTGAAAATACAGCAACCAAAGGTGGAAAGAGGAATGATGCCATCTTCAAGATGCGTTGCAGCTACTCACCAAGCTCCTCAGACAGCACCATCCAGGATTCCAGGACCTCTACCATCAAAGGCAGCAGATACATGGGAACACCACCCCCTGCAAGTTTCCCTCAAAGCCACTCACCATCCTGACTTGGAAATATATCACCGTTCCTTCACTGTCGCTGGGTCAAAATCCTGGAATTCCCTCCATAAGGGACATTATGGGTCAACCCACAGCACACGGACTGCAGCCGTTCAAGAAGGCAGCTCACCCCCACTTTCTCAAGGGGCAACTAGGAATGGACAATAACTGCTGGGCCCAGCCAGCAATGCCCACATCCCATGGATAAACAAATGAGAGGCCAGTTTTTGAGGAGTTCAGAGTTTTAGGATAGTTGGAAGTCTGGAGAAGGTTACAGAGATAAAGAAAGGGCTCCAAAGAGATTTGGAGGGGACGTGGAGAATTTTAAGTTTATTGTGTTTGGAGCTGGGAGTCAGTGTAGTTCAGTGAACACAGAGATGGTGAGTGCGGGAGACAAGTTTTCTGAATGGATTTAGGAAGCATGTTTAAGGATGAGCTGAAGTTTGTGGGGGGTGTGAGGCTGGACAGGAAGATATTGGAAGAACTGAGTCAGAAGATGACAAAGGCATTAACAAGGGCTCCAGCACCAGGAGGTCACCCAGTTATCGAGTGCAATTTATTGTCTGGTTCAAGAGTTCTCCCACGTAGAACATTCTCTGAAACTGGGATTTGGCAGTGATGGGACTCCTGAACCCAGAAGGTATCCATTCTATCCACATTTCTTTTTTTTTTTCCTTGTTTTCTTTTTCTTTTTAGCTTTTGGTCTACTTGCGTTCCTAGGGAGAGCTTGGTCGTGGTGGCATCGACAAGAAAGGCAGCTTCATTGGGGTCTGGAGCATGGCAGCAGCTGGTGAGATCAGAGCAGGTCTCTGGTAGATGGCAGCAAAGTGATTGGCAGAGGGGTGAGCATGGGACTCAGCATTATCTGCTACCTTGCAGAGGCGACATCAGCAATGGTGCCTGAGGATTGGCAACTTCAACATTGGTTGGATCTGGTGCTGGTGGAGTGGAAGCAGGGTTCTTTTATTCTTTATTCATTCACAGGATGAGGGTGTTGCTGACCAGGGAGCATTTATTTCCCATCCCTAATTGCCCAGAGGGCAGTTAAGAGTCAACCACATTGTTGTGGTCCTGGAATCACATGTGGGCCAGACCAGATAAGGATGGCAGATTCCTTCCCTAAAGGGCATTAGTGAACCAGATGTGTTTTCCCGACAATTGACAATGGATTCACAGTCATCATTAGATTATTAATTCCAGATATTTATCGAATTCAAATTCCACCCTCTGGCGTGGTGAGATTCAAACCCGGGTCCCCGGAAGGTTGCCTGTGTTTCTGGATTAACAGTCCAGTGATAATACCACTAGGCCGTCGCCTCCCCATGGCCTCTCTTTAAGCAGTTTTTAAAAACTTTTAAACTATTCAAAATGGCATTGTGTCACGGTGACGCTGTATTTCTTCACTGTAAAATACACATGTCAATGAACTCATTCATAGTTCTATGGGAGACTAACTAACACCAAAGTGAGTGTAGCTGCTTATCCGATAGGTAAGGTTACTGTGTGCGAATAACTGGGTTCAGTGTTTTGTTTAAACTGGAACACACTGCACTATTTTAAGGATCAACATTGTGAAGGTGTGACAGAGACAGGATCTGAACTGATGGAATCTCAATAATTCGTCTGTTCTGCAACCATGAAAGATTGGCTTGTATATCCGTGGAATTGGGTTGAGGATTGCCTCCGGATTATGGAACAGTGCCCTGATTGTCACGCATAACATGTCCAAGACCCCCTGGTGCCCCTGAGAATCCTGGTCAGATTGGTAAATGTGAGAGCTCACTCATTCTGACCCACTCACTAGTACGACCCTGGCAAACCTGGCTTTGGTTACCCACAAGACATTCAGGTCCGGATTGTGAGATTTAACTAAATTTCACCAGCTGTTTCCTGGAATGAGGCTGAGCTGAAACTAAGGAACTTTGGTATTTTCATGGCCTCTGGCCATCTGCAGGAATCACGGGATTGTTACAGCATAGGAAGAGGCCACCAGCTCTCTCACTGAGCATTTCACTCTTTACCACTCACCTGCTTTCTCTCTAACCCTGTAAATCTACTCACGGATAAACCCAGCTCAATAATCCTGCACTCACAACAGCAGTAAACAAGCTCCCTTTCCTTGATGAATTAGTTGTGAAATTTACCAGTGGGTTCTTACCTACCATCTACTGAAAGCCTACATTCACTGGTCAATTTACAGATGGGAATTTCTACAGTCCCTCATGCTACAAGATCGATCAAATTAACAACCTCATGATTACAGCCCCCGGTATCTGCTCACCTTGCCCCCTACTCCATGAGCTGTCAGCTTATTTAGCAGCCTCCTGTGCGGCACCTTGTCCAAGACCTTTTGGAAATCCGAATAGATTATGGCCATTGGCTCCTTTGTCTAACTTGGTCCTTACTTCCACAAAGAATTCTAACAGATCTGCCAGGCATGACCTCCCCTTGGTGAAGCCATGCTGACCCAGCCCTATTTTACCATGCACTCTGCAATCACATCCTTAATGACGGACTTTAAAATCTTACCAACCACCAAGGTCAGGCTAACTGGCCTACGATTTCCTGCCTTGTGCCTCCCTCTATTCTTAAACAGGGGGTGTTACATTAGCCATTTTCCAGTTATTTTCCAGGACCTTCCCTGACTCCAGTGATTCCTGAAAGATCCTCACCAACGCCTCCACAATATCCTCCACAATGTCCTTCAGAACTTTGGGATGTAGTCAATCTGACCTGAATGATTTATCCACCTTCAGACCTTTCAGCTTTCCCAGCATCCTGAGCGATGGCCACTGTTCTCATGTTTGCCCCCTGATTCTCTTGAAGTTCTGGTATGCTACTGGTGTTTTCCACCATGAAGACTAATATAAGATACCTATTCAGTTCCTCTGCCATTTCTTTGCTCCCCATTACTTCTCCAGTCTCATTCTCCAGTGATCCAGTGTCTACTCTTGCCTCTCTCTTACCTTTTATGTATCTGAAAAAAACTCATGCGATCTTCTTTTACATTGTTAGCTAGCTTACCCTCCTATTTCATTTTCTCTTACCTCATAGCTTTTTTAGTTATTCTCTGCTGATTTTTTAAAGGCTCCCCAATCGTTTGGCTTCCCGCTAATCTTCACTACACTGTATGCTTTACCTTTTGCTTTTGTTCTGTCCCTGACTGCCCTGGTTGGCCATGGTTGCCTCAACTTCCCTTTAGTGTGTTTGTTTCTTCCTTGCGATGAATTTCTGCAGTCCCTCCCAAATTGCCCCCAGAAACTCCTGCCATTGCTGCTCCACTATCTTCCCTGTGAGGCTCCCCTTCCAATCAACTCTGGCCAGTTCCTCGCTCATTCCTTTATAGTTCGCTTTACTCGATTGTAAAGGGATTCTGATACCAGCTTCTCCCTCTCAAACTGCAGGGTGAATTCTACCATACTATGCTCACTGTCCCATAGGGGTTCCTTCACCTCAAACTCCCTCATCAAGTTTGCCCCATTACACAGCACCAAATCCAGTATTGCCAGTTCCCTATTGGGCTCTACCACAAGCTGCTCCAAAAAGCTATCTCATGGACAATCCACAAATTCCTTTTTTTGGGATCTGCTACCAACCTGATTTTCCGAGTCCACCTGCATGTTGAAGTCCCCCCCATGATTATTGTAATTGTGCCTTTCTTACATGTCTTTTTTTTTAATTCATTAATGCAATGAGGGTGTTGCTGGCCAGGCAGCATTTATTGCCCATCCCTAATTGCCCAGAGGCCGGTTAAGAGCTGTGGGTCTGGAGTCACATGTAGGTCAGTCCAGGTAAGGATGGCAGTTTCCTTCCCTAAGGGACATTAGTGAACCAGATGGTTTTATCCGACAATCGACAATGGAATAATGATCATCATTAGATTCTTAATTCCAGATATTTATTGAATTCAGATTCCACGATCTGCCATGGCTTGATTTGAACCCGGATCCCTGGAGCGTTATCTGGGTCTCTGGATTAACAGTCCAACGACAATATCAATAGGCCATTGCCTCCCTTTTCTATCTCCTGATTTATTTTTCATCCTACATCTTGACTATTGCCAGGAGGCCTATACACATCTCCCATCAGGGTTATCTTTTCTTTGCAGTTCCTCAACTCTACTCACACACATTCTATGCCTTTCGACTCTATATCACACTTGCTATCGATTCATTTTCATTTCTAACAAACAAGACAAGTCCACTCCCTTTGCCCATCTGCCTGTACTTTCGATAGGATATGTATCCTTGGATATTTAGTTCCCAGCCCTGATCCCCTTGCAGCCACGTCTCTGTGATACCCACAACATTGTAACCACCAATTTCAATCTGCACATTGAGTGTGCATAACCCTCCGCACCGTGTTGACTGACCCCTTCTCATACTTGCCCTCTTATCTGCTGGGCCTTCAGTTAGATTCCTAACCCTTTCCATGCTCTCTGTCCTATTACTCATTCTGGAAAGTTTAATAATCCCTACAGAGCCCTTTTACTTTTGACTAGTTTAAAGTCCTCGTCATCACCTGATGTAACCTTTCCATTTGGATCCTAGCCCCAGACCGGTTCAGGTGGAGCCTGTCCCAGTGGTACAGTTCCTTTCTGTCCCAATACTGATGCCAGTACCCCAAGATATTGAACACTTCTGTCCTCACACCACTCCTTTAGCTATATGTTTACTTCCCTAACCTTCCTATCTCTATGCCAACTTTTATACGGTTTGGGTAATAATCCAGAGCTGAGGTCCTCTTCTTTAATTTTGTTCCTAATTTCTGATATTCCTCAAACACAGCCTCTTGCCTACGCTTGTCCATATTTTTGGTCCCAACATGGACCACAACAACCCCTCCCACTCCAATATCCTTTCAAGATGGTTCAAGGTGCCCCTTACCTTGGCACCAGGTAGGCAGCAGACCATGTGGGGCTCTTGATCCTGCTCACAAAGGATGCTTTCTGGCCCCTAATTATAGAATCCACTACTACTACCTTTCTTTTTTGCTCCCGCTGCCTGAATGACCTTCTGTCCCATAGTGCAGTGGTTAGTTTGCCTGTCCTCCCTACAGGCCTTTACCTCACCCACACAGGGAGCAAGTACCTCATTCCTGACGGATGATGTCCAGGGCTAAGCCTCCTCCAATGCTAAATTCAGGATTCCTCTACCTGCCTCGTTCATTGTCACATTCTCCCTTCCCTGACCACTGAACGAATTTGAGGTAGTTAATCAAAGGGGTGTGACTGCCTCCTGAAACACAGTGCCCAGGTAACCCCTCGCTGATATGTCACAGTGTTTGAAGCTCAGACTCCAGCTCAGTAACTCCGAGTCGGAGGTCCCCAAGCAACCAACTTGCTACAGATGTGGTCACTATGAACCACAATGGGGTCCAGTAGCTCTCACGTCACGCAGTTACAACGCATCACCTGGCCCTGCATCTCCAAATTATTTAATTGGTTTTTATTTTGTATTTTTTAATTTCCTACTGGTCTTCAGTTTTTAATCTACAAAATATTCATCCAATTTCCTTTTAATCTGAAAGCAACTTAGATTAGGTATTCAAATTAGCAACTACTTACCAATGAACTTACAGCTTCTTCTGTGCTGCCAATCTGTTCTGAGGAAGGGTCACCGGACCAGAAATGTTAACTCTGCTTTCTCTTCACAAATGATGCCAGATCTGCTGAGATTTTCCAGCAACTTTGTTTTTATTCCTGTTTCCTTCACTGTTTCTGATCCCTGAGTGTACTCCCACTCTGGCTCCTCTCAATCCCTTGCTTTCTCTGTCACTTCCTTGTTCTCCCTCACTCTCTCTCTCACTTCCTCACTGTCCCCCACTCTCCCTCTCACTCCCTCCCTCTCCCTCACTCTCCCTCTCTCACTCCCTCACTGTCCCTCACTCTCCCTCTCACTCCCTCAATCTTCCTCACCCTCCCTTACTCTCTCTCTCACTCCTTTGCTGTTCCTAGCTCTCCATCTCACTCCCTCTCACGTCCTCAATCTTCCTTGATCTTCCTCTCATTCCCTCTCACACTCCCTCACTCCCTTGCTCTCCCTTGTTTTGTCTGTTCGTGCTCTGGGTTAAGTGGGCAGGCCTTGAGCCTTGGCCTCGATTTCTATTTCCTGCTCAGTCTCAGTGTCCTCCCTTACTGACTCCTATTTCCTCAAATTCCCTAAGAACTTACTTGGATACTCAAGAACACAAGTTCTTGTGTAACCAATGAGAGAATAGGAGGGACTGATCAGCTCCTCTTTCTTTCACCAACCTCCGTGTTTTATCAAACTCCAGTTACATTAATACAACAAAGCAGCTCTGCATTGCAGTGAAAATCCATGTAAGAACCTCACTCAGACCGGTAATGTGATGCGTTGTGTGTGCTAGAAGCTGCGTACATAAATGCATGGAACTCTGTTTTAAAGGCAAAAAGACAATGTGTTCACACATTGCACCTTTTCCTAAATAAAGGTGTTATGGACACAGCCAATTTCTGCTGCATTCCCATGACAACACTCTGACCAATCAGAATCTACCTGCCTGGACTGGGGATTAAGATTGACAGTTAGCTGCTCTGAAAATTCAAATTAGCGGCGACTTACCGATGAACTTACACCGTCTTCAGTGCTGCCAATCTGTTCTGAGGAAGCGTCACTGGACCTGAAATGTTAACTCTGATTTTCTCTCCACAAATGCTGCCAGATGTGCTGAGCTTTTCCAGCAACTTCTGTTATGTAGCTGTTCCCACTGCATATTCAGGCTAGTGATGGCCCATCCAGTGACCCCCTAAAAACTGGTGTCCTTTTCTTAGAGATAGTAGGAACTGCAGATGCTGGAGAATCCGAGATAACAAGGTGTACAGCTGGATGAGCAGGCCAAGCAGCAACATAAGAGCAGAAAAGCTTGACATTTAGGGCCTAGACCTAGGGGAGGGTAAGGGGGTTCTGAAATAAATAGGGAGAGAGGGGGAGGCGGATAGAAGATGGATAGAGGAGAAGATAGGTGGAGAGGAGACAAACAAGTCAAAGAGGTCGCTTCTTCCTGTCCCACAGGCCTGACTGGTCCCCCTCCACTGACACCCTCATCTGCTTAGCTGAACTCATCCTCACCCTCAACAACTTCTCTTTCAATTCATCCCACTTCCTACAGACAAAGCGGGTGGCCATGGGTACCCACATGGGCCCAAGCTATGCCTGCCTCTTTGTGGGTTATGTGGAACAATCCCTCTTCCGTACCTACACTGGCCCTAAGCCCCACCTCTTCCTTCGTTACATTGATGACTGTGTCGGCGTCACCTTGTGCTCCCACGAGGAGCTCGAACAGTTTATCCACTTCACCAACACCTTCCACCCCAACCTGAAGTTCACCTGGACCATCTCTTACACCTCTCTCTCCTTCCTGGACCTCTCTGTTTCCATCTCGGGCAACCATCTAGAAACCGATATCCATTTCAAGCCCACCGACTCCCACAGCTACCTAGAATACACCTCCTCCGACCCACCTTCCTGCAAAAATGCCGTCCTTTTCTTAGGTCAGTGTTTTGTAACCTAGTGACAATGGGTGTAAGATGACAAACTTTGACTTCATGCCTCCTCTTAGCAATATAAGGGTCTTATTGTGGCCTGGCAGCTTGACATTCTAAGATTTCAGTATCAGTGATATAGTCAAAGAACACCCAAAGCTGACAAAGAAATTTACTTGTCTCAGTTTCCTCCAGAACCAGACAAATCAGATAGATGAGGGTTGATTGGGAAATCTATATTTACAGAAAAGGCAGAGAAATCTGGTTTTGAATTAAGTTGACCTGAGTCTCTCTGCATGAAGCAATCAGCTCAAGAGAAGTCTTTGTTGTTTCCTGAAATCGAGAGGAAGATCTGCAGCCTATTCCACCACTAGTTTGATAGGCTTTAGATATTGAAATGTTTTTACCTAATCTATTCATCAGAGAAGTTTCAAGACTCAATAGCAAGCTGGGAAATCAGTTTCCTTGTGAACCATATAACCTATTGAATGGCCTTATCTGGGTGAAATGTACTGTTACTTATCAGTAAAAGTGTTTCGCAAAATTGAAAGTGAAGTCTAAAATCCCTTTTGTGAAAAGATCACAAATGAATCTCAACTCGTCAACTTCCTGTCCTGACCACAAGACCACACTTCCTCTTTTTCAGATAATTAGATAATTCCTGTGAGGAACCTGAGGGAATTCAATACGACTGCGGCAGCCACATTTTAAGGGACGCAGCCAAAAAGTTTTAATCATTGGACAAGACAGACGTTATGAAAATGTCAGCAGCCAGATGGTCTCACAAATTCCAAACAGAAAGGGTTTGTTTTCGAAATTTGTCCAGTCTTGGTTCAATTCCTTCTCTGCCTTTCAGTATCTCTCCAACACTGGGATACAGTCATTGGGTAACTGGACAGGCGTGTGCTTTCTCCGGTTCCTTTAGCACTGATTGTTAAACTCCTGCTTTTCAGCAGATATCCTAAAGTTTTCCGAATTTATTGTTTCTCCAAATTCACTGTCTGTCACCCCAGGAACGCCCAGTCTGGGTGGAAAAATCCAAAGCGACCAACAGATTTCACAGAGATAGCAAGAACTGCTGATGCTGGAGTCTGAGATAACACAGTGTGGAGCTGGACAAACACAGCTGGCCAGGCAGCATCAGAGGAGCAGGAATGCTGACGTTTTGGGTCGGGACCCTCACATCTGTTCTTCACGCACCAAGGCCACCCAGAAAACATCAGCCTCATTGGAGTTTCCAATGAAGGTTTTCATCAATTGTTGATTCCCACACACTCAGCATTCATTGTCACGCCCCACATTATCACAGCGAGTCAGAAAGCCAACAGAACATACCTATTGGGAGTAAACTCCCTCAAGCCAGGTCTGTCATTTGTTAATTCGAGATGGTTCAGATTACCATACACTCGCATTTACCCCACCCCATAGCATTTCACAGCCACCTTGCTTAACGAGAATCTAACAACCTTTGTTTTAAGAATATTCAAAGACTCCTCTTCCACTGCCTTCTGAGGGGGCTCAGTGGTTAGCAATGCTGCCTCACAACACCAGGGACCTGGGTTCAATTCCACCCTCGGGTGATTGTCTATGTGGAGTTTGCACGTTCTCCCTGTGTCTGAGGGTGCTCCTGTTTCCTCCCACAGTCCAAAGATATGCAGGTTAGGTGGCTTGGCCATGCTAAATTGCCTTGTAGTGTCCAGGAATGTTCAGACTAGGTGGGTTAGTCAAGGGAAATGTAGGGTTAGAGTACAGGGTGGGTCTGGGTGGGATGCTCTTTGGACGGTTGGTGTGAACTCAATGGGATGAATGGCCTGCTTCCACACCGTAGGGATTCTATCTAAAACATGAAGAAGAGAGTTCTGAAGGCTCATTAGTTCCACCTACAAAAAAAACTCTTTATCCGTCTTAAATAATTCAATATTTTCTCATAGATGTTTTTATAACTCGACTGGATGTTTCTTTAGAGCTTCCAGTTATTTTCTCATGCCTTACTTGAAATGTCCCCAGGGAATTTCCACTTGCTTACAGTTAGACCCTGGGGATTCATCTTTCTGCAGAGACCAGGGTGATCTCAGAGGGTTGACCACCAACCTTCCCCCCCTCCCCGCACCACCCCCAACCCCACCATGTTCTCATAACTCAATTGGGAAGTGTGCAACATTAATCAAACCTCTCTATTTCATAAGTAATCACAAATGTGTAACTACTCGCATTGAGTACTAAGATGATCAATTTGCCTGAATGATTGCTATTCAGGACCAGAGTAAATCACACCAGAATTCTTCATTAACAGGAAGATAACTTCATGTATTATACAGAAATATATTCCGTAACAAGTAGCTAAAAAAAATTGAATACCTGTGTTGGGGGGTGGGGGGGGGGGGAAATGGTTAAATGAAATGAACTCCTGACAGTCAATAGTGACAATTTATTTACCTAACTCCAACAGCGATCAAAGTAACAGAACTGCTAACAACCCAAACAACTTCCCCCCTAACTATTAACTATTCCAGAATAAAACAAAATTCTAATGGTATGCTGTTTACAGTAAACACAAGTTCCAATTATATAAGCCAAAGTCATAAGACAAAAAATAAATTAAAATTTAGGCTCTCAAAATTACAGTCAGGATGCATTTTCCAGAATGACCTATGCCTTTTCTGCTATTCTTCAGTCAGGAATTCTTTCGTCGTCAAATCCTTACCTCAGGAATATTAGCTAAGAGTGCCATGATACCTTTTAGATGGTGCTTAGACAGAGAGCTTAACAATTTCTGTGAGAGCCAGAGTTTTACTCTTCCAATGGCGGTTTGCTCTCACATTGATTTTCAAAAACCCTCTTCTTATATATCCTTGATGACCTGTCAATTTTCTTATAATAGGATTGGTCCTATGTTGTCAACACCGTCAGATTTAAATTTAATTGGGTTAAATAGGCTGGTTGTCTTAACATCAACAGAATTCTAAGCTAATTGATACAGATGTTTCAATTTCAGAACTGTCTGTGCATCCGTTGCAGACTTTTATTTTAGTCTCCAAGTTTAGAAAAGCACATCACATTTTAAAGGGACCGCACACTCTTTCCCCTATCATTTTTACAAACAAATTCTAACATCCTGCCTTCCAGTTCACAAGTCCTCTTCCCAACATTGCACCACTTGAAACCAAAATGCAATTGAACACAGACACAGGCACCTGCATACATGCATACACACACATACACACGCAAACCCATGTATACATTTATCAGACACACACATGCATCCATGCACTTTCAATCTCAGAATACACATCAGACACACCCACTCGCATACTCACACACACTCACAAACACCCATACTCACACACACACACTC
>JAHRHZ010000099.1:41229723-41258048 GCA_024137785.1 Ginglymostoma cirratum
CACACACACACCCATACTCACACACACTCACAAATACCCATACTCACACACAATCTCTCACACTCACACACACACACACAGGCAGCCATAAGTAAGGAAGACAAAAACAGGCATTATGACTCAAAGGTGGAAAAACGAACATGGCAAAACAATGCCTGCAGATCAATGCCCAGACCATATGATCAAGTGGGATCAGTTGTTTTTCACAGCTTGAGCAATTGTTGATCTTTGATTCAGTAGCTGATCAGGTGGACCTAGTTCTTTTCTTGTTTTGGGATTCTTTCTCTAGAGTGTCTCTGTTTCTTTATGCCTTTTTTACTCAACGAGGGAAGGGACAGAGAGGCTTTCTTTGTTAGCAAGCTTGTGGATGTCTCTGGGATCACTGCCCTACATGCCTCCAAAACCTGCAACTCAAGAAGCAAATCCAAAAAGTGGCTGGAGTCAGATTTTCCTGAACTCAAAGACTCCTGGGTACCAGTCTGTCTCATTGAGTATCCACCTCACTGCTCCGAAAGGAAAATAATATTTAATCATTACAGTATACACCATATAATCTCATCCAACCTGCGAGTTGCAAAATACTCTCTTGGTATTTTTAGCAAAATAATAGTGTCCAACTTCCATTTTCAACTTTACACTCCACAGGGAAAACCATACAGCCCAGCTTTGGAAAATTTGAGGCTTCCAAAGAAGCTTTAAGATAAATTCTACTGGGGAAGAAGATCCAAATTCCCATTATTGTTCAGAGTGTGATCTTTAATATTGCCCTTGGTTGCCTCGCTGTAAATTCAAAGTTATATCCAATTGCTCTCATTCCCCAGCTCCCAAAAGATAACATAATTTCTCTGTATTTGCCCATTGAACAACTTCAACATTATTGTTCATAGGATCCTACTGTGCACAGAATAGCTACAGTGTTTGATTCCATTACATGATGAATGCTTTGTTTAGGAAATAAAATGTCTGGATTATTCCTGCAACAATTTCTTTGCACATCAGTGTCCCTGAAGACTGGGAAATAGCTGGTCTTTGTAGAGGTGCTTTGTGGCAGCATTGGAGAATTCATCAGCTCGCTTTCCACCGTAACTGGGATTCTCCTCATAAAAAGATTTACATATTGATTCTAACAGTTTTTAATGATTTCTGAGGTCTTACAAAATGTAGCATTAGCCTGTAATAATGTCACTGTGCAAATGGCTGACAGCATTGCAGGTTTTCATTCATAAACAATTATTTTTATTCATTGACTTGGGGAATGTGGGTATCACAGGATGGGCCAGCATTTGTTGCCAGTCCCTAGTTGCCCCTTGAGAAGGTGGTGAGCTATCTTTGTGAACTGCTGCAGTCCATAACCTGTAGGTTGACCCACAATATCCTTAGGGAGGGAATTCCAGGATTTTGACCCAGCAACAGTGAAGGAACAGTGACATATTTCCAAGCCAGGATGAGTGGCTTGGAGGGGAAATTGCAGGGGGTGGTGTTCACATGTATCTGCTGGCCTCGTCCTTCTTGGTGGAAGTGGTCGTGGGTTTGAAAGGTGCTGTCTGAGGATCTTTGGTGAATTCCTGCAGCGCATCTTGTAGATAGCACCCACTGCTGCTACTGAGCGTCGGTGATGGAGGGAGTGGATGCTTGTGGATGTGGTGCCAATCAAGCGGGAGCTGCTTTGTCCTGGATGGTGTTAAGCTTCTTGAGTGTTGTTGGGGCTGCACTCATCCAGGCAAGTGGGGAGTATTCCATCACACTCCTGGCTTGTGCTTTGTAGATGGTGGGACAGGCTTTGGGGAGTCAGGAGGTAGCCTCTGACCCCTTCTTATAGCCAATATGTTTATGTAATGAGTCCAGGTGAGTTTCTGGCCAATAGCAACCCCCAGGATATTGATAGGTCAGGACTCAGTGATGGTACCACCATTGAATGTCATGGGGCATATTTATAATTTAAATATTGCTTAAAATGTATTTATATATTAAATATTACTAGTTATAACATTCAACCTTTGATTTAGTTTTCCATCCTGTGCGTGTGCACCTAATGTGTTGCATGGTAATAGATGCTGTGCGTCTACCTTCATGCAACACATCACAATAAACTCCAATAGCTAGAACTGAGGTTGAAAATCAAAGTGTGAGGGAGAGCTGACTGCTCACCCATCACAATGGTCTCTGGGGCTGTGCTCGGAAGGTGGCGGGTCTGCTGTCGCTCTGTATTTTGGGCCTATCCATTGACAACACACACAGCAATGGAATGTCATATCTGGCCTGTCGTCAGGGAAGAAAGACAACGATTACTGTCGTTAAATTGTAACTAATAACTGCATGTGATTGGGAAAACACTGGAGAATGAATTCGTCCTGACTCACTTACCGTGGCTATTTAGATTCATAGAGTCAAAAAGATGTACAGCACGGAAACAGACACTTTTGTCCAACTCGTCCATGCCAACCAGATATCCTAAATTAATCTAGTCCCATTTGCCAGCATTTGGCCCATATCCCTCTAAACCCTTCCTATTCATATACACATCCAGACGCCTTTTAAATGTTGTAATTGTACCAGCCTCCACCATTTCCTCTGGCAGCTCATTCCATACACGCACCACCCTCTGCATAAAAAAGTTGCCCCTCAGGTCCCTTTTAAATCTTGCCCCTCACACCTTAAAGCTTTGCCCTCTAGTTTTGGAATATCCCAGCCCAGGGAAAAGACCTTGTCTATTTCCCTTATCCATGGCCCTCATAACTTTCTCAACCTCTATAAGGTCACACCTCAGCCTCCAACACTCCAGGGAAAGCAGACGCAGGCTATTCAGCCTCTCCCTATAGCTGAAACCCTCCAACCCTGGCAACATCTTTGTAAATCAAGAGATTACTTTTCCTTATTATGAAGTAATTGTGAATTGTCCTCATTGTCATTGAGAAAATGTTAGACGCAATTAGTAACGCATCTAGAGGAGGGCACATCCGTAAGTGCAAGGTGATTGGGCAGAGTCACTACAACTTTGTGAAAGGGAGCTCATGTTTAGCCAATCTATTGGAGTTCTTAGGGAGGTAACATGAGTTGTGAATAAAGGGGGAGCCAGTAGATGTATTGTACTTAAATTTCTAGAAGGCGTTTGATAAAATGCCGCATCAGAGGTTATGGTGGTAAATAAAAGCTCAAGCTTTACAAAATCGCAATTTGGCATGGATAGGACATTGGCTGGCTAACAAGAAACAGAAAATCAGCGTAAAGGCGTCCTTTCAGGTTAGTGAGATGTAATGAGTGGTGTGTCACAGGAGTCAGTGCCAGAGCTTAACTTTGTGGGATTTATGCAAAAGAATTGGATAAAGGGACAGAAGCAATTGTTGCCGAATTTGTTGATGCCCCAAAAGCAGATAGGAAATTAAGTTTTGAAGAATGTAGAAGAAGGCTAAAGAAAGATACTGATGGATTACGTGACTAAGTAAAGATCTGGCATATGGAGTATAATGTGGGAAAATGTGAAATTGTCCATTCTGGCAGGAAGAATAACAAAGAAGGTTGATCCTACAGAATGTAAAGAGTTTGGATCTCTTTATCGGTTATAGGGCAGTGCAGATCATAGTAATGGCAAAAGAAATTGGGACTGGGGAGATGTGAATAAAATATCTTGGATTTAGAAAAGAGCAGCAAGGTAAAATATGATTCTGGTATAACATGGATGTGAAGGGCTAAACTATGTAACACTGGGTATAGACAAAAAATACCCTTACACAGGGCTGAGTCGGGGGGTCTTTAATGAAAGTGTGGTAAGAAATGGAATCAATTTTCTCAATTGTTGACTGATGTAAATGAGAAAAGCACTCTAATGTGTCTTTAATTCCCTCATCAATTATTCGTTATTTCATTTTATTTTTGTCCTTTTTTTGTTTTGTTTAAATTCTTTCCCTAGGAAGGTATGGTTATGTTTTTATTTTGTGTGGTCATGTGCTGCCCATTTTTTCAAACTGTTCCTGTGAATGTAATTTCCACATGGTCTCAGTGTGAATGCTTGACTGAGCTCCAGTACTGAATAATGGACTCAACTCAACAGGCAAACTCTTTAGGAAACTCAATAGATTTATTTCATTGACATTTTTATTATCTTGTAACAAACGAGATAAGAGTAGATTATGCCTTCTTGCCTTTGATATGAGGAATAGTTGTGATTGATTTTTGAAGTTGGAAAGTGAGCAGTTTTTTTTTGCACAGTAGGGTTTTGACAGCCTCTTTCTTTTTCCATCAGTTTTGTGAACATTTCAAGGACTTGCCACTGGCTCATTGGTTCTGTACATGGTGGCCACTATGAGAGTAGAAATGGTGGGTGCACTGTGGGGGCATGGAAGCAGTGGATTGAGAATAGCTGGGGGGGGACAGGCAAAGGAGTGATTGGCAGATATGGGTCAATAAAGGTGTAATGGGCATGGAGGCAATATGAGAGAGATGGGGAGGATTGGGTGGTCTAGTGGGGCAAGTGAGGGTAAGGGTGTGAAGACCTGCTATCCACAATGAAAACCCTCTGCTGCTATCCTGCTTGGGCTTCTAACCCTACCAACCTCAGTATTATTCCTCAGTCCTCAGCTTGGACTCCAGGACTAGCAGGACTGTGTTAAAATTAGAATTATCTTTATTGTCATGTATACAGTGAAAATTTTGCAGTGTTGTCGCTCATGGTGCCATCTTAGGTACAAGGTACCTAGCTACACATAAATAAAAAACAGTTCTGAGGAAGGGTCACCGGACCCGAAACGTTAACTCTGTTTTTTCCCTCACAGATGCTGCCAGACCTGCTGAGCTTTACCAGCCACTTCTGTTTTGTTACCTAGCTACACATACTTTAGTATTTGCTACAAGATTGAAAGAATAATAAATAAAAGTTCCACATAAGAATAACAAAGGGAAAAAAAAGGTATTCGAATTACAATCCTTTTCACCCAAGCCCATGCCAGCACCTGGCCTCCAGAATACACCAGGCCAAATTTCAACTCGTCCTCTCCCTCCCTAGAATGAAAGAATGGCAGATGGACACCTTTTTCAAAGAGACAGGTTTGAGGAGTCAGGATCTTATCTGACTCTTGTCTCCTGTACCCGTAGTGACAGTCTGGCTCTGAGACAGAGGCAAAGAGTGAGAGAGATGGAGAGATCAACGACTGAGGGAAGACCCAGAGAATTCCCCAGTCTATAAGCCAGAAGCCAACTTGAGAGATAATATCACTCTCTTGGAGTTTAATTATTTAGGGGCAGGCACTGGTGGAAAGATGTGTTGGGTGGAATAGTGGCTCAGTGGTTAGCACTGCTGTCTCACAGCACCAGGGATCTCAGTTTGATTCCACCCTCAGGTGACTGTCTATGTGGAGTTTATACATTTGCTCCATGCCTGCAAGGGTTTCCTCCCATCGTCCAAAGATATGCAGTTTAGGTGGATTGGCCATGGGAAATTCAGGGATTGGGGTGGGGTGCTTTTCAGAGAGTCAGGATGGGCTGAATGGCCTGCTTGCACAATGTAGGAATTCTTTTGTTACTGGGATAGTAATCCAGGTTAATGTTCTGGGGGCATAGATTCAGATCTCAGCACAGCAGCTGGTGTATTTTGAATTTCTGTAAAAAACGTCCAGTCTAATTATAGTGTCAATTATTGTAAAAGATCACCTCAATCACTAATCCCCTTTAGGAAGAGAAATCTGCTATCTTTGCCTGGTGTGGCTTACATGTGACTCCAGTCCCATAGCAATGTGGTTGATTCTTCACTACCCTCTGAGCAAATTGGGATGGGCATTAAATAGGCCTGACTAGTGATGCCCACATCCTATAAACATAACTTTTAAAAATTGTTCTTGGAATTCCCTCTCTAACCGCATCATGCATGTACCTACCCCATATGCAACAATTCAAGAAGGCAGTTCACCACCACCTTCTCAAGGGGCAACTAGGGACGGGCAATAAATGCTGGGCCCAGCCAGTGATGCCCCCTTACCCTCAATGATTGAATGAGTAACATGCTTGATCCAGTTCACATCACATCAGGAGCAGGTTTAAGACTTTTCAAATTTAAATGATGAGTTTGAAATCAAGATGCAGCAGACATTAGATTTTAATCTTCAAGAAGTTTTCTTCAAGGAACATTGAACCTACGCTCCAGGTGATAAGCAATCCCATTGGCTGTCACATCTCATGAAATTAGTAATTAAGAATGAAGTTTTTCTGATGTTTTTTAAATTCATTTCAGCTCAAATTCATTTCAGCTTACGTCAAAATGTATTTCACTTCCATGGAAAATTGGTAATTTTCACATTCTGTAATATTTGCCACACATGCTTCTAGTGGCAATGACATGGTCAATTAAAAGAAAGTTCCAGAATCAGTTTCTTATAGAAATGCCACCAAAAGAATTCTTTCAAATCTCAAGAGCCAGTTTTGAGTTAAAACATATGTAATCCAAGTGCCCCAACAGTTTAAGTGTCATTTCAATGAGATCTTAGCAAACTACTGTGGTGTAGAACAACCTATTGTGAGTACACTTTGATCAGTGAGTAATGCATTTTCCCTGGTTTTATCTATGTAATATTTGCCTTTAGAATGAGCTAAAAATAAGAAATGTAATGAGAGTTTAGATGGTTACAGATTCAGATATTCAATGTTAGCTCCCAGTCAGACATTGTGAAGCACTGTGTGTATTGTAATAATATTGTTTGAACATAATAAATTATTTATGAAATGACACTAAGTATTGTTCCCAAAGCTTTTGCATTGTAAATTATGTTATGTAAAATTCATGTCACTTGACTATATTATTAATAAAACTGTCCGTTATGATTTCAGATCAATTATGCCAAATACAGTGTTCCTACTGGATCAGAATTATTCCATTTTCTGAAACCAGAAATTGGGACCACAGCGACAGAGTGCGGCCATTCTGCCCTTCAGCTCCGCTCTAGCATTCAATAGAATTCTCAGCAGAGCTGCAACTCACTTCCATTTACCTGTTGTTTCTATATATTCCGTGAAGCCACTACCCAGCCAAAATCCATACATCATGGTTATGGAAATTCCCATTGTGTCCACAGCATTTAGGGAAGAGAGATTTGGATCTTACCCTTTTGTGATTTCAATGGTGAATGACCCTGGCTCTAATTTTAAGATTGTGCTCTCCCAGTCCCCCACTGAAATACATATTTTCCCTTATACCGACTCTATGAAATCATTTTAAGCTCCTCAATGAAGGATAACCCTCAAACTTGAGGGAGTGTACACCAAGTAGGTTTTATTGAACATACATTTGTAAAGGGAATGTTCAGGAGGGTTTTCTTAAAGACACAGGGTCTGGCTCCTGAGATTCTAGTCTCACTATGACATGGTCTCATTTGAACACACTCTGCAGCTGTCCTTAAAGAAAAGGCACAATTCCCTTTACTGTACCGTCTCTTGAATAGATTTGCAAAATGCATTCCTTTCAGTAGGGAGGCATGGCAATAGCGTCTATGTCACTGTGTTATTAATCCAGAGCCCCTAACTAGGATCATTGGCTCAAAACCCGACAATGCCAGATGGAGAAATTTGAGTTCAATGAAACTTTGGAATTTAAGGGTGACCTACTGATTGCTGTCAACAAGCATACAAATGCCGTTTAAGGAAGGAAACTGCCATCCTTACCTGGTCTGACCCAAATGTGACTCCAGACCCACAGCAATGCGGTTGGTCAGAGCATTGAATGTAAGAGTTGGGACATCATGTTGTGGCTGTAAAGGATATTGGTGAGGCCACTTTTGGAATGTTGTGTACCAGCTCTGGTCACCCTGCTACAGAAAGAGTATTATTAATTGGAATGAGTACAGAAAGGATTCATCAGGATGTTGCTGCGAGTGAAGAGTTTGAGTTATTAGGAACGGTTGAATAGGCTGGGACTTTTCTCCTTGGAGCATCAGAGACTAAGGGACGACCCTGTAGCGGTTTATAAGATTATGAGGGGCATAGAAAAGGTGAACAGCAATGGACTTTCCCCTAGGTTGGGGGAGATCAAAACTAGAGAGGGCAAAGGTGAGAGGGGAAAGATTTAAAAGGGACCCAAGGGGCAACTTTTTCACACAGAGTGTAGTGCATATGTGGAATGAACTGCCAGAGGATGTGGTTGATGCAGGTGCGCTTACAACATTTAAAAGACATTTGGACGGGTGCCTGAGCAGAAAAGGTTTAGAAGGATATAGACCAAATGCAGGAAAATGGGACTAGTTTAGGTTGGGAAACTTGGTTGGCATGGATGGGTTGGATCGAAGGGTCTGTTTCCACGCTGTAGGGCTGTATGACTCTAAATCAATCTATTCTTCCCCTACTGTGCAGAGTCCAGAACTGAACCTAACGGTTCCCGATGGGCTCTCATCAAGGCAACAGCCCAACTGATGTTGAGCCAATTCTATTAGATATTTCCTTTCTAGTTTTTGGTAAGGTTACAGTCAAACAAACATTTGAATTAGCCAAGAAGCTAGTTGTTAATCCTTACTGTCTGCCTGTCCTGTTCCATCAGTCTGAACTTTTAACCTGTTCCTCTGACCAGGCCCACAAAGGGAAGTCCAGGTGAAAGTGGGAAAGGAGGGTGGGCCATGCCCAGGAAGAGTCTATCCTGACTTCCATCATTTGAGGGCAGCTTTGACTTCCAGCCCCTACACAGTGAGAAGATTCTGTTGGAGAAGGTAATGGTTCTGAAAGGGTTAATGATCATGTTCCATTGTCTCCGGCCAACCTCCTGATGTCACACACAGTCTGTGGGTGGAGACAGAGAGTTTGACTGCAGCTTTTGCAGGGACTGGATGGATCTACAGTAGCCCTCTGAGAGGGATCCCAGTACTGACTCCTATCCAAATGGAGTTGTACTTGTGGCTATCATGCAATAAGCCATCTTGTTATCTACAAGGAGTGTGTCTTCTGTAGACACCCTCCGGTGGTGTATTCTCCACCGATAAACATTAGACAGGCCCAAGAAAAAGTAAAGACATAGGAGGGACTGCTGGCAGTGAACTACCTCAAATACCCCCCTTACCCAGTTACCACAGACTGGCAGAGGTGGCAAATGTCACAAAGTGCCAGGAATGATAGTCAGAGACTTTTTCCCAGGGTGGAAATGACTATTACGAAGGGGCATAATTTTAAGGTGATTGGAGGAAGGTATAGGGGAGATGTCAGAGGTAGATTCTTCACACAGAGAGTGGTGGGCGTGTGGAATGCGCTGCTGGCAGTGGTAGTGGAGTCAGATAATTTAAAGACATTTAATTGACTCTTGGTTAAGTACATGGAGGATAGTAAAATGTAGGGTATGCAGGGTAGATTGACCTTAGTAGGATAATAGTTCGGCACAACATCGTGGGCCGAAGGGCCTGTACTGTGCTGTACTGTTCTATGTTCTATGAATGGTCATTAGGGAAAATGCCGCATGGTTGCAGCAGTGTGAATCTGACCCCCAACAGGAGGAAAATAGATCCTGAAGACCCTGATGGAAAGCACAAAAATTCAAGCAAGTGAGTTATTGAATTACAGAGCATTACCACCTTAAGAAGACACAGCCAATCAACAGCTAAATTATCATTTTCAACAGAGAGAGAGATGGTAGCAGTGCAGAAGCAGCAAAGAAGTAAGCTCAATGCTTGAAAGGAAAAAAACTTCATTCAGAAGCTGGTAAGAAGTGCTGGGACAGGAGTGTAGATTAGGAAAATAGAGGAAAAAACAGCCACATTTTGAAAGTACAGAGACCTTAGCAAAGGAAGATCCACCAGGAGCAAATAAACGCTCCAGGGTGAAGTTAGAGATCCCTAAGCAAAAAGGGGATAACTTCACGAGAAACAGTGCAAAGACGAGGAAGGCAATGTAAAGGGAATGTAAAAGAGGGTCCTCGCCTCTCACAGTGACCATTCTCACCATTGACATTAAGCTCGATGAGGCTCAACTGCAACAAGTGAAAGAGCCAGAAAAGACATTGAGTGAGGGGCTACTGAACTGGGACGGCCCAGAATTTATTTAAGCTGCTGATAGGGCCACTGAAAGAAATCAAGTGAAAGAATCTAGCAGCAGAAGAAAAGTTAAAACATTACAAGAAGATTTAAAATGATAGTGGCTGAGTAATTGAACCACAATTTTGACCAGAAGATGCATAAAGGCTACAACCAGAGAATGTTCTTTAACAATTTTTTGAAAAAGGAAGAGCTTGCTGTTTTACAGTGTGATAGGTGGGAAATTGTCAGTTTTACCCAGGAAGCAGTGAGAAATCAGAATTTTTGCTGCAGAAGGCAGGAAAAGCCTAGAAGAAGCAGAATGACGTGAGTTGGATTGTTACTAAAGACAGGAAAACCCAGTAACTAGTACAGAGATACTGTGTTACAGGGCAGCATACTTGTACTGAACCCAAACCTCCTGTCCACTGTTTCTCTCCTCAACTCTCTTCTAGTATTTTCCACTGAGTGTAAAGAGAAGGAAAATGATTTAAAAGATTTGTTAGGTCAGAAGAGAGACAGAACACCAGTCCGTAGCCATTGGCAGCTGGACCAATAGATCAGTCACAGACAGGAAGCATCTAATATATTGTCAGGCGGTGATAGACGGGGAACACAATATGCTGGACCAGGCAGCCAAACCGTCATAGAGATCTATAGCATAGAAAAAGGCCCTTTGGCCCATCGAGCCTGCTCTGATCAAAAACAACCCCCTAACTAATCTTATCCTTTTTCTCAACACGTGGCCCATAGCCTGGTATGCCTTAACATTGGAAGTGTGCATTTAAATATTTCTTAAATGTTATGAGGGTTTCCTACAGCAGTGATTTCCCTCTGAGTGAAAAAAAATTCCTCACATCTCCCCTAACTGTTCTGCCCTTCTGAATCTAGCACTCCACCTCCACACCTTAGTCATTGACAGAGACAGACAAATACCACCTAATGTAGGGCCAGAGAGTGACAGCTCTCTGCTAAGTCCCTAGGGGGAAGTTATTTATTGGAGCAGGCTAGGAGTGAAGGGTTTGTAATTGTCACTCCAAGGACATGCCTGGGGTGGGTCTGTTCCTCCTCACTCCACAGGAAAGGGATTTTTTTCAAAAAAATGTCCTAAATGTACCTTATGTGGTAGCCAGCAAGAGGCACAGACAGATCCAGAGTGAGACAGAGCCTTCATTGGGAGTTAATCTCCAAAATTGAGCCTTCAGTAGGTGTTCAGCCATTGAAATGATCAGAGGTATAGATAGACAGCCAGAGACTTTTTCCTAGGGTGGAGGTAGCTATTACGAGGGGGCATAGTTTTAAAGTGAGTGGAGGTAGATATAGGGGAGATGTCAGAGGTAGGTTGTTTACTCAGAGAGTAGTCGGGGCGTAGAATGCATTGCCGGAGAGGGTAGTGGAGTCGACTTCATTAGGGGCATTTAAGCAACTATTAGATAGGCATATGGATGATAGTATAAGGTAGGGGTGGAGGTTAGATAGACCTTAGGTTTAGAGCAAAAGTTCGGCACAACTTCGTGGGCCGAAGGGCCTGTACTGTGCTGTACTGTTCTATGTTCTATGGAATACAAACATAAAGAGTCTGGTCTGTCAAACCAGCTGTGATGTTTAAAATTCAGGCCCCAAGATTGTGTTGGCGCCCATCCAACTGCTATGTTGGGAAGTCTGACCCATTACTTTAATCCCCTTCACATGAAATAACCGTGCAGTATCCCTACCTCCCCAGCCTTCTCCAATTACATCCCTCCAAGGTCTTTGCTCTCCTCTAATTCTGATCTCTTATGCATCCCTGTTTCTCTTCTCTCCATTATTGATGGGCAAACCACCAGTGGTCCTGGCCTTACACTCTGGCATTCCCTCTCCACAATCCATTCCCCCACCACCACACTCCCCACTCCTGTCTTGCTCCTCTCTCTCTCCTTCTACCACATCTTTGCAAGCTCCTGAAAACAGATTCTTTGACCAAGCATTTGCTCACCCCTTTTGATTATGTCCTTATGTCAAATATTACCTGGTAACAAGCCGCAAAGTACCTTGGGACTAGGTTAAAGATGCTCCTTAGATGCAAGCTGTTGTTATTGGCGGGTAATATTGTAGGATATTTTGCACACTGTATCAGTGATACAGTAAAATGATAACAACATCATGCTGCACTAATGAAACTGGTTAATTCTGTAGTGCGCAGAAAATAGCAGCACAATAAACTTTGTAAATTTAAATCCCAGCCTGTATATTATTGCAGTAATTACCTTCGATTAACATCTAATTAGGATTCAGCGTGCCAATCTGCAGCCAGTGAATTTTTCAGTCCTGCTTGTCTTCACAGTAAGAGCCATGCAGAATACATTTGCTTTGAACTCCAAATCTTCAAAGTAATTACATTTGCCTGTTTTCAGATTGCTTCCTTTAAAAGGGGAAGGACGAACGTGTGGAAATAAAGACAAAGCCTTGATCAAATGTGAAACACCTGAAAATCAATCAGGGAATTTAAGATCATCAGATCAGCAAAAATATTTCCAAATTCAGGGATTACGTGTGACTCAGTGAATGACCTCCAGGACAGGAGAAGTTTAAGGTCAAGTGTCCCCCTCCATCCCCAGTGGGAAGCTGAGAACATGCAGCACTGTCAGAGAAGCAGTGAAGTTCAGTTGAGATGTTAAACTGTGACCCCCACTGCTTTCCCAGTCGGATCCCACAACCACTGACTTGTAGCACCAGAGGTCGAGGTGCTGGTGTTGGACTGGGCTGGATAATGTGGAAAGTCACATGACGCCAGATTTAGTTGAAAACACAAGCTTTCGGAGCACTGCTCCTCTATCAGGTGAACCTCGTCAGGACTTCACCTGACGAAAGAGCAGCGCTCCAAAAGCTTGTGATTTCAAATAAACCCGTTGGACTATAAAGTGATGTAGTGTGGCTTCTGAATTTGTAGCACCAGAGGTGAGTTCCCCCCGGGTGTCCTGGTCAACATTTATCCCTTAATCAGCGCCGCAAAAACAGACCATCAGGTTATTATCTCTCAGCTGTTTGTGGGATCATGCTGTGCTTTCCATGCCCATGATTGCAACAGGGACTGCACCTGAGTGTGCGTGAAGACGGAGCAGAATGTATTGCAGTCAGTCTCCTACCCATCAGACCTTCTGTTGTGATACGATGTAAACAAGTAAACACTTGTGTAGATTTTCTGTGAGACTGAGCAGAGGAAACAACATCATTCAGCTGTCAACTGGACTGTTCCATGTTGCTCACAGCCAACAATTTCCTCAAAATGAAGGCATCCTCTCAACCCTCAGTGAGTAGTTTGATTACAGGGAACCTTAATGCATCTGATTGAAGCCCAGCTTTGAGAGCTTCTTATATTAATCAAGTAACAAATTCTGGCCTTGACAACGACACTCATATCTCATGAATAAATTAGCAAAACAACATGCAGTACTTCTCCATCAGCTCTCCTCCATGGGCACTGCTCACTTTTCTCACTCAGTCAACTCTGACCTTTCCCAGAGACCAGAACCAAGCAGGGTCAGAGGTCAGAAAAGAATCTTCTGACCATAGTTCAACCAAATTAATATAGTTGTATAATTTTGGCTGTTCCTGCTCTGTTTTTAACCCCAGCACTGTCAATATGTTGGTCATCGTTTCTATGATGATTAACATAAAGGAAAGGTGGAGGCATACGAAATAAAATTGCCATAGTCCCAGAGGACCATGGGGCTGCTCGCTCATTAGAAAGAGTGAGAGAGAGAGAGAGAGATGGCTGGTGGTGGTTTAATCGGAGACTCACCACACTTCAGATGAGAAGAGAGGTTGAGAAGGAGAGTCCTTCATGGTAATTTCAAGCTGCTAACGTTGAGGTGATGTAACAGCGATGGTGTTGGCTGGTAAATGGCTGCTTAAGACACGGAGTTATATTCAAACCTGACAAAGTCTGACAGAAGAAATGAAACCGGACGGATCACCCAGCATCGACCAAGGCACTGGAAAAGACAACGGCAGAAACAGCCCTGTCGACCCTGCAAAGCCCTCCTCACTAACATCTGGGGGTTCGTGCCAACGTTGGGAGAGCTGTCTCACAGACTAGTCAAGCAACAGCCTGACATAGTCATACTCTCAGAATCAGACCTTGCAGACAACGTCCCAGACACCACCATCACCATCCCTGGATATGTCCTGTCCCACCGGCAGGACAGACCCAGCAGAGGTGGGGGGGGTACAGTGGGATACAGTCAGGAGGGAGTTGCTCTGGGAATCCTCAACATTGACTCCGGACCCCTTGAAGTCTCATGGCTTCAGGTTAAATGTGGGCAAGGAAACCTCCTGCTGATTACCGCATACCGCCCTCCCTCAGCTGACGAATCAGTCTCTCCTCCAGATTGAATAACATTTAGAGGAAGCATTGAGGATGGCAAGGGCACAAAATGTACTCTGGGTGGGGGATTTCAATGTCCACCATCAAGAGTGGCCCGGCAGCAGTACTACAGATCAAGCTGGTCGGGTCCTAAAGGACATAGCTGCTAGACTGGGTCTGCAGCAGGTGGTGAGGGAACCAGCAAGAGGGAAAAACATACTTGACCTCATCCTTACCAACCTGCCAGCTGCAGATGTATCTGTCGATGACAGTATCAGTAAGAGTGACCATCGCACAGTCCTTGTGGAGACAAAGTCCCGCCTTCACATTGAGAATAACCCTCATCGTGTTGTGTGGCACTATCACCGAGCTAAATGGGACAGACTTCACACAGATCTAGCAACTCAGGACTGGGCATCCATGAGGCACTGTGGGCCATCAACAGCAGCAGAATTGTATTCCAACACAATCTGTAACCTCATGGCCCAGCATATCCCCCGCTCAACCATCACCATCAAGCCAGGGGATCAACCCTGGTTCATTGGAGAGTGCAGGAGGGCATGCCAGGAGCAGCACCAGGCATACCTGAAGATGAGGTGCCAACCTGGTGAAGCCACCAAACAGGACTATTTGCACGTCAAACAGCGAAAGCAGCAAGTGATAGACTAAGCTAAGTGATCCCACAACCTATTCGCAACTCCTCATATACTGAATCAGTCCATGACCAAATGCAGCAAGACCACACAGGCTTGAGCTGATAAGTGGCAAATAACATTCACACCCCACAATTGCCAGGCAATGGCCGTATCAAGCAAGAGAATGTCATCATTGCCCCATGACATTCAATGGCGTTTCTATCACTAAATCCCTCACTATAAAAATCCAGGGGCTACCATTGGCCAGAACGTAGTCATATAATTACAATGACTACAACAGCATGTATCAGCTCCCTTCCAATCCGAGCATGTAATCACTCTAATAAATCGGATAAACATAACTTTCCTTCCACAAAATCATACTGACTCTTTCTGATTACGTTGTTTGTCTAAATGCACAGCTCTTTGAAGATCTATTCTAATACCTCCCCCCAGCAGGTGCCAAGCTAGCAAACCTGTAGATTGAGAGAGGTAAAAGGTACTGCAGATGCTGGAGAATCTGAGATAACAAGGTGTGGGGCTGGATGAACACAGCAGGCCAAGCAGCATCAGAGGAGCAGGAAAGCTTGACGTTTCGGGCCGAGACTCTTCCCTGTTTTTAACTCCCTCGTTTGGTGGAGACTTCAGTGGAGTGAAGCTAGGAATTTGATTTAAAGTGGGAATGCAAATTCAGTTTTAGAGTTAAAGTCAGATTGGGGTAATAGCTATAAGTAACTTTAAAAACACAATTAAAGCAGGCAGTTGCATGATAGCAGAGGTTAGCATTCAAGTATCTGACATTCTGTGTCGAAATGAGGGGCCGATTATTGTAGCTAAGATGTGACTCAGTGCAGACGCATACAAAACGAGGATTTTTGCGCCACATGGACAATGTGAGCGGAGGCTTCATTAGAGTGAAACAAATGTCAAGTGTGTGAAACAGAGATTCTGGTTTAAAGTGTGAATTTGGTGCAAAGGAGAACAGAAATGCTTATTGAGGTTTACAACAAAGGCCGAGCAGGAGGGAATAAACACCGGGGATTGAGAGGCCTAGAATCAGAGAGAACAGTAGCAGAGTGATGTCACTAAGTACAATATGGCACAAAAGCAGGGAAAGCATCTCATGGTTAATAAATTTGGTGAATATTTCCCATCTTTAAAGTAAAAGGACTTCATCTCACGTTTAGGTCTCGAGTCTTGTCTTTCTTTTAAACAAAGCTCATTAAGTACAGAATTAATTATATTTTTATTGAAGGGAGTCACAATAAAATAGAAACAGCCGATAACCTAGAGTAATCAATGCATTAATTAAAATCATCTCATGCCTGTGGGGTTTGCACCAGGTGCTCCAGTTTCTTCCCACACTGCAGGCATATGCAAGGTGAGTGGGCTGCCCTTGGGAAAGGGATAGGGTGGGGTGGGTCTGGGTGGGATGCTCTTCAGGGGGTTGATGTGGACTTGATGGGCCAAATGGTCTGCTTCCGTACTGTAGGGATTCTATGACTCTATGATTCTAAGAGCAGGTTGGAAGCTGTGAATACATTATCTTGTTCACTCATGGGATGTGGGCATTGCTGGGTGCTTAAGAAAATCAACCGTGGTTACATGGTCACTATTAGACCTTTTAATTCCAGATTTTCACTGAATTCCAACTTCACCATCTGCCGTGGTGGGACTCAAACCCAGGTCACAAAGCTTCAGCCTGGGGCTCTGAATTATGAGCGCAGTGACATATCACTAAACCATGCCTACAGAAAGTAACTCACATCCTGACTCCCCAAAGCCTGTCCACCGTAAACAAGGCACGAGTCGGGAGTGTGATGGAATACTCCCCACCTGCCTGGATGGGTGCAGCCCCAACAACACTCAGGAACAAAAACAAAGTTGCTGGAAAAGCTCAGCAGGTCTGGCAGCATCTGTGGAAGGAAAAAGCAGAGTTAATGTTTCGGGTCCGGTGACCCTTCCTCAGAACTGAAGACCACTGAAGAAGCTCAACACCATCCAGGACAGAGGACCCCACTTAATTAGTACCATATCCACAAACGTCCACTCCCTACACCACCAACACTCAACTACAGCTGTGATAGAGTCATAGAGTCCTACAGCACAGAGACAGGCCCTTCGGCCCAAACTGGTCCATGCCGACCAAAATGTCCATCAACACTAACACCATTTCCCCGCACATGGCCCATATCCTTCTAAACCTTTCCTATCCGTGTATTTGTCCAAATGACTTTTAAATGTTGTTAATGTACCATCCTCAACCACTTTCCGCTGGAAGCTCATTCCATATGCGCACCACCCTCTGTGTAAAAAAGTTGCCCCTCAGGTTCCTACATATTCTTTCTTCTCTGACCTTAAACTGATGGCCTGTATACCCCTTGGGAAAAAGACTGACTGCATTCACCCTATCCATGTTTCTGATGATCTTATACACTTCTATAAGATCCATCCCCTTTCAGTCTCCTACGCATTAAAGAAAAGAGTCCCAGCTTGTCCAACCTCTCCCTACAACTCAGTCCTTTAAGTCCTAGCAACGTCCTTGTAAATTTCTTCTGCACTCTTTCCAGTTTAATAACATCCTTCCCACAGCAAGGTGATTAAAACTGCATCCTCACCAACATCCTGCATAGCTGCAACATAACTCCCTAACTTCTATATTCAATGCCCTGATTGATGAAGGCCAGTGTACCAAAAGCGATCTTCATTGCCCTGTCTACCTGTGACTCCATTTTCAGAAAACCGTGCACCTGAACTCCAAGGTCCCTCTGTTCCATTACACTCCTTAAGGCCCTACCATTCACCATGAAATTCCTACCTTGATTTGACTTTCCAAAATGCAACACCTCATACTTACCTATATTAAACGCCATTCGCCATTTCTCGGCCCACTTCCCCAACTGATCAAGATTCTGCTGCAATTTCTGATAACCTTCTTCACTGTCCACGATACCACCTATTTTAGTGTCATCTGCAAACTTACTAATCATGCCATGTACATTCTTATCCATATCATTGATATAGATGACAAACAGCAATGGGCCCAGTACTAATCCTTGAGGCACACCACTAGTCACAGACCTCCAATCCGATAAACATCTTTCCACTATTACTCTTTGCTTCCTACCATCAAGCCAATTGTGTATCCAATTTGCCAGCTCTCCCTGGATTCCATGCAATCTAACCTACCAGCGCAGTGCACCATGTGGAACCTTATCAAAGGCCCCGCTGAAATCCATATAGACTACATCTAACGCCCTGCCCTCATCATCCTTCCTGGTCACTTCATCAAAGAACTCTAACAAATTTTTCAGGCATGATCTCCCACTCACAAAGCCATGCTGACTACTCCTAATCAAATCCTGTCTTTCCAAGTGCATACAACCTATGTGATTCAGTGCAGAAACTTACCACAGCTCCTCAGACGGCACCTTCTAAACCCACAACCACTCACATCCAGAAGGACAAGAAGAGCAGAAACATGAGAAGACCACCACCTTCAATTTCCCCTCAAAGCCACTCAGCCATATAGCCCTGTTCCTTCAGTGTTGTTGGGTCAAAATCCTGGAATTCTCCTCCAAGCGTCACACTAGTGTCCCTGCGCCAGACAAAGTCATAGAGTCATTCAGTCATACTGTCATGCAGCACAGAAACAGACCCTTCAGACCAAGTCATCCGCGCTGGCCAGACATCCCAATCTAACCTAGTCCCATTTGCCAGCATTTGGCCCATATCCCTGTCAACCCTTCCTGTTCATATACCCATCCAGACCACTTTAAAAATGTTGCAATTGTCCCAGCCTCCACCATTTCCCCAGGCAGCTCATTCCACACACACACTACCCTCTGTGTGAAAAGTTACCCCTTAGGTCTCTTTTAAATCTTGCCCCTCTCACCTTAAACTTATGCCCCTCTAGTTTTAGACTCTGCTGCCCTGCGGCAAAGACCTTGGCTATTCTCCCTGTCCATGCCCCTCACGGTTTTATGATGTGGAGGTGCCAGTGTTAGACTCAGGTGGACTAAGCCAGAGTCACACAACACTAGGTTATAGTCCAACAGATGAAGTGATCTGTTGAAGGGGCTACACTCCAAAAGCTTATAATTTCAAACAAACGTGTTTGACCATAACCTGGTGTCGTGTGACTCATGATGTTATAAACCTCTATAAGGTCACCCCTCAGCCTTCAACTCGCTAGGGAAAAGTGTCCCAGCCTATTCAAACTCTCCAGTCCCAGCAACATCCTTGTCAATCTTTTCTGAATTCTTTTGAAGTTTAACAACATCCCTCCTATAGCAGGGAGACCAGAATTGTATACAGTATTCCAAAAGTGGCCTGACCACTGTCCTGTACAGCCGCAGCGTGACCTCCCAACTCCTATACTCAATGCATTGGCTGATGTGGACCAGACCAAATCCCCTCAAAACATATGATGAAGATAGCCTAAACTGTTACATTTCCTTATTCTAAAAGGAAGTATAAGGCATTGTGTTCCGGTTGCCATTCGACTGGTTAAACTATTTGACCTTAAGTAAACGCACTTTATTTTTACAGTACAGTTAAAATACAGATAAAATAAAACGAAAAGAATTGGCTTAATTGTAACTCCATCGAAATGTTTAATAAAATAATCAACATATTGACTACTACTAACTAATTGTCCCAATGCAGTAACATCCCACAAACACGCCCCCGGCAAAGGCAAAATCAGTAAAAATAGAATGTCTCACATGCAATTCTAGCAGCAGGAAGAGATCCCCAGCTTTTAGATGTAACAGAGAGAGGAATAACAGCTTTCACATCCAGCTTCAAGATCCCAGCAATTGCAGAAAGCTAAAACTAAACATCCTGGTTCTGTGGAAGCTTGACCCCACCCATTCAGGCTGCTTTTATTGTTCCAACTTTTTAAAAACCCCAAAGCCTCACAAGCTGTTTACATTATTGGATATGAGCAGACCACTCAACACCTCTGTCTCAACCTTTCTATAAAAACAAAACAAATTATACTTCTTAAAGCCATAGAATCATGACATGACCAATGAAGGCAAGCATGCCAAAAGCCTTCCTCACAACCCTGTCTACCTGCGACTCCACTTTCAGGGAACTGTGTGCCTGCACCCCTAGGTCCCTTTGTTCAGCAACATTTCCCAGAGCCCTACCATTAACTGTATAGGTCCTGCCCTGCTCCACCTTACCTAAATGTAATACCTCACATTTATCTAAATTAAACTCCATCTGCCATCCCTCAGCCGAATGGCCCATCTGATCAAGGTCCTGTTGTACTCTGAAATAACCTTCTTCACTGTCCACTACACCTCCAATTTTGGTGTCATCTGCAAACTTACTAACTATTCCTTTTATAATCACATCCAGTTTGTTTATATAAATGATGAAAAGCAGTGGACCCAGGACCGATCCCTGTAGAACACCGCTGATCACAGGCCTCCGGTCCGAAGAGCAACCCTCCACCACCCTCTGTCTCCAACCTTCCAGCCAATTATGTATCCAATTGGCTAAACTCCCTGGATTCCATGTGATCTAACCTTGCTAACAAGTCTACCAAGTGCAACATTTTTGAATGCTTTGCTGAAGCCCATATCGACGAGGTCTACCACTCCACCTTCATCAAACTTCTTTATCACCTCTTCAAAAAACTCAAACAAAATTAATGAGACATGATTTCCCACACACAAAGCCATGCTGACTATCCCTAACCAGGGCTTTCTTTTTCAAATACATGTAAATTTTGTCACTCAGAATCCCCTCCAACAACTTACCCACCACTAACATAACTCTCACCGACCTACAGTTCCCCCACTTTTCCCTACCATCTTTCTTAAATAAGGTCACCATGTTAGCCAACCTCCAAGTCTTCCAGCACTTCGCCTGTGGCTATCGATGATACAAATATCTCAGCAAGGGGGCCCAGCAATCATTTCCTTCGCATCCCACAAAGCTCTGGAATACTCCTGATCAGGTCCCAGGGATTTATCTACCTTTATGTATTTAAAAACCTCCAGCACCTCCTCTTTTGTAATATGACTTTTCCAGACATCTCCATTTATTTTCCCAAGCTCCCTAGCTTCCACGTCCTTCTCCACAGTTAGCAGTGATGCAAAATTTTCATTTATAATCTCACCCATCTCCTGTGGTTCCACACATAGACAACCTCATTTATCTGTTGATCTTTAAGGGGCCCTGTTCTCTCCCTAGTTACTCCTTTGCCGTTAAGAATCCCTTTGGCTTCTCCTTAACCTTATTTTCCAAAGTTACCCCATATCCCCTTTTTGTTCCCCTGCCCTTATGCTTCTCAAGAGATTCATTCGATCCCAGCTGTCTATGTCTGATATATGCTTCTTTTGTATTTTTAACCAGAGCCTGAATTTATCTAGTTATCCAACGTTCCCTACAACTACCAGCCTTGCCCTTCACAATAACAGCAACATAATGTCTCTGAACTCTTGTTGTCTCATTTCCAAAGGCCTCCTACCTTCCAACTATCTCTATACCTGTGAACAGCCTCCCCCAGCCAACTTTCATGTTTTGCGGTGGTTCATGAGGCAGCTCAGAAACACCTTCTCCAGGGCAACTGGTGATTGGCAATAGTTCTTGTCTTACCAACAACTTATGCCTCCAATGAGCAAAGATTTTCTGTTTTAAAAGGAAACAAAAGATTATTATGAAGCAGATTTTGAAATTAGGGCCCACCTGTCTGTGATTTTGTGTCTAAGCTTAAAAGCTCCGTTGCGTACAGCGAGCTGATTATTGAAAGACGAAGCTTGATAAGCCTATTATTTTTAATCACTGGCAACTAAAGTTCTTGAAAAGAGGGCGGGTTCCCGGATCACAGAACTGAACAGCTCAATTTCAACATAAAAGCAGTTTTCTTAAAAACAGAATCAATGGAGATGTAATGATTCCTCTGGTATAGGGAAACCAGGTGTGAGAGCTTAAGAGAATAAATGACAGCGCAGTGCCACAAAAAGCAATAAATGTACAATAAGGGGAAACAGAATACTGGAATCTAGCCGTGTTCTCCAAAATATTTTCAGCTAAACTGTTCAATGGAACAGATTTGTGAATTGGGAAGGCATCAATCGCTAAGTTTCAGATGCATTCTAGCATTTTTGTCATAGGACTTAGAAATGGAGCCAGGCTTTCTGTCCTTAGGGTCTGCTTTGTAATTCAGCAAGATCATTCATAATTTTCTATTCCAACTCCTTCTTACGATCATATCCCCAAATTTCTTTATATCCTTGGTATCCAAACATCTACCAACCTTAGTTTTGACACAGCCAATGATTGAGCTTCCACAACCTTCCAGGTAGAGAATTTCCAAAGATTAATCCCCCTCTAGGTGAAGAAATACCTCCTCTTCTCCATTATAAGTGACACACCAATCCTACTGAAATTGACAGGACTTCAGCACCAAGGAAGAGTCATAGTAACTCTGTTTCTCTCTCTACGGATGCTGCCAGAACCTGCTGAGTTTCTCCCGCACATTCTGCAACCAGGGAAATATTTTCTTTAATTAAGACCTTTAGACATTTATCTGATTCAATTTTTAAAAAACCTGAAATCTTTGAACAATGTTTCAATGATGTTGAAGCATTCTTGGATAATTGTCACTGGTTATGGTTTCCATATAGATACACTTATACTCTCAGTGACCACTACCCAAATATGGTTATGCTTTCAGTCTGAAGAAACAGTTAATGCCCTGAATGGTTTTATACTATTGCACTATCTCAGAAGGTCAGAACAGAGGATTTATGTTTTGCATGAATGAATTTTTTTTAAAGTTACAGCCAGCCTGAGGATTGTACATTGGAAAGGTATCAATCAGACTTTCTGGCACCTTGACTTCCAACACTTTACATCTCCCCAGCGTGGCAACAATGAAGGGTGTTGGCATGACCCCATTGGATGCTTTAAATCCAACTCATGATCCCATTGGCCAAAGGCCACAGAACATTCAGGAAGGTCCAGGGTGAGGGTGGACTAAAACACACCCCTTCATTGAAGACTCGCAGTGAATACTTGACCTGGCTCCGTTCACCTGGAAAGAGAGAAAGAAGATCCACCCTGACCTTTACCTTCGTGGGAGAGCCAGGCCTCCAACAGAGAGAAAAGAGTTTCCACCGGCCCAGCTCACATATGTGGAACATTGCAGGTAATATCCTTCCTGAGTTGGATGAGGCTAGGTAGAGAGTGGATATTGTGGAAATTTGGGAAATGAGTGGCCGGCGGACAAGAGCGGGGACAGCGACCAGTAGGCTGGGAGCGAAATGGGGGCGGCCTGCGCCCTGGAGTAGAATGGGGGCAGCCAGCAGACCAAAGTAGAGCAGGAATGGTGGCTAGTGGACCCTGAGCAAAATGGCTACCAATTGGGAATCAGTTGAGTCTGGTCAGATCACATGAAGAAAGTCTCTCAGGTCTACCTTTCTAGCTCTATTTCTTATTTTCCTAACTTATACTATGTATATCTGTAATGTAATGTAACTTTTTTCTTTGCTTTCTCTATTTTTTGTAACTAAGGTTTGTACTCAGGTACTTCCTACCTAAGATGGTGCAATGTGTTGGTGACACTGTACAGTTTTCACTGCACTCCTGTGCTTTTGTAACTGGAGCACCGTAACAATAAACCTGACTCTAACATTCTAAAACGCTCACACGTTGTTTTCAAAAAGGAATACTTTGTTAATAAAATTGAGTTGTACTGCAAACCAAATTCCAAGCTCATTTGTCCACATCACTTACAATGCCTGAGTAAAGTGCTTTTAATATGTAAGCTGCTCAAAATATCCAAAGCAGACAACAATGTGTAAATCTGATGTGTCATTTCAGTGTACAGGGTTAGCTGTTAAATTTCTAGACATCTGTCACAATATGAAGGTGATTGTCTTTGGCACATGTTCCATGGACTTAAACGCTGGAAAACCACAAGGTGCTTCAAGTGGAATTGAACTTTATGCGTTAAGATCAAGCAAAGTGAAAGTGGTGAGTGCAGAGCAAAGTCTTGGTTCGAAATAATACATGTCTTCTCACCACTCTGTATTTTGACAGCATGCTAACTGCACTGATCACGGATTAAGAATACTGCATCACCTGCTTCTGGGAAAACAGGACATGAATAAAACATTAGCAGCTCATCAGGAACACTTTTAAAAGTTATACTAATTGCACAAAGTCTTCAGGAATGTCTGCATTGCAGCACATAAAAATAATGTCACAGTATTGAATTCCCCCTGTACATTATCAGCGTTCAATTCTCATTCAAACCACAACAGCAGCAGAATTGTACTCCAGCACAATCTGTAACCTCATGGCCCGACATTACCATCAAGCCAGGGGATCAATCCTGGTTCAATGGAGAGTGCAGGAAGGCATGCCAGGAGCAGCACCAGGCATACCAGAAGATGAGGTGTCAACCTGGTGAAGCCACCAAACAGGACTACTTGCACGCCAAACAGCGAAAACAGCAAGTGATAGACAGAGCTAAGCGATCCCACAGCCAATGGATCAGATCTAAGCTCTGCACTCCTGCCACATCCAGTTGTGAATGGTGGTGGCCAATTAAACAATTCACTGGAGGAGGAGGCTCCACAAATATCCCCATCCTCAATGATGGAAGAGCCCAGCACATCAGTGCAAAAGATAAGGCTGAAGCTTTCACAGCAATCTTCAGCCAGAAATGCCGTGTGGATGATCCATCTCGGCCTCCTCCAGTGGTCCCCAGCATCACAGATACCAGTCTTCAGCCAAATCGATTCACTCCACATGATATCAAGAAACGTTTGGAGACACTGGATACTGCAAAGGCTATGGGCCCTGACAACATTCCGGCAATAGTACTGAAGACTTGTGCTCCAGAGCTTGCCGCTCCCCTAGCCAAGCTGTTCCAGTACAGTTACAACACTGGCATCTACCCAACAATGTGGAAAATTGCCCAAGTATGTCCTGTACATAAAAAGCAGGACGAATCCAACCCGGCCAATTACCGCCCCATCAGTCTCCTCTCGATCATCAGTAAAGTGATGGAAGGTGTCAGTAACAGCGCTATCAAGCAGCACCTGCTCAGCAATAACCTGCTCAGTGATGCCCAGTTTGGGTTTCGCCAGGGCCACTGAGCTCCTGACCTCATTGCTGCCTTGGTTCAAACATGGACACAAGAGCTGAATTCCAGAGGTGAGGTGAGAGTGACAGCCCTTGATAACAAGGGTGCATTCGATCGAGTATGACATCAAGGAGCCCTGGCAAAACTGTAGTGAACTGTGCAGGTATGAGATGGACAGAGCACAGTGCCAGTACGACAGTACATCTACCTCCCTGCTACCCTCACCTACCCTCCTCCAGAGTTGACCATTGCTGAGTGCCATGCCAGGCCTTTTGGCATTGTGTCCACACTGTCCTGACAGCAAGACAGTGCAGAAGAACTCTGAGCCTGTTAGCTGAAGCTGAGGGATAGAGATGAGGAGGTTTTTTTTTGTTTCAGGAGGCTGTGTGATTTTGGAACTCTCTGATGGGAAATGTGATGGAGGCAGTATCATTAAATATTTTGGACATTGGCAGGTTTCTGTTACAGATGGAAGTGAAAGGAATCAATCTGAGTTAGCTGTGAATGTGAAACTTAGAACACAATCAGGTCAACCATGACTTTATTGAGTGACAGAGCAGTCTCAAGGGGCTGAATGGTTTACTTTAGCTGCTAATTTCTATTTCTGTAGTTGATCTGACTGAGTTTCTTGGATCAGTTTCCAAGGTGTAACAACACAATAATGCTGGTAGATTATTTTTTTTCCCCTGTTCTGACTACACAGTTTTAACACTGGGTGATGAATTCAGTTCAAGACCATGGGTTTTATTTGTAATTTCCCAAATTCACAGACTGTGAGTGGAAGGGTCTTGTCCTGGGTCATTATCACAAGGAAAAGAGAAATAGAGAGGCAATAAGAGAAACGGTGAGAAAAGGAAGCAAGGAACAAAACAGAAAAGATGAGGTGGTAGATTTTGGTTGTAAAAATCAGCAAGCCATATATTCAGAATGTCAGAATGTGGTTGAGTACAGAGCGATCTAGAAGGACAAGTACATAAATCAGGAAAAGCAGTGATAGCAGTTAATAAGACCATAGATAGAACACAGCAGTACCGTATAGCACAAGAACAGGCCCTTTGGCCCATCATGCCTGTGCCAACCATAATGCCATTGTAAACTAATCCCATCTGCCTGCACATGGTCCGTTTCTCTCCATTCCTTGCCTGTTCATACGTCTGTCTAAATGCACTTCTTCCACCTCCTGTGGCAGTGCGTTCCAGGCATCTACCATCCTCTGCGTAAAAAAAAACTTGCCTCGCACACCTCCTTTTGACTGTTCCCCCCTCGCACCTTAAATCTGCTCCCCTTAGTATTTGACATTTCGACCCTGGGAAGAGGACTCAGACTATCCACACTATTTATGCCCCTCATAATTTTATGTATTTCTATCAGGTCTCCCCTGAGCCTCCAACACTCTAGGGAAAACAATCCAAGTGCATCCAACAAAAACAGAAGTTGCTGGAAAAGCTCACTGGTCTGGCAGCATCTGTGAAGAAAAAAAATCGGAGTTAATGTTGCGGGTCTGGTGATCCTTCCTACCGTTCTGAGGAAGGGTCTTATATACATTGAAATAATTCTACAGAGGCTGGTACACTATCACAAAGTCACCCTTTATTTACACGTGGAGATCCTTGACACTGATCTAGCTCCCTCAGAGTGAACAGAACCCCTGTAACTCCTGTTTCTATCTGTCAGCCAGGGCTCCCTGATTGGACCAGATTAACAGCCCCAATCAGGGAACTACCAGGTCCAGCTGGCCGACCTCGTTACAAGCAGTACAACGGCAATTAGATTGCCTCCAATGCTTCTAAACTCCAGACAGCATCGGCCTAAATTTCTCCATCTCCCCTCATAAGACGAGCCTTTCACCTGTGGAATGAATCTAGTGAACCTTCTTTGAACTTTCTCTAATGCAGTTACATCTGTCCTCAAGCAAGGCGACCAAAACTGTACGTCATAATTTGGACACAGCCTCACTAATGGAATTGAAACGACACACAGTTGGCAGAAGTGCTCAGGGTCAAATGGAATCCTTCTCTGTCATGCTTCAATGATCTGGACGCCATTGTACGGGATGGATTGAGAGAAACTTTCAATTTTATTCTTGATTTGGCAAATAATCAATGGACTATACTTTATTTTAAAGGCTTTTGTGGTGCAGTGATATTGTCCCTATGTCTGGGCCAGGAGGCCTGGATTCAAATTACCTCTGTTCCAGAGATGTGTAATAATTTCACTGAACAGGTCGATTAGATCAACATTTACATGTTGATCATCATTATTTGCGCATCGATGATCTCCAGCCTGCACAAACAGTGGTGCAACAGGAAGGATTTGTTTGTCTGTATTTGATAGAAGGACTCTCACGTCTTCAGTGCGTGGGTGAATAACTCCCACTTGTTGTGAAAAGGTCACTGAGACCGAGTGATCACCTTGCTGTGGAGACCATCTCATTATTTAGCAAGAAAGAAACCTTTAGCTTCCTTGTTATTTAATTAGCCTCTTAGAATTCAGAGAGCACATTTCCAATTTGAGAATTCACTGCCTTGTTTCAAATTTAATTACAAGTAAAAGTGATAACTCTGAAGGCATACAGGCAGCAGGGTTAGGGAGAATGGAAAGTTTTACGTGTTCTCTGATAATTCTCATTGCTTGCTCCTGGATGTAGTGTTGAGTGAGCTGAATTTATTTCTATAGAAACAGCAAGTTAATTATTGATGTTTTTCTTACAGAAAAAACAGTAAAAGGTTTAATACCAGATCATTATTAAGACTTAGAATAGTTACTGGCTAACTGCAATATATAGGATAAATGCCATTAGCTCCTGGATGGTATTGCCCGGATGATGATTGCTGTAAAAGGGTAATGATAGCACAGTGGTTAGGTCACTAGAACAGTAACTCACAAATGCAGACTATTCCTTGAAGGTCATAGGTTCAACTCTAACTGTGACAGAAAATGGAATTTAAATTCAACAAATGATAATTGCAAACAAAGAGTTGACAGCTCAGGCTTTGAGACTATTCCACCACTTCATTCTGACTGTAATCTGAAATCTACAATAGAACCTGTCACCTTTCCTTAACAAGAATCTAATCAGCTCTATTTTAAAAACATTCAAAGCTGGAATTAAAATGCAAAACTCTACTCTGTAATGGTGACCATGTTACCGTTGTCAATTGTCATAATACCCCAGAGATAGTAAGAACTGCAGACGCTGGAGAATCCGAGATAACAAAGTGTAGAGCTGGATGAACACAGCAGGCCAAGCAGCATCAGAGGAG
>JAHRHZ010000099.1:41266507-41277153 GCA_024137785.1 Ginglymostoma cirratum
CACACACACACACACACACACACACACACACACACACACACACACACGGGGAGGTGACGACCTAGTAGACCCAAATAACATGCTGGGGACGTGAGGTCAAAACCCACCATGGCAGATGGTGGAATGTGAATTCAATGAAAATCTGGAATTAAGAATTTAATGATGACCATGAATGCATTATCAATTGTCAGGGGTTAAAAAAAAACCCTCTGGTCCACTAATGTCCTTTAGGGAAGGAAACTGCCACTCTTACCTAGTCTGGCCTACATGTGACTCCAGACCCACAGCAATGTGGTTTGCTCTTAACTGCCCTCTGGGTAATTAGGGATGGGCAAAAAATGCTGCCTAGCCAGTGGTGCCCTCATCCTATGAATGAATAAAGGAAAAAAACTCACACAGGTACACATTTTGTAGCTGGTGAGGGTGATGAGTCCTCAGGGGAGTCTGGGGCAGCTATACATGGGAGGAGAGAAAGGATTCCATCACCAGGGAATTAGGCTGGTGTCTCTGCGACAGTTAACGTGACTCTAGGATGGTGTGAAGTGTCCTTAGTGCTGGGGTCAGGAGGTCATAGAGCGGCTACAAGACATCCTCCTGTGAGAGACGGATCAGCCAGATGTTGTGACCCACATTGGTACCAAAGAAATTGGTTGGATGAGGGATGAGGTCCTAAAGGCAGGTTTCAGGGAGTTAGGAGGAATTATTCCCAGGGTCATGTGCGAGTGAGCAAGGGGCCGGGAGGATTGACTGATTGCTGTGGGGTGGGGGGATTCAGTACATTTCTGAGGAATTGGGAGCAGCCCTGGGGCAGACGGGACCTGTACAATCTGTACAGGTTACACGATAACAGAACGAGGACGGAAATCCCCCCTCATGGGGAGGCTGCTGTTAGCATGGATTAATACAACATGCAGGATGGTAAACTGAGGGGTAACCCTAACTGGAAGGAAGTAAAGTCAGTAACAGGGACTCGAAAAGATACTGCGGAGACTAGAGACAAGAGAAACAAAGCTAACCATCGAGTGTGCTTCAAAAGTGTCAAAAAGAGAAAGAACATTCTGCCTGAAAGCACAACATCTTCACAACAAGGAGACAATCGAAAGACACAAATAGAGACACATGGGGATTAGCCTTACAATTCGTGTTACAGAACTATGGCTGCACAGCGATCAGGACTGGGAGCTGACTATTCCAGGATATCTGACATTTCAGAAGGATGGACAAGAATGGAAAAGAGGTAGGGCTGTGCTGATGACGAGGGGTGGGATCAGTACATTAAGAAGGGAGGCTCTCAGACTGGGAGAATAATGTGTGGAATCAGTTCAGAAGGAAGTAAGAAACAGTCAGTGGCAGTTGATATTGGTTAGAGTTATTGATAAATAGTGATCGATCGCACTGTGGAGCATGGTATTAATCAGGAGATGGGAGTAAGATGTGGTCCAGTTATCATGGGGTGATTTCAGTACGCATATTGACTGGGTAAGCCAACAGAACACTGAAGCCTTGGAGGACAAGTTTGTGTAGTGTGTTGGGGCTGGTTTTCTAGAGCAGCATGATGAAGAGATGACGAGACAATGTGTTATTTTAGATCTAGCATTATGAAATGAAAAAGGACTAATTAACAATCTGGTTAAACTGTAGCAATAAAGGAATCCTGTTTCATCATAGCTGCCATTTCAGGATAATTACTTGTTACAATCTCAATTGGACCCAACATTATCATGAAATTGAATGGTGTAAAATCACTTCCACTGATAAGCCACTCAACATAAATATTGCTGACTACCCTCCATGTGTGCCTTAAAATCCAGCTCCTCTTCACAGTAATGAAAGAACAGAGCTGATCAGACTAGCTGGAGGGGGAATTTATGATGCTGAACTGTTGGCCGTTGTTCAAACCCTTTGTGACTGATCTCCAATTATCCAGCTTGGTCCCTCATGTAATAATGTGCATCGAATCCAGGCCAGGGAATTGATCACCCCCAAATGCTATTGCTTCAGAATGAGTGACAGCTCACTGGCAGTAATCTAAGTCTCAAAGGATCCTGTCTCCTGCTTTAAATCCTCCTAGAAAGCAATTTGTTTCACTCTGCTCTTTGTGCACCCTTCCAAAATACCTTCTTTGTTCATTTTATGTTCATATTTTCCAGATTTTATTTTGAGGCTGTTCTCTGTATTAAAGGCGTTGTTGCTGTCATTAACACATGGACGTTCAAGCACATGGCTCTCCACTGTGCCTCGCAAAGAAGTGTCAAAAACTTCAGGACCCTGTGGAACTTTCAGACATTCAAGGTTTCAATCCTGGAACTCTGAGCTCGCAACAATCTGACTCTATACACTACAGGTTTATATCTGACTGAAGCAAATTGTCTTCCAGCAACACTGCAACCAATGGCTCTTGTGCTTAAGCACTACATGAAGGATAAAGCAAAATACAGCTGATGCTGGAAATTTGAAATAAAAACAGAAAACACTGGAGATTCTCAGCAAGTCTGACAGCATCTGTGGAGAGAGAAGGCAGAGTGAATGTTTCAGGTCCAAAGACTTCTATTCAGAATCCAAAGTTCCCAAGAATCATAGGTCACTCAAAACATTACCCTGCTTCAGACCCGCTGAGTGTCTCAAGCACTTTCTCTTTCTATATTAATAATCATGAGGAGCGCGGACAAATTGGGACAAATTGTTCGTATTGGCTGAAGGGCCGAGGACCTGAGGGTAGAGTCTTCAGGTGATTGCCAAAAGAAGCAGTGGCTTAATGAGGAAAATCTTTAACGTGCAGCAACTGGTTGAACGTGTGCTTTTAAACTTTCTCTGTGTCTGAAATGGGGTCTACCCTATGATGCAGAGGAGGACTCAAGCTGCTTCCTAAATATTGGTGCCCACAATGGGATACAGCACACCCACTGGCCAGTGTTCCTGTAAGCCTGGCCTGTCTCTTCACTGTTGATGCCAACTGTGATGCAGATGCATATCGGGGGGGCACGGTGGCTCGGTGGTTAGCACTGCTGCCTCACAGTGCCAGGGACCCGCGTTTGATTCCACCCTCGGGCGACTGTCTGTGTGGAGTTCGCACATTCCGCCTGTGTCTGTGTAGGTTTCCTCCCACAGTCCAAAAAAGAGCAGGATGGGTGGATTGGCCATGCTAAATTGCCCATAGTGCCCAGGGACGTTTAGGTTGGGTGGGTTAGACATGGGAAATTAGGGGAATGGATCTAGGTGGAATGCTCGTCAGGGAGGTAGTGTGGGGTTGTTGGGTGCCTGTCTCCACACTGTCGGGATTCTATGATATTTTCGTAGGGATAATATCTCCTGGTCTGAGGGCACCACAGGAGTGCATCTCCTCGCAAGTTCGTTATCCAGCTCTGAGTCAGTGGCTTTGTTTGGGACAGAGTGTTCACGCTGTAGAGCAGAGCCCCAGGAAATGTGGGCTGTTGTTTCAGTCGCACTGAGTGTGCAGGGGAGTGGACAAAGGAATATCAAGCCCAGCATCCTTCAATCTCACCATCCCTCACAGAAAAGAAACAACATGCTGTCCACTCCACATTTCGACTTCTTATAGCTGTGTCATGGATCTATAGAATATTATTTTAGTTGGGTATTGAGCTCCTTTAACGTTGATATAGTCCTAAGATGCTGTGTACAATTCTGATCCTAAAATTGCTCTTGGAAAGGGTGTAGTACAGATTCGCTGGGTGATGAGATGAGTACAAAAAGGGTTATATTGCCAGGACAGCTTACCCAGAAAAAGCTGAGGGCTGTTGTGATGCTGTGGTATTGTCCCTATCTCCGAGCCAGGAGGCCAGGGTTCAAGACCGACCTGCTCTGGAGGCATCCTTCAGCAAGTTAACTAGAAACATCTGCCCACCTAGGATTGCATTAGACGATTCAAGTTTGCTGCAATTAAAGATTTTAACATGATCTAGGATTTTATTAGATTGGAAACTGTTTCCTCTAGTTTCAAACTAAATATGCAGATATTGACCAAAGATCCTCAGACAGCACCTTCCAAACCCACGACCACTTCCATCTAGAAGGACAAGGGCAGCTGGTAGATCGGAACCACCACCCCTTGCAAGTTCCCCTCCAAGCCACTCCCCATCCTGACTTAGAAATATATCGCCGTTCCTTCACTGTCACTGGGTTGAAATCCTGGAATTCCCTTCCTAAGGGCATTGGGGACCTATCTACAGCACATGGACTGCAGCGGTTCAAGAAGGCAGCTCACCACCACCTTGTCAAGGGGCAGATAGGGACAGGGCAATGAATGCTGGACCCAGTTAGCGATGTCTATATCCCATGAGTGAATACAAAAAATGAACTTAATCTAGGCCATGCCAGGGTGGCGGAGTTGAGGGGTGGGTGGTGGTTTAGGAAGTCTATTTCACACAACGGGAAGTTAAAGTCTGGAATTTTCTTCTTCAATACCACGAGAAAGAGTGATGCATTTTCTTGGGGGAATAGCTGAGTAAATGGAGCTAATATACAAATCAACCACAGACCAACAGTTTGTGTGAATAAGCTCAAAGGGCCTATGTACTCTGCAGTTTATTGGTTGGACCTGAGGTAGCAAGTATTTAATGTGGAGTCTGAAAGGATGAAAGAGAGAGAGAGTTTCATTCACGCTCACTGAGATTTAATGTTTGTTAATAAGCGGAGAAAGCAATGGGACCCATGCAAGTTAGCTTACAAGTATTCCTGCCTGAAGCCAAGATCAATTGGTAGGGTGGTTTACATTTTAAATAAAATGTGACATTAATGTAAATATTAATGAGCATTAATAATTGAGAAGTCATTAGCTTGTAGATTGAATGTCCTTAAATCGTTTTATGGACTTCAGTTTTCAGCCTTGCACTCATTTGCAAATGTTAAATCGGTAACTTCCAGTTTGATTGTGAAGTGACCAATTTAGATAGCTAACTGGCTCATTGAAAAATCATCATTAAGGCAAGTGCCTAACTGTGATAGTGATGCAAACACAATAAGGAAGCAGAATTTAAAACTCAGTTATTCACAAATAATAAAATGATAGCACTGTTTATGCTCATTTCACAAATCAGGACAAAATGTTACCAGCTCCTTAACTTACAGGACGAAAATGACACATTTTGAATTTTGAAAGTCCACAGATCATATGTTGGCAGGTTTTCTCAATCATTTACATCCTGTTTGTGAGTTTTATAAAGCCAGGGATTGGCCTCCCTCATAGTCTCTTCATTCTGCGTGTTTCATTTCTTGTGCTTCTGGCAAATGTCAGTTGCAATGGGACATGAGATTCAAGAGTTTTCTAACAAATTCCAGACAATTAGATCATAAATAGTTCAATCTTGCAGCACAGGAAGACATATTCAGCTGTTTTCTTGTGTCAGAGTGGCTTTCATGAGTGCTATCAAATATCATCTAATCGATAGTAGCACCTTACAGCATGGAAAGAGGCCATTCAGCCCCTCATGTTAATGCCAGTCCTCGGAAAGAGCTACTCAATTTGTCTGACTCTCCATTTCACCCTGCCAAATTCTCCCTTTTTCACCATCTCTTGACTAAGATATATTATCATCCCTGGAAAAAAGGCGATTTTACAGTGATGAAGACTGTGGAAAAATGCAAAGGTTGTCTCACTTCGTGTTGAGCAGAAATGTATCATAAATGATTACAGCCCGGTGTGTCATTTTAAGTGTCAAAACAAGCAGAAATGCTGGCTCCATCCCCGCCTCTTCGACTTGTCTGCCTCCTCTCCACCTATCCTCTCCTCTATCCATCTTCTATCCGCCTCCCCCTCTCTCCCTATTTATTTCAGAACCCTCTTCCTCTCCCCCATTTCTGATGAAAGGTTTAGGCCCGAAACGTCAAGTTTTCCTGCTCCTATGATGCTGCTTGACCTGCTGTGTTCATCCAGCCCCATGCTTGTTATCTAGAAATGGATATAAAACCTGGTTTAACTGGCCATCAGTTTATTATTCGACATGAGTGACTACAGTGACAGTGCAATTAAGAAAAAGATGGCGAGTTTCACAAAATGGAACTGAATGGATTTCTAGTCAATTGTTTTGCAATCAAGAGGGTGTGAGGTAGAATCTAGCCTCTCCCGGGAAAGTGCACAGCTCCCAGTTTGGGGAATGGTGGAGATTATCTCTGTATGTCCAATTGCACAAGGTCTTACAACCATGTGGAGCTGAATGTTTTGTCCTTTCGCAGTTAGTGGGCTCTGTCTCATGGAAACTCCACGTTCCTCTCGTCTGGCTTGAGCCCCCCCATTGGCGCAGCTCAAACCGAGCCCTGAGAAGCAGGGCACCTTGTCAAATTTTGCACACATGGTGGGGAAAAGGACTGAGCCTCTTACTAAAGGTACCTCTCCCACGCCCCCCACCTCATCCTTCAGAACGTCCAGCCCCAGGGAGGACCAGGCCCGCGTTAGGCTCCCAGCTCCTGATGATTATGGTGGCTGTGTGTGTTGAGGGCTGTCTGGGTTGAAGTGCCCAGACTTGTCAGACTTCCCGTTCCTTGTGTGGGATTTGCCATGAAGAGGGGTCATCGAGGGCTGAGCCTGGTCCTGCTGTGCAGCAATCTGTCCTTCCTGTCTCCCCACTATGACGCCAAAGTTTCCATCCACACCGACAGTCACACCCTGCTCCAGTAGCATCATTCCTCAGGGCCTGGATCATATGATTTTCTATTTCAAAGAAAAGACAATGTAGGTTTGTCTCATTAAATGTCCTCAGCTCCATCTGGATATTACCATTGCTCACCACTTCCATTGGACATTTCAGTAACTGCTTGTCGCTGGTTAATTCGAGGGAGGATGGTGTGGTAGAATAACTTCACCAGCTTCAGGGATACAGAGAGCAGCTTCTCCTCTTTGGTTTACATATACTCATAGCAGATGCCTTATATCTGTAACAGCTACTGCTGTTGCCCCAAAAAAATGGTGCAAATCCCTCACGGATCCACTGCCAAATTGATTAAATATCTGTACCTCTTCCCAGTGTCTCGCAATGCAGTTTCCCTCACGAACACCGCTTCCTCACTCACATTGAGGTCCCTGAATGCCACCATGTGTCCTCAATCAGTCATTGGGTTATTGGCCATTTGCCCAATTCCCCAAATCTGTCTGGTTTCCTGCTCATCAGCAAGTGGGATGTGCAACCAGGAATACTGCTTCCTTCCTCCATTGTGTTAAAGGAACACCACTGGGGAGACTCCGCCTAGCTTTTCCTGAAAGGTTTGATTTCCTCCAACAATGATTGAGCCTCTAATGATCCCAGAGCAGGTTCAGCCTCCCTTAGGGGCAACGCCAGGTTTGACTCCCCCATCAGCTGCTCCATCCCAGTCAAGCACCATCCCATCTCAAATGCCATATCCCTATCCCTGTGCTGTAGAGTCCTGCCAACCAAACCCGAAATGTGAGGTGACATTCCATTGCACAAACAACCCAAAGATCAGGAAGCAGGGATTTTTTTATTCCACTGGCATCAGGGACTTTACAAACACGAAGATAAATTAAGGTTAAAGAAGGAAGTATTTGGTGGAGAAAATCTTCCGTCTCTTCCTCTCTCCATGAGGCCTCTTGCTGAGGCCTCTTTTCTTCAGACTTCCTAACTGCTTAAGCTGCCCTGCTTGGTCGCCTCCCTCACTATTGCCACCTGCTGATCAACACGGCATAACAAGGAGAAAATGGGGAAATAAGATCTCATTGGGAGAAGCACAAAACTGATCTGTACAAAGTCAGACATGAGGAGAAGTCTCGATGCAATCCAGGCATGATGGGGGTGGGCGTGGGGGGTGGGGGGTAACGGGGGAGGGGGGAGGTTTTCAATGGTTTCAGCTTGAGTTTGTTCTGTGTTCCTTCTGGCTTATTGCAGATGACAGCAGGTCAGGCAGCATCAGAGGAACAGGAAAGTCAACGTTTCAGGTTTACACCCTTCATCAGGACTGGGGAGGGGGAAGGGAGCTCAGAAATAAATAGAGGAAGCAGGGGTGAGGCTGGGGGCAGGGAGGTGGGATGGTGACAGGTGGATGCAGGTAGGGGTAGTAGGGATTGGTCAGTGGGATGGGTGGGGATGGATAGGTGGGAGAGAAGATGGACAGCTTGTGTCAGGTCAAGGAGGCAGGGATGAGAGGGAGGGTTGGACGTGGGATGTGGCCGGGGGTGGGGAGATTTTGAAACTGGTAAAGTCCACATTTAGGACATCAGGCTGTAGGCTCCCAAGGGGGAATATGAGGTGCTGCTCCTCCAGTTTCCAGATGGCATCACAGTGGCACTGGAGGAGGCCCAGGATGGACATGTCACCCAGGGAGTGGGAGGGGGAGTTAAAATGGTTGGCGACTGGAAAGTGTTGTTGATTGTAGCGTACGGAGCGCAGTTACTACGCAAATCAGTCACCGAGTCTGTACACCGAGTGGCTGCAGGGAAAGGTGCCGGGTGTGGTGGAGTTAGTGGAGAGTGTGGAGCAGATGAGGGAGTCGCGGAGTGAGCAGTTCCTACGAAAGGCAGGTAGGGGTGGGGAGGGAAATACCTCTTTGGTGGTGGGGTCAGACTGTAGATGATGGAAATGATGGGGGAAGGTGCTACACCCGCCTCTACACCTCCCCTCTCACCTCACCCAAACAATCTTTCCAAACTTGACAGGGATTCACCTGTACATCCTCCAACCTGGTCTACTGTATCCATTGCTCCTGATGTGGTGTCCTCTACATCGGTCAGACCAAGCACCCACCTTCCCCCAGCCCCAGCACCCCACACCCCATTTATTTCCAAGCTCCCTTCCCCTTCCCCAGTCCTGATAAAGGGTGTAGACCTGAAACGCTGACGTTCCTGTTCCTCTGATGCTACCTGACCTGCTGTGTTCCTCCAGCTCCACACTGTATTGACTTTGACCCCAGCATCAGCAGATCTTGATGTCTCACTTTTGTAAATAACCTCAGCTAAAGAGACACAGCTCAGATCTGCTGAACAAATTAATCTACAGTCCAATGTGTGATTTTAATGAACCACAGTGCACTGCAGCCAGAAAAACAATTAGGAGCCAAATGAAAGGCAAGTAATATGGTGTAGGAAAGGGGAACCTGATAAATTAAAGATCATCCTGTGAGATTGTTGTGATGCGGAATGCACTGTCCCTCAGTTATCAGCTCCAAATAACAGGTCACCTGCTCATGGTCACATGTGCTGGGATTTTGCTGTGCACATCATGGCTGCCGTGCTTCCTAGATTAAAAGAGCAACTGCGTTTCAGGAAAAATAATACTTCATAGGCTATAACACACTTTGCACTATCTCGAGATTGTGTCAGGAGGTATGTAAATGTAACAAAGAGTCATAGAGTCATACAGATCTACAGCACAGAAAAAAGGCCCTTTGGCCCATCGCATCCGTACTGATCAAAAACAACCATCCTACTATTCTAACCCCATTTCCTAGCATTTGGACCATAGCCTTGTATGGCTTTGTATTTCAAATGTACATCTAAATCCTTCTTCAATGTTCTAAGGGTTTCTGTCTCTCCCACCCTTACAGGCAGTGAGTTCCAGATCCTCACCACGCTCTGAGTGAAAAAGCTTCTCCTCACATCTCCTCTAATTCTCCTGCCCCGTACTTTAAATCTACGTCCCCGATTACTGAACCCTCTACCAAGGGGAAAGGTTTCTTTTTGTCTATGCTCATAAACATAAGCATTTTTGTTCTTTATCTTTCTGCCTGAGCTGGCCTACTCCAGAAGCATGAACACCGCTCTGGGATCCTTCAGCTAACCTCCTGCCAGCTATTACTACATCCGAGATGTATCTGTCTCCTACTAACTAGGAAAATACAAACAAGGAACAAAAGTAGGCCACTCGGCCCTTCCAGCCTGTTCCACCATTCAATTATTTCATGGCTGATGTATTATTAACCTCAGCTCTACATTACTGCATATCCCCCCATAATCTTTAATCCCCTTGGGCATCACAAATCTATCTCCCTCTACCTTAAAAATATTTAAAGATTCTGCATCTCCTGCCTCTGGGGGAAGGGAATTTTGAAGACTCACAACCCTCTGAGAGAAAAGATGTTTCCTCATCTCCATTTTAAATGAACAAAACATTAACTACCTAAACAGCAACTGTTCAAAAATAGTAACACCCCATAAACGCACCCCTGACAAAGGCAAATTCAGTAAAATAGATTATCTCCTGTGTAATGTATGTCCAGACCAGGAGGAAAGAACATTGAGAAAATTTTGGTAGAGAGAACGTCAGCTTTTAGCTGTAACAGATGTAATAAGAGCTTCCACATTTAGCTTTGAGACCCCAGCAACAACTACTGAAAGCTAAAACTAAAAATCCCGGTTCTGTTGGAGCTTGACCACACCCATTCAGGCTACTTCTATTGTTCCAACTTTTGAAAAAGATCCAAGGCTTCACAAGTTGTTTACTTTATTGGCTTTGAGCAGATAGCTCAACACCTCTGTCTCACACTTTCTTGACAAAAGAAAAGGACAAAATACAGATCTTAAAGCCATTGTATTCGCACAGTAGCCAATCCATAAAACAGTGAACATGTTTCTACATAAGAGATAATAGGAACTGCAGATGTTGGAGAATCCGAGATAACAAGGTATGGAGCTGGATGAACACAGCAGGCCAAGCAGCATCATAGGAGCAGGAAAGCTTGAC
>JAHRHZ010000099.1:41282153-41308170 GCA_024137785.1 Ginglymostoma cirratum
CCCTTCATCAGAAATGATGATGAAGGGTCTAGGCCCGAAACGTCAAGTTTTCCTGCTCCTATGATGCTGCTTGGCCTGCTGTGTTCACCCGACTAAAGAATAAGACTGGGTTTGGAAAATGGAAACCTGTTGTGGAGAAAGCTTTGCCTCTTAACACAGAAAAAAAACTACAGATATCAGAAAAATATACAGAAGGAAACATACTTCAGTCTTAAACCTGTGTCACAATAAAACGATATATAAAATTCTTGCCAAAAACACATAGAATTTTGTAATTCCTCCTACATCCACTATGCATGCTTTTAAGGAGGGATAATTATCATTTTACACTCAAAGTAGTTAGTTTAAAATCGCAGTACACATTTATATGTGCTTGTCATAATTACTTAAGAATTCACAAAATGATCCCCTACACAAAAGGAGTAAAACCATACACAGAGAGTCACATTAAGTATCAGGTGGGTACAGATGGCACCCCTCCCCATCAGGGAAAGGGCTTTCAGGACAACTGCTAAATTCATCTTACTTTCCTGAATGAGTTTTACCTTCCCGAGAAACACTAACCTACATCCCCACCACCCCCTTCCCCCAGTGTCCGGTATAATAAATATCTCACGTTTGCAGTTCCTTCCCTTTGAGTTTTATAAAAGTGAGTTGAGTCAACAGTTCCTTCCTTTCTGGCTGGAGCCTGGATGGGTGAGTGTGGTTCGGTATTCGGAGAGGAGCAGTGATGAGACTGGAGACTGGGTCTGTTGTTGGTTGGTCGAGGCAGGAGTGCGGTGGTCAAACTGCCGACAGGTCCATTCGATTCGCAAACTCCGTACTCTTCTCCCAGGTGTTCAGTTTCGTGGGGGTGGTGATCGCTCGATTTCCATTCATCTGTAGGTGCACAGGAATGAAACATCATTTCCAGAAGCTGCCATAAGGAATTTCCTCTTTTCCCTGTTAGCATGCTCTCCCTGTGATCTCCCCTCCCCCTCCATCCACTCTCTGGGAACTCAATGTTCCTCCGATTCAAGCTTCCTCTGTGCACACTTCTATCATCCCCAACTCATCCAAACATGCAGCCCCCACCAACACTCAATTCACACCAAATCCCATTTCCCCCAACCATTCCTGTACTCACTGATTCACAATGGCTCCCACGCTGGGAATACCGTTCACCCTTCAATGCAAATTCTCCCTACTTCTGTAACCTCCTCCTCCAGCCTCTACATCCCTCCCTATCTCTGTAACCTCCTCTTGGTTATTCAGATCATGTAAAATATTAATAGCAAAAACTGTAAGCAATTGAAACTTCGGCAAATAAATATTGTGTGACCGGCAGCAGAGATTGGAGAGTTTGAGCAGTCAATGGAGCCGTTTTGTTTTTCCCTGGGGCTCAGCTGTTTTAGTACGTTAATGGAAGTGTGGGCTGTTAGCCAATAACGTAGACTGAGGCTCAGCACAAGCTAGAATGCAGGAGCAGGAATAGCCATTGGGGTGTTGCAGGGGCAGGTCACTGGGGGTCATGGAGTGAATGGGGGGGCTACGAGGTGACATGCATGGACTGTACTGATTGCAAACAAGATCAACCAAATGAACCTGATAGAATAGGAGTTCCCTGATTGGGGCTGTTAATCTGGTCCAATCAGGGAGCCCTGGCTGACAGACAGAAACAGGAGTGTCAGGGGTTCTGCTCACTCTGAGAGCTGGCTCTGAGGGAGCGGGATCAGTATCAAGGACTCTCCTCGTGTAAATAAAGGGGGACTTGGTGATGGGATACTGGTGTCTCTACAGTTATTTCATGGATGCTGGGTGGTTTATGGGGGCGGTGAGAGAGGAAGAGCAATGAGGGCTGGTTGGGGGGGGAGCTTATATCTTTTGTTATAATTGGAATGAATATTTGTAAGCGAGTAAATGACAAATTAGTGTCTGCAGGTCACATTGTTCACACAGAGCTGAGCTGCCCAATTTCCACCCGTCATCAAGATAAACAGACCTATCCTTGAGCACATGGGATTGGAAAGATTTATTCAGGCACTTCTAAAAGGTGCTGGTATGGGCTTTAGATGGCAGCAGATTCTTGGTGCTGATGGTGGTGAGGGTGGGGCTGGGTTGATGGGGGTATGGTTGCCACAGAACAAACTAGGCGGAAGGATGATTTACCTCATCAGTTAATATTCCAGCCACCATCACTCACCTTCAATATGCTGAGGAACAATAACAGCTGAGCGGTGTGAGAGGCGTTTCAACCGTAATAAAGCTTCAAGAGGAAGAAGGAGGCTTATGTAAAGATGAGGCGTGAAGGCTCAGTTAGGGCGCTTAGAACATAGAACATAGAACATTACAGCACAGTACAGGCCCTTCGGCCCTTGATGTGGCACCAACCTGTGAAACCAATCTGAAGCCCATCTAACCTACACTATTCCATTATCATCCATTTGTTTATCCAACGACCATTTAAATGCCCTTAAATTTGGCGAGTCAAACTTGAGAGTTACAAGTTAGTCAGGAAGGACCTAAAGAGAGAGCTAAGAAGAGCCTGGAGGGGACATGAGAAGTCTTTGGCAGGTAGGATCAAGGAAAACCCTAAAACTTTCTAGAGGTATGTCAGAAATAAAAGAATGACTAGAGTAAGATTAGGGCCAGTCAAGGACAGTAGTGGGAAGTTGTGCGTGGAGTCCGAAGAGATAGGAGAGGCGCTAAATGAGTATTTTTCATCAGTATTCACACAGGAAAAAGACAATGTTGTCGAGGAGAATACCGAGATACAGGCTATTAGACTAGACGGGATTGAGGTTCATAAGGAGGAGGTGTTAGCAATTCTGGAAAGTGTGAAAATAGATAAGTCCCCTGGGCCGGATGGGATCTATCCTAGGATTCTCTGGGAAGCTAGGGAGGAGATTGCAGAGCCTTTGGCTTTGATCTTTTTGTCATCATTGTCTACAGGAATGGTGCCAGAAGACTGGAGGATAGTAAATCTTGTCCCCTTGTTCAAGAAGGGGAGTAGAGACAACCTGGTAATTATAGACCAGTGAGCCTTACTTCGGTTGTGGGTAAAGTGTTGGAAAGAATTATAAGAGAGAGGATTTATAATCATCTAGAAAGGAATAATTTTATTAGGGATAGTCAACACGGTTTTGTGAAGGGTAGGTTGTGCCTCACAAACCTTATTGAGTTCTTCGAGAAGGTGACTAAACATGTGGATGAGGGTAAAGCGGTTGATGTGGTGTATATGGATTTCAGTAAAGCTTTTGATAAGTTTCCCCACGGTAGGCTATTGCAGAAAATACGGAGGCATGGGATTGAGGGTGATTTAGCGGTTTGGATCAGAAATTGGCGAGCTGGAAGAAGACAGAGGGTGGTGGTTGATGGGAAATGTTTATCCTGGAGTTCAGTTACTAGTGGTGTACCGCAAGGATCTGTTTTGGGGCCACTGCTGTTTGTCATTTTTATAAATGACCTGGATCAGGGCGTAGAAGGATGGGTTAGTAAGTTTGCGGATGACACTAAAGTCGGTGGAGTTGTGGTTAGTGCAGAAGGATGTTGCAGGTTACAGAGGGACACAGATAAGCTGCAGAGCTGGGCTGAGAGGTGGCAAATAGAGTTTAATGAGGAAAAGTGTGATGTGATTCACTTTGGAAGGAGTAACAGGAATACAGAGTACAGGGCTAATGGTAACATTCTTAGTAGTGTGGACGGGCAGAGAGATCTCGGTGTCCATGTGCATAGATCCCTGAAAGTTGCCACCCAGGTTGATAGGGTTGTTAAGAAGGCGTACGGTGTGTCAGGTTTTATTGGTAAAGGGATTGAGTTTCGGAGCCATGAGGTCATGTTGCAGCTGTACAAAACTCTGGTGTGGCCGCACTTGGAGTATTGCGTACAGTTCTGGTCACCACATTATAGGAAGGATGTGGAAGCATTGGAAAGGGTGCAGAGGATATTTACCAGGATGTTGCCTGGTATGGAGGGAAGGTCTTATGAGGAAAGGCTGAGGGACTTGAGGCTGTTTTCGTTAGAAAGAAGAAGGTTAAGAGGTGAGTTAATAGAGACATACAAACTGATCAGAGGATTGGATAGGGTGGACTGTGAGAGCCTTTTTCCTCGATGGTGACGGCTAGCACGAGGGGGCATAGCTTTAAATTGAGGGGTGATAGATATAGGACAGATGTCAGAGGTAGATTCTTTACTCAGAGAGTAGTAAGGGCATGGAATGCCTTGCCTGCAGCAGTTGTAGACTCGCCAACTTTAAGGGCATTTAAATGGTCGTTGGATAAACAAATGGATGATAATGGAATAGTGTAGGTTAGATGGGCTTCAGATGGTTTCACAGGTCGGCGCAACATCGAGGGCCGAAGGGCCTGTACTGCGCTATAATGTTCTATGTTCAATGTTCTAAAGATAATTAACCTCAAAAACTAATGGGGATGTTGAAGGGCACGATAAGAAGAGGAAATTTTCCTTTTCAGGAGTCAAGTTACAAAACTTTGATGAGTTGGCAAGGATGAAAGTTTGATTCCTTGTTCCCCTACCACCTCCCCCCCCTCCCCCCCACCCACTAGGGGGAAGGTGTGGTCTCGGAGTTATACTAAAGGGATCAGCAATCTCGGATCAGCTTCATAGAAAACTCTTCAGACATGTGCAAGTAGAAGTGTTGGAATTCTCTACCCAAGAGAATGTTGGATGCTCTGTCTTGGAGTCCATCAAAGGCTGGCATTGGCGGATGATTTGTTGATTTGATTCCTCAGTTCACTCATGGGATGTGGGCATTTCTGGCAAGGTCAATGTCCATCGCCCTTTCCTAACTGCCCTTGAACTGGTTGCTTTACTTGGCCAATTCAGAGGGCAGGGAAGAGCTGTCCACAAATCACTGTGGATCAGGAGTCACGTGTAGGCCAGACTGGGTAAGGAAGGTAGATTTCCCTCCCTAAAGGGCATTACTGAACTATCACTGAGAATGGCTATATATTCTATGACTTGTAACTGATTCAAAATCCACCCAGCTGCTGCGACATTGGGGTGTGACCCCCCGACCCTGGAATATTAGTCAGGCCCTCTTAAAATCCAATCCAATGACATATCACAGGACTACCATCTCTCCTCCAGAGAGATACCTGCAGCTACCCAGGGGGAATCAGATGGGTAAAGTGGATTTGAGGAAGTGGGAAATCAGTCATGAACGGATTGAATAGCAGAGCAGACTCCAGGGGCTGTAAGATTGATTGCAGTTTGAGTTTGGGATTTTCATGGTTAGGTGTCAGCGGGAGGACAATGACAATCAGGAGAACACTGGGTGCCTGAGAGCTCTACAGGTGAACAGGCCATGCCACCAGAACCACCAACCACCCTGAAAGCACATCTCAACATCTTTTTTCATTCACTCACAGATTGTGAACATCACTGCTGGGCCATCATTTATTGTCCTTGAGGAGATGCTAGTGACCATGAGGTGGAGCAAAAGTGGGCCACTCAGCCCATCGAGTCTTCTGCCATTCAATGAAAACTGTGGCTGATCTGCTAACCTTCAACTCTACCCTCCTGCCTTTTCCCCATAACCCCTTGATTCTCTTCATGATTAAAAAGCTGTCTATCTTAGCCTTGATGTATTTAATGACACAGCCTCATCAGCCCTCAGTATAGAATTCCACAGATTCACTTCCCCCAGTGTAGTGAATGTAACGAGGTCAGCCAGGTGGACCTGATAGAATAGGAATTCCCTGACTGGGGCTGTTAATCTGGTCCAATCAGGGAGCCTGGGCTGACAGATAGAAACAGAAGTGAGAGGGGTTCTGTTCACTCGGAGAGCTGGCCCTGAAGGAGCTGGATCAGTGTCAAGGACTCTCCACGTGTAAATAAAGGGGGACTTGGTGGTGGGATACCAGCCTCTGTGGAGTTATTTCACACAAAGAGGGTGGCCCTTTATTCTTAGATTCTGCCCTCTAGCTCCTGACACGTTCACAAAGGGAAACAACGTTTCAGCATCTACACTGACAAGATCACTAAATAATTTATATGTTTCAGTAGGTCACTTCTCATGCTGCTAAATTCCACTGAGTACAGGCCCAACCTACTCAATCTCCAGTCAAAAGGCAGACTCTTCATACCCAGGGTCAGCCTCCTCTGGACTGTCTGCAATAACAACGTATCTTTCCTTGGATAAGGGGCCCTAAACTATTCACAATATTCCAGGGGGGCTCTCTCACAAGTGCCTTGTACAGTTTTAGCAAAACTTTCCCTATTTTCCTCCCTGAGCTGTTTACAGTCCATATGCTGTGGGTTGGCCCACAATGCCCTTAGAGAGGGAATTCCAGGATTTTGACCCAGTGACACAAAGGGAATGGCAATATATTTCCAAGTCAAGATGGTGAATGATTTGGAACTTGCAGGGGGTGGCGTTCTCATGTATCAGCTGCCCTCGTCCTTCAAGACAGTAGAGATTGAGGGTTCGGAAATGTGCTGCCTAAGGAGCCTTGATGAGTAACTGCAGTATATATTGGAGGTGATACACACTGCTGCTACTGAGTGGTTGTGATGGAGGGAGTGGATATTGTAAATAGTGAGAGAGGTGTTGATCAAACAGGACTGCTATGTCCTAAACAGTGTGGATTCTTTTCTAGACAAGTGGGGAGTATTCCATCACATTCCTGATGTGCCTTGTAGTTGGTTGACAGGCTTTGGGGAGTGAGCGCAGGAGTTACTTGCTGCAGGATTTCTTACCTTTGACCTGCTCTTGCAACCACAGAATTGATTTTATCAAACATCTATTAATCTATAGCAGAAGACTCTCAGACTCCTCCTTCACAGAAAGGACAGTGTAAATCTGGAACTGCCCACTCGAAAAAAAACTGCACATGCTGGGGGTCAATTTGAGATTTAAAGACTGAGATAAGGGTATTGAGGAATACAGAGTAAGGTCAGTAAATGGTGTAGATTTACAGATCAGGCAAGAGCATCTCAAATAAAAGCAGAATACTGTGGATGCTGGGAATTTGAAATAAAATCACCAGTGCTGGAGAAACACAGCAGGTCTGGTAGCATCTGTGCAGAGAGAGAAACAGAGTTAATGTTTCTTCAAATCTACTGCCCCCTTTTGCGTTGCACCAACGTCTATTTTGTTACTTACAATGTCAAGTCCTCCATCCTATCTCAAACAGACCCTTCCTCCTGCCTTCAGCCTGAAGGGGAGTCATATTGGACTCGAAACATTAACCCCATTTCTCTCTCCACAGATGCAGCCAGAGCTGCGGAGTTTCTCCAACTATTTCTGCTATAGTTTAAAATCTAACCAAAACAAGGACTGTCACCTCATCTTTCTGTTAGGTACTTACTGCCTCTGGACTCAACATTAAATGCAGCAAATTTAAATGACAGCCATTACGCTTTTTGTTTTGAAGATGAGCTGTTGGGAATAATTCTGTTCTTGACACTCTAAGGGCAAATTGGCCCAAGAGGGCTACTCTCTCATTTGAGAGGTGACTGGTGGTGAGTTTAACCTCAAGCAAGGACAGAGGTTGAGAAGGAGAGTCCCTCATGGTAACCGTAGCCCAAGTCTGTGGTGTCTCGTTACATCACAAACCACCTATCCAACCAACTGAGCTAACTGACTACCACTTCCCACCCTGCCATTCAAACCTCCTCAAACCTATCTTTTATTCACATGCCCCATGTGCGCCTTCCACCAACATCCTTTTTGTCATTTAATCTCACTGTTCCTCCTTCCTGTCTCAAACCTTCCCTTTTGTGTTTTCTTTTCTAATTTCCCCTCTTCCCTTTCCCTGTTCTGTACTTGTCACAGTTCCCAGTTCTGGTGAAAGGTCATTGATCTGAAACATTAACCCAGTTTCCCTCTCCACAGATGCTGCCAGTCTTGCTGAATACTTCCAGCGTTTTCGCTTTTCATTTTATGACTGAACGGTGCAGAATGTGTGAGGGGCTGAATGGCCTCCTGCTGGTCCTATCACTGTCAGAACCAACAGCCCTTGCTTCTGGAGGATCAGTGCCAGCAGACAGACAGGCCACCGCATATTCGATGAGTGTATGAGCAAAATGTTCTTGTTTCTGTTACAGACCTTTGGCAAATCCTCCAGCTTTTAACTGAGTCTCTGCAGAATTGACAATAAAACAAATTGCTGTTTCTCAACTCTTGGCAAACATAATCTAGCTGAGCTGACTCCTACAACATCTGTGTGCAGCCAGGTGGGGCAATGTATAAACCGGGAGCTTCAGATGTTGGGAGAGGAGAGGAATTAGAACAGGATGTTAATGAGAATTGTCCTTTAAAGATGCTCTTTCTTTGTGCCTTTAGTGAGTGAGACAGAGATCTTTGTCAAATTGTTTTTCAATGATAGTCCTGCAGTTCTTTGGACGAAAGAAAACTGGTCAATCTCTTTAATAAACACTGAAAGAACTGTGGATGCTGTAAATCAGGAACAAAAACAGAAGTTGCTGGAAAAGCTCAGCAGGTCTGGCAGCACCTGCGAAGAAAAATTCAGACTTAACGTTTTGGGTCCAGTGACCCTTCCTCAGAACATGTCAATGTGCAGTGACAATAAAGGCAAGGCAAAAGGAGTTTGTACTCACGATGTCTGAATTGAAAGGTTTCACATTGACATTACGCATGGAGCTGCTATTGAGGGACCAGACCTTCGTCTTGTGTTTGAGGGCAGCTCTGACCTAAATTGATTGTAAAAAGAAAGAAGAGGTTGGTGCTGATGGAACACAACAGACTCAGGATGATTAGTCGTTTGCTAGTACAGCAGCGTTGCGCTAAATTTCAAAATTCTCAAAACTGCTTGCAGGGTACTCCCTGGTTATATCATTACCTTTCAATTCCAACTTTTCATAATGCGTTTTTCCACAGACTCCATCTCAAACATGAGTATTTGGAATTTCAATGTGATAACTCTGCTACTGCTTGAAGTTACTTCCCACCAGGAGATCTGCCCTCACAGAATGTCCCCTTTGAGATCTCTGCAAATTTCCAACTCTGATCAAATGGCCAAGATATTGGCATTTCCTTTCCCGGATGTCACTTTCTGAGGATTTCTTTTCACTCTTGCAATTTCAAACACCTCTTCATTTTTCTTACAGTTTAGAAATGGAAGTTCTAGCATATATCTCAGTATTCTACATTTCAAAGGCATCTATTTTCTTCCACACATTTTTTATACACATCCAGAAGTGCTCTTATACGGTATTTGTTTTTCCTGTGGCATATTGTTTCTATCTCGTAACCACCACCAGTAAATTACCCGTGATAACAGATTGATAAATTTACATGCCAAGCCGATTAAGGACAATGCAGACCATCAAAGATGAGGAAGAGATAGTGGATGACTGTGAATCCATTGTCAATTGTCAGAAAAGCCCATCTGGTTCACTAAGTTCTTTAGAGAAGGAAACTGCAATCTTTACCTGGTCTGGCCTACATGTGACTCCAGACCCACAGCAATGTGGTTGACTCTTAACTGCCCTCTGGGCAATTAGGGATGGGCAATAAATGCTGCCTGGCCAGCGATGCCCTCACCCCATGATTGAATAAAGAAGGAAACAAAGACTCTGTCTTGTGCCTCAGAATTAGAAGGCTGTATGATTTCAGGCCTTCAGCACTGACTCCAGGCTGACAGTCCCCCATGCAGTAACAGCAGGAGCACTGCACTGTCAGAGACACTATCTTTCAGATGGGGGTATCCCCACCCCTTGCTGAAAGCTCAGTCCTCACACTGTGGTGAAAAGTCTGACAATTAACACATCTATCAATAACAGGATTCTGACACGCTGGCCTTAAGGCAAGGAATGCGAATGGAATGTTGTCATTTATCTCAAGAGGGTTGGAATATAAAAGCAGTGATGTGCTTCTGAGACTTTATAAAGCTCTAGATAGGCCCCATTTAGAATACTGTGTCCAATTTTGGGCCCCACACCTCAGGAAGGACATACTGGCACTGGAGCGTGTCCAGCGGAGATTCACACGGATGATCCCTGGAATGGTAGGCCTAACATACGATGAACGGCTGAGGATCCTGGGATTGTATTCATTAGAGTTTAGAAGGTTGAGGGGAGATCTAATAGAAACTTACAAGATAATGCATGGCTTAGAAAGGATGGGACGCTGGGAAGCTGCTTCCGTTCGGTGGGGATACTAGGACCGTGGGCACAGCCTTAGAATTAGAGGGGGTCAATTTAGAACGGAAATGAGGAGACGTTGCTTTAGCCAGAGAGTGGTGGGCCTGTGGAATTCATTGCCACGGAGCGCAGTGGAGGCCGGGACATTAAATGTCTTCAAGGCAGAGATTGATAAATTCTTGATCTCGCAAGGAATCAAGGGCTACGGGGAGAGTGCGGGTAAGTGGAGTTGAAATGCCCATCAGCCATGATTAAATGGCGGAGTGGACTCGATAGGCCGAATGGCCTTACTTCCACTCCTATGTCTTATGGTCTTATGGTCTTAAGGCTGCCAACTGTGTATGAACACATTCCTGGAGCATCTATCATCTGACTTCTAACTGGTCCAAACCCCACACTCCTGCTTTTGGCTGGCCAACATGGCTATCCATCCCTCAGCCAATTGGAAAGCCAGATGATTGGTCTTTACCTGATTGCATGTTTATTGGTCAAATGGCCTTTTCTCAAATAATTTTTACAGGTAATGAACAGAACTATTGAAAAAGATAAAACAAAACCAATTTTTTTCCTGGAATTACTGGGTTTTTTTAAACCAAGTTTTGCTCACAATTAATTTCCAATTCCAGGAGATTGCAGGTCACTCCTAGAGGGTTGAGAACTCCCCTCATGTTTTTTACTTTTAGACTCAACTATAACTGAAGTTGATTACCATATTTGGTTGAGTCGATGGTTGGTTTGTGCTGCAGAGTGATGCTAACAGTGCGGATTCAATTTCCAAACTGGCTGTGGTTAACCATGAAAGACTCTCCTTCTCCCCTTGCCTGGCACCACCTGTCACCTCTTCTCTAATAGGGAGAGTGGTGACTATATAACTGAAAAAAACTGAGTTCTTCCCCACTGGGGAGTTCAGAAGTGGGAGATGGAAACTGATGTCTGTGCTAAATTATAGATTTACAATACATCCTTGTAAATCTCTGAAGGTTTTATGCTGTTTAATTTAACGGATTTAACAACATATCCGTCTAAAGCACACAGACCAACAACCCTAGTGTAAATAATGCAGTAAGCGCCGAGCACCAACACAACACATCAAAAAGGCGATAATGGCCCAACATGGCTCTGTAGGATTGGAGCTAGATTTAAATTAGTGACACCTTCATGTCAGGTTTGCAGCCCAGGCTCATGGTGTAATGACCCGATCAAAATGACAGCAGACTCAGGGACACGGTGGGACGTACCTGGGAATGCTGACACCTGAAGGTCAGTGAGCGATTGCCTTGCCAAGTGGAGCCCAGTTTATGTGAAATGATCAGAGCAGATCAATGGCGGTGGCTGCTTTCTGGCACTAAGGTAAACAATCTGCCTTTCCTGCATTGATATATTAACAACTGTGGAGTAAACTGGAGTCCTGGCTCGAACACACAGCAATGGTAAGAGGCAAAGGAGCAGATGCTGGTGAGGATAGAGTTCACTGAAGGTCAGAGCACTGGACAAACAGTCCCATTTCACACAGTTCTGAATTAGCCAATTCTAATGTTTTGTTTCAGCAGTTATACAGTTTCCTTCCCTCATAATATAATGCACTACTTTTAAATTAAACTAGTCTCAAATGACAGAGGAACACTTCCATCGCAATAAAACAAGTGAGCTCAATGGGCCGTGACCAAAGCGGATGAGTCGGTCTCATTCTAATGCATTTGATTTCAGGTCTGAGGCCAAGTTACAAAGCCAATATTCAGATGGGAAATTTTCAGAGCCGAGTGTAAATTTACAATGTGTTCTACTCAGGCTGGAGTTCAACTTCAAGGTTACTGTTGCGCAGGTCATTCTGTTTAATGTAGGGTCAAGGCTGGAGAGCACCACCTAGAGGTTTCTTACCTATCTAGATCCTACTGCAATACCATCTTAGTTTGTTAATCTGGTTTACACCCTCAAGTACTGCAGTAAAAGGTCCCCAGAAACGTCATAACAGCATAGAATCACGCTAAACAAAGCCAGTGCTTCTTTATGTCCCTCCACAGTCCCAGAGTTCAGTTCGAACACTGACTCCCACCCAAGCAATGTCTTAGTATCAAAATTCTCATCTTTGCCTACAAATCTCTCCTCCATGTCTCCCCTCCCTATCAGTGTGATTTGCTTAAATGGGTTGAATCAGTATGGGTTCGTTAAGGGTTAGGTTTTCAGTTATATTGAAAAAGTACAGTGCAAAAGACAAACATGAAATTTTTGTAGCAATCTTCAGCCAGAAGTGCCAAGTGGATGATCCATCTCGCCCTCCTCCAGTGGTCCCCAGCATCACAGATACCAGTCTTCAGCCAATTCAATTCACTCCACGTGATATCAAGAAACGGTTGGAGACACAGGATACTGCAAAGGCTATGGGCCCTGACAACATTCTGGCAATAGGACTGAAGACTTGTGCTCCAGAACGTGCCGCTCCTCTAGCCAAGCTGTTCCAGTACAGTTACAACACTGGCATCTACCCAACAATGTGGGAAATTGCCCAAGTATGTCCTGTACATAAAAAGCAGGACAAATCCAATCCGGCGAATTACCGCCCCATCAGTCTCCTCTCGATCATCAGTAAAGTGATGGAAGGTGTCAGTAACAGCGCTATCAAGCAGCACCCGCTCAGCAATAACCTGCTCAGTGATGCCCAGTTTGGGTTCTGCCAGGGCCACTCAGCTCCTGACCTCATTGCTGCCTTGGTTCAAACAGACAAAAGAGCTGAATTCCAGAGGTGAGGTGAGAGTGACAGCCCTTGATATCAAGGCTGCATTCGACCGAGTGTGGCATCAAGAAGCCCTGGCAAAACTGGAATCAATGGGTATCAGGGGAAAACTCCGGTGGCACATAGGAAGATGGTCGTGATGTTTGGAGGTCAGTCATCCCAGCTCCAGGTCATTCTGCAGGAGTTCCTCAGAATAGTGTCGTAGGCCTAACTGAAATAACTCCACAGAGGCCAGTATCCCATCACCAAGTCCCCCTTTATTTACAAGTGGGGAGTCCTTGACACTGAACCCACTCCCTCAGAGCCAGCTCTCCGAGTGAACAGAACCTCCTGTTTATATCTGTCAGCCAGGGCTCCCTGACTGGACCAGATTAACAGCCCCAATCAGGGAACTCCTATTCCATGAGGCCCACCAGGCTACCTTGTTACAGTCAATACGTTCCTCCCTGTCTGCGTCTGAGATCATGGGCCAGTTTGTTTCTCCTGTAGCTTCTCCCGGGACGTTTCAGCACCGGGTCGGGTTCCTCCAATTCTGCCTCGGATACGGGCCGCGTGTGTAACACACAGTAACTCACCTCTTGTGCCCAGAATGTCTCGGAAGAAATTCATTCTCCTCTTCAGGCAGCGACATCGGTGTCTCCATCTCAGATTCCAAGGCACCTTCAATGTCTGATGGAGAGGGAAATCTCCCGGGTTCCAGAACATTCAGAACGGCAGCCAAGGAGCCAGGCACAGCTTGCTCCCGCACCGTTTGCAAGTTTTCGGCTTTCAGATGGTCCATGTGTTTGTTCAGGACCATTGCACCTCCTCAAACTTTATACATCACTGGACCAGACCGTGTGTCCACTGTGCCTCTTACCCATACAGGGCCAACCCTGTGGATTCCTACACCAAACTTCATCCCCTCTCCCACTTAACAGCGTCTTGTGTCTGGCATTGACGTTCCTGATGCCGTTTCACCCTGTGCCCCCCAGATCTGGGAAGATCAGGTTTAACCTGGTGCAGAATCTTCTCCCCATTAGCATCTCTGTTGGATCTGTCCCTGTAGGTGCATGCAGGGTGGTCTGATAATCAAATAGGAACTGGGGCAGTTTGGTACCTAGTGAAGCTGTAGGCTGTTTCTTTAAGCCTGCCTTCAAAGTTTGGACTGCTCATTCTGCCAGACCATAGAATGACGGATGGTATGGAGCTGTCTTTATATATGGAATACCATTAGACTTTGGGAAATACTGAAATTCCTGTTGGTAAATGATGGCTCATTGTCCGTGACCAATAGTTCTGGGAGCCCTTGGACTGCAAAAGAGACGCACAGCTTTTCTATCGTCGTCTCCGTGTTTGACGAATGAACTCTCTGCACATCCAGTCACGTTGAGTGGGCATCCACAGTGACTAAGAACATTGAACCCATGAGAGGACCTGCATGGTTGATGTGTAACTGGGTCCATGGTTTACCCGGCCATTCCCACAAATGTGAGAGCTGCTGGCAGTAATTTTTGTCCTTGTTGGCACTCTGGGTACTGCTCCATCAATGCAGCTATTTCTGCATCCAATCCTGGCCACCAGATAGAACTTCTCACCAATGTCTTCATTTTGGAAACCCCTGGATGACCCTGGTGGAGTTTAGCCAGTAACTGGCAGCGACCTTCGCTCAGGACAATCACTCTTGCTCCCCACAATAACATACCGCTGTCTACCATGATCTGGTCTCTCCAAGTTCAAAAGAGTTTCAGTTCTGTTTGTGACGACCCTGTGGTTTTCCCCATCACCACCAGCTGCCTCAGTTTTGTCAGGACCGGATTTATTTTTGTCCAAAGTATGATATTATCAGCTGTGACTGGAAGTGTGTCCAGAAGATTTAAAACCATTACAGACTCTTCCAGTGGCAGTACCACTGGCAGTGCATCTGTCAGTGGGAGGCAGCTCAATGCACCCACATTTGCTACTTGGTCTCCTGGATGGTGTCCCAAATTGTAATTATACACACTTATATGAACACCAAACCTTCCTTCTCTATCTGGGCATATTTACGTTCTGCATTAGCCTAAGTCCTGGATGTATATGCTATTGGGCATTCCTCTCCATTGGGCCATCTATGAGCTAACACTAACCCAATGCCATACAGGGAGCCAATGAATGTGAATACCAGATCTCGCCTGGGATCATAGCGTGCCTTACAGGATGATAGCTGTTTCGTCACTTCCCTGAAAGCTATGGCTTGGCTACACCACCATTTCCAAAGCTGACCCTTTATTAAAAGTTGCTGCAAAGCTGCCAGGATGGATGCCAGGTTATCAATGAGCCTTCTGCAATAATTCACCAACCCAAGGAAAGACCTAAAGCTCTGGTACAGATATGGGAACCAGGGTACCTTTCATTGCCCTCACTTCATTGTCCAATGGGTGTAACTTGTCAATTTGTCAACTCTGTAACCCAAGTAGGTCAATTGAGGTGCCTGAAATATGCATTTCTCCCTTATAAGGCGTACACCCACCTGGGAGAAATGTCTAAAGGCTATGTCCAAGTTCCCTAAGTGCTCCTTATTGGTCTTCCCTGTTAATGAGCACATCATCTAGAAAAGTGGCGACCTGAGGCAGAACTTGTATAATGTTCTCCATTGTCCACTGAAAAGTTGCACAGGCTGGCGATACCCCAAATCGCAGTCTCCTATATTGGTACAAAACCTTATGGGCATTAATTGTAGCGTAATTCTGGGGATCCTCAGTGAACTACAATTGCAGGTACACATGGCTCATGTCCAGCTTCGTGAAGGACAGGCTTCCACCAACCAAGCTGATTTGCTGATTCAGCGATAATAGGAACTGCAGATGTTGGAGAATGTGAGATAAGAAGGTGCGGAGCTGGATGAACACAGCAGGCCAAGCAGCATCATAGGAGCAGGAAAGCTCTAGACCTAGGCCCGAAACGTCAAGTTTTCCTGCTCCTACGATGCTGCTTGGCCTGATTTGATGATTCCTTCACTTTCCAGCTTTCTGATTTCTACCTCAACCTTTGCCCGTAAGGCAAAAGGCAATGTGTGGGTCTTGCAGAATCAATTTGATAAACCTTGATCCTTCCTGAAAAACCTCCGGGTATTTATTTGGGACTTCACTCAGGCAGCGAATTTCTAATCGACAAAATGTCGAGCCAACCAAGATGAACCTTTCTCAACCAAGATCGCCCCAACGTGCTCAGGCCCGAGCCTTTTACTGCATTCAGTGCTAACTTAACCAGCTGCTTCGCATAAGAGGCCAGAACCAAAGTTGTGCCCTTACTCTGTACATGTTCCCTGGTACAGGTTCTCAGTCTAGCCAGGGTATTGCATTAACTTCAGCGTTGGAGTCGAGAGTGAATTTTGTTAAAGACCGGTTCTGTAATCACTGAAATGGCTGCACTGGTATCAACCTCCATTAGAACTGGGTGACTATTTAACCAAATGTTTATTTTGATTGGTTCTGATTTGGATGTTACTGAGCAATTTAACTACTCCAACTGGATGTAAGTGGACTTTCCAGTGTGTGTACTCTCCTGGATACCGGCTGCCGGCCCAGATCCTGAAGAAAATGTTAACTGTTTGGCTGAGGCTTGGTTTTGTTTTGGGTTTTGCTGTGGGCTGACCTAGAGTCCTGAGTATGTTCTGAGGAAGGGTCACCGGACCCGAAACGTTAACTCTGTTTTTCCCTTCACAGATGCTGCCAGACCTGCTGAGCTTCTCCAGCATCTTTGTTTTTGTTCCTGATTTACAGCATCTGCGGTTCTTTCGGTTTTTATTTGACCTAGAGTCCCTCTGTTCAGGCTATGCAATTGCATTCACATGAGTAGTGATTCCCAAGCACAGCTGGACTGGTGAGAGTGCCCACTTCCATCGGAATACCTTGCTCCACTTCTGCTCCACTTGCCACATTTTCCAATGACAAAGCCAGTTAAAATGCCTGTTTGAAGTCCAGTTCAGCTTCAGTAGTAGGCGCTTTTGCATGGTTACTTCGTTAATCCCATTCTCATCACCACTGAACTAACTCCACAGAGGCCGGTATCCTGTTACCAAGTCCCCCTTTATTTACACGTGGAGAGTCCTTGACACTGATCCAGCTCCCTCAGGGCCAACTCTCAGAGTGAACAGAGCGTCTGACCCTCCTGTTTCTATCTGTCAGCCAGGGCTCCCTGATTGGGGCTGTTAATCTGTTCCAGATTCATATTCTATCAGGTCCACCTGGCTGATCTCATAACAATTACTGCAACAACCATCTTCAGCTGTTTCATCAATGACCTTCCCTCCATCATAAGGTCAGAAGTGGGGATGTTCACCGATTAATGCACAATGTTCAGCACCATTCACGACTCCTCAGATACTGAAGCAGTCCATGTTCACATGCAACAAGATCTGGACAATATCCAGGCTTGGGCTGACAAGTGGCAAGTGACATTCACACCACACAAATGCCAGGCTATGACCATCTCCAATAAGAGACAATCTAAATACAGCACCTTGGCGTTACCATCACTGAATCCCCCCACTATCAACATCCTGGGGGTTATCATTGACCAGAAACTCAACTGGACTCACCACATTAACACGGTGACTACAAGAGCAGGCAGAAGCTGGGAATACTGCAGCAAGTAACACACCTCCTGACTCCCCAAATCCTGTCCCACCATCTACAAGGCACAAGTCAGGAGTGTGATGGAATACTCCCCACTTGCCTGGATGGGTGCAGCCCCAACAACACTCAAGAAACTCCACACCATCCAGGACAAAGCAGCCGCTTGATTGGCATCACATCCAGAAGCATCCACTCCCTCCACCACCGACGCTCAGTAGCAGCAGTGTGTATCATCTACAAGATGCCCTGCAGAAATTCCCCAAAGATCCTCAGACAGCACCTTCCAAACCCACAACCATTTCCATCTAGAAGGACAAGGGACAGCAGATACATGGGAACACCACCTCCTGCAAGTTCCCCTCCGAGCCACTCACCATCCTGAGCAAATAGGGATGGGCAGTAAATGCTGGGCCTAGCCAGTGATGCCCAGTGAATAAAAAAAACTAAAGATGCTATGTAAATGCAATGTGTTTGTTGCTGCAATCCCAGTAGAAACAAACTGATGTGAGCTTTTATTAAGCTTCACTTTGCGCAGGATCTGGAGGAGCAGTCTTGTTCTGAATTTATGTGACGCCCTTTCACTCATCAACCACAACAACTTTCCACATGAGGTCAATTACTTGCTGAAGTCACTTACCTCTGAATTCAGGAGACAATGAAAGAGAAAGATGAAAAACCCCTAGAGACAAGACAAAACAACATTTCATCAGAAACTGTAAATGACCAACAAAAATACACTGACACTTTGAAGAGAAAAAGGAGGAGAACGGTCAAGCTGCCAGGATGAAATATGATTGGGTGGTGGTGGGAAACTCAGAAAGGGACCTTGTGTCTAGTACAGGCTTCACAGTTTGGCACAAGGTGGTGAGATCCTCAACAGGTGAGGCCTGACCACACTCCAAATCCAGGAAGAGGGCGATGACAGTGTTCCTGGAAGCTGCTGAGTTTTCTCCCTCCCCCTCCCTCCCCCACACTCTCCCCCTCCATCCCCATCCCCGCCACTCCCTCCCACACTCTCCTCCTCTGTCCCACACGCTTCCCCTCCATCCCCATCCTCGTCCCTCCCTCCCATACCCACACCCTCCCTCCCACACTCTCCCCCGCAACCCCATCCCCACCACTCCCTCCCACACTCTCCTCCTCTGTCCCACACGCTCCCCCTCCATCCCCATCCTCGTCCCTCCGTCCCACACTCTCCTCTGTCCCACACGCTCCCCCTCCATCCCCATCCTCGTCCCTCTCTCCCACACTCTCCTCTGTCCCACACGCTCCCCCTCCATCCCCATCCCCGCCACTCCCTCCCACACTCTCCTCCTCTGTCCCACACGCTCCCCCTCCATCCCCATCCTCGTCCCTCCCTCCCATACCCACACCCTCCCTCCCACACTCTCCCCCTCTGTCCTATACTCACCCCTCCATCCCCATCCTCCCCAGTCCCTCCCATACCCACCCCCTCCCTCCCCCACACTCTCCCCCTCCATACCCATCCTCCCCTTCCCCCACACTCTCCCCTCCATCCTCCCCCCTCCCTCCCATACCTTCCCCCTCCCTCCCACACTCTTCCCCTCTTTCCCCATCCTCTCACTCTGCCCCACACCCTTTCCTACCCTCCCACACTGTGCCCCCTCCCCCAACACCCTCCTCCCTCTGTCCCACACCCTCCTATGCTGTCTCTCATCATTCCCCTCAGTTCCTTACCCTTTCCTCTTTGTTGTCTGCCTTCTCCCTTTCTCCCCCAACACTGACGCCAGGAAGGTGCAGTCTCCATGCCAGTGGCTTTGTCAAATGTCTTGGTGGATTGTTAATAATCTTGGGGTAGTGGGGTTGGTGGGACCCTCACTGGGTGCAGACTCTGGCCCATGTATCTCCATGATCAAGGTTCCAAATTCAGGCCAGTCTAAAGGTTCCCTTTATCTCCCTGTCTGTTTGCATGGAGGGGTTCAGCTCCTACCTTTAACACAAAGCTAACTCCATCCTGTTCCCACTGTCTCATACAGTGATGCTGCTGTGGGGAAAGGGTAAAGGAATAGTTCAACACTGATTGGGACTGAGTCACCTCGTCTTATATCGAAGAGAGTCTCCCTCGAGCTCTCTGTGACACCTTGCTCCCTTGTGCTGCAAGACAAAGCATTGATACAAACTCTCTGCCATAATACAGCCTGCAGCCTCAGTGATGACTGCTGTGGTTATCTCCCCACATTGTCTGATCCATCTCCGTTCCTGCCCCTAACTGGATGGGAAACTCATCTCCAAATCGATGGACATTTCTCACTCAGGACCCGTCCCCTGTCTCCCATCCTGACGTCAATTTCAAACATGGAAATAGATCAGCCAGGATCAAACTGAAGGGCAGAACAGGCTCAGAGGGCTGATTGCTCTCCTACAATTTTTTCAACTATTCATGGAATGTGGGCATTTATTGCCCATCCCTAATTGCTCAGAGGGCAGTTAAGAGTCAACCGCATTGCTGTGGGTCTGGAGTCACATGTAGGCCAGACCAGGTAAGGATGGCAGTTTCCTTCCCTAAAGGACATTATTGAACCAGATGGATCTTTACAACATCTAACAGTGGCTACAAGGTCACCATGAGGCTACCCTCTTTTTCTTTTTGTATTCCTGAAATGAAATATCACCTTCTGTCCCTAGCACATTGGTTTCTGAATTGCTGGTAGAGTGACATTATCACAAAGTCCTCTGGAACCCCCAGTGCAAACTCTCAGTCAGAGGAGTAGGGACGAAGATATTGACTTCCTGCAGGACCATCAGTGCATCAAACAATACTTCACTCAGAATCGCTTGTTCAATCTGACTGCCCTTACGGTGCAGTTCCCGTTAACGTAACCCAGGCTGCAGTTACCTGGAAAGAGTTGAATAATGCGAAGATGTATTGGAAGACGATGGCGTAGTTATTGACAGTCAGTACTCCGCATGCCCAAGATATCCCCAAGATTGGGAGCAATACTGCCACCGCTTTGGCTGTCAACCTGAAAAGGAAAGCAAAGAAGTGAACACAACTCACTTACCAACATTCATGCTTCCTGAGGGACTGCTGTGTTAACGTCTAGTCTCATCTGGAGGGATGCCTGAGGCCAAAAGGAACTTGGGTACAAGTGACAATAATGGGCTGTCTGCGAGCTGGTGGAGTGGTTAAAAACCCAGAACCTCAGGACAATGTCCCAACTCCATGAGTGTGAATCTCACGCTGGCAAATGGTGGAATATGAATTCATTACAATGTTCGGGATAGAGAGCTGCCTGAGTGATGACCTGTTGTCGATTGTCGGGAAAAACCCATCTGGGTCACTAATGTCCTTTAGGGAAGGAAACTGCCATCCTTACCTGATCTGGCCTACATGTGACTCCAGACCCACAGCAATGTGGTTGACTCTTAACTACCCTCTGGGCTATTAGGGATGGGCAATAAATGCTAGTCTCGTCAGTGACACCCAATTGCCATGAACGAAGAAAGGGACATTTGGCTGAGCCCTTGACTGGGTGAGTGTCTGTATGAGGATTGAGCAATCAGCGTTGCTGAAGATAATGTGATGTGAACTGAAAACAAAACTCTCACTGGAAAAGTAACAAAAATTGGAAAAGACAAGAAAATAATTGTAGATATGGAAACATGTGTAGGGCCAGATTTGGATCACGGGCAGAATTTCTCCCTGACATGCAGCGGGAGGGGGAGAAGAGGGGTTTGACAATGAGAGACTTGTGCGTGGATATAAACATGAGAGTTTTGAATACAGCAGCAGACAGGCGTTTAGCAATGGGGTATGTGCAAGGCAGTGTGCAGTAACAGGTAAAATGGTTCATAAAATGTTGGAAGATCAGCCAAATGGTAAATTAGCATCTGCACCAGCCTGAGGCATACATACAAAGAATTCACAGCATGAGATGGGAGGATATACTCCATATCAGTTACTGGAAATCCTTAACTTCCTTCGGTAATAAATGATCATCTCCCAGCATGAGAAGGGGTTACAAATAGCTCGACTTTTTCAGAGGATTTTAATGCATTGCATCCAGGCAGAAAGGCTTTTATGAAAGAATACGTCTCCGACAGGATTGAGCGAGGCATGATGGAAGGCCAATGGAAATCAGTCTTAGTCACAGAGGCATGGTTTACTTTATAAAGAAGAGATTTAAAGACCAGAGATGCTCCGGATAGGTTACCGGAAAATAATAATAATGTGTGTAGCATGGGGTCCACATGGCTCTATTATACTCTGTAACTTTGTTAGGAATGAATTAGGTTCTGTAACTCCTTTAGATTCTGCACATAAATCCAACAGAACCTGCGGGTTCTGTGCCGGGTGTGCCACCCACCCTCCTGCAAAAATGCCATCCCCTATTCCCAATTCCTTCGCCTCCGCCGCATCTGCTCCCAGGATGAGGCATCCCACTCCCAAACATCTCAGATGTCCTCGTTTTTCAAGGACCGCAACGTCCCCCCCTCAGTGGTCAAGAACGCCCTCGACTGTGTCTCCCACATTTCCCGCAACTCATCCCTCACACCCCGTCCCCGCAATAACAACCAAAACAGAATCCCCCTCTTCCTCACGTACCACCCCACCAACCTCCGGATCCAACGCATCATCCTCCGACACTTCCGCCATCTGCAATCCAACCCCACCACCAAAGACATTTTTCCCTCCCCACCCTTATCTGCCTTCTGGAGGGACTGCTCTCTCCGCGACTCCCTTGTCCGCTCCACACTCCCCACCAGACCCGGCACTTTTCCCTGCAACCGCAGGAAGTGCTACACCTGCCCCTACACTTCCCCCCTCACCCCCATCCAAGAAGACCTTCCACATCAAACAGATGTTCACCTGCACATCTGCCAATGTGGTATACTGCATCCGCTGTTCCCGTTGTGGCCTCCTCTACATCGGGGAAACCAAGCGGAGGCTCGGAGACCACTTAGTGGAACACCTATGCTCGGTTCGCAACAAACGACAACACCTTCCAGTCACAAACCACTTCAACTCCCCCTCCCACTCCCTGGACGACATGTCCATCCTTGGCCTCCTCCAGTATCACAACGATGCCACACGGAAACTGGAGGAACAGCACCTTATATTCCGCCTTGGAACTCTACAACCCAATGTTCTCAACGTGGACTTTACAAGCTTCAAAATCTCCCCACCCCCAAACTCATCCCAAGACCAGCCTCACCTCTCATCCCCACCTCCTTGACCTGTCTGTCTTCCCTCCCACCTACCTGCCCCTCCCACCTCTCTGACCAACCCCCATCCCAACTCCCTACCTACACTCACCTTTACTAGCTTCATCCCCAAATCCTTGACCTGTCTGTCTTCTCTCCACCCATCTGCTCCACTATACACCTTCTATCGTCGCGCCCCCCCCACCTCTCTATTTCAGAGCCCCCTTTCCCCTCCCCCATTTCTGAAGAAGGGTCCAGACCCAAAACTTTCAGCTTTCCTGCTCCTCTGATGCTGCCTGGCCCACTGTGTTCATCCAGCTCTACACCTTGTTTTCTCAGACTCCAGCATCAGCAGTTCCTACTATCTCTCAGTGAGTTGGGAATATATCGCCTTTCCTTCACAGTCACTGGTTCAAAATCCTGGAATTCTCTCCCTAAGGCAATTGATTTGATTTGATTTATTGTAGTCATGTGTATGTAAATACAGTGAATAGTTTTGTTTGAGAGCAGTACAGGCAGGTTATAGCAAACAAGGACATGCAGATCATAGAGTGCTTAGACAGAATGAGGCATGTGGGTTACACTGCACAGGAAGTGCACAAAGCGAAATCAGCATTATCAAGATTAAGATTATTTGAAGTTAGAGACTTTATACACCAGTCTAATAACAGCTGGGAAGAAGCTATTCCTGAACCTGCTGGTACATGTTTTCAAGCTTCTGTATCTACTGCCTGATGGAAGAGGTTGTAAGAGATCATTACCGGGGTGGGAGGGGTCTTTGATGATATTAGCCACCTGTCCACAGCAGTGAGCCGTGTACATGGAGTCCATGGATGGAAGGTTGGCTTCTGTGATGATCTGGGCTGTGCATCCCACATCCAGACCCTCCCTCTCATCTGACACAACCAATCCACCTTCCTTCTCACCTATCCGCCCCACCCTTCCTATAGACCAATGTCTACAACCCCCTACCTGCATCTACCTATCACTATCCCACCTACCTTCCCCCAGCCCCACGCCCTTTCCCTCTATATTACTGAGCTCCCTGCCCCCCTCCCCAGTCCTAATGAAGGGTCCCAACCTGAAACGTCGACTTTCCCATTCCTCTGATGCTGTCTGACCTGCTGTGCTCCTCCAGCTCCACATTTTATCGCCATTCCAGCTATTTGGCAGATCCATTGACTGGTGGCAATAAGTGGGACACAGAGGTTAGGACCTGAATGGGGAGCTATACACCACATCCCCACGATCAACATCTTGCACTGAATGGAAACTAACTGGCTATGAAAATGGCTTGGTGCTTTCCTGTTAAAATCATAGAATCCATACAGTGTGGAAGCAGGCCAATCAGCCCACTGAGTCCATACTGACTCTCCAAAGAACATCCCACCCTGACCCACCCCCTCCCTGTAACTCTGCATTTCCCATGGCTAACCGACCAAGCCTGCACATCCCTGGGCTGTGGGAGAAAACTGGAGGAAAGCCCACACAGACACAGGGAGGACATGCAAAATCCACACAGACAGTCACCCAAGGCTGGAATCGAACATGGGTTCCTGACACTGTGAGGCAGCAGCGCTAACCACTGTGCCACCCAGCAATGAACAATTAGATTCTGAAATAGCTCAAGCTGACAATCTGGACTGATTATTAATAAGGACATGATGGTAAAGTCAGAATGCCATGTGTCCGGGGGTCAACAGATAACATAGGGGCACCTTGCTTTGCTAAAGGGTCTACTATAAATGCATGTGTAGCATTGGGCTTAAAAGTGATATCTTCAAACCAGACCATTTAGGGTTAATTGTTAAGGATTGCTCACTCACGGCAATGAGAAACTGAACGAAGGTGGAAAAGTGCATGAGAAAACGGGGTCTGTTTTGACTGGGAGGTAATGACATAACTGTGAATTGTTTGTGAAAACTGCCCTGTCGCACAGTTACACGGGCTGTTTTGGATTTGTTCGTCAGCCTGTTTTGAAGATTGCAAACGTATTGCAGCCATTATGAAATGGAGATTCAGCAATCTTAGATTTAGAATAGTATTAACATCAGGGACTTGGCCACACATATCTGAGTTTTCACCATTGGGCTGGGGTTTGAGAGACCAGTTCCATGGAACCCAAGAGAGGTCCCAGTATCACTGTCACCAAAGCCTCAGTGAGTAGAAGGCAGTGTGAGACTCACATGCTGGTGTACATGTGTACATTATCTAGTTTACGCTAACAGATTCATTCATTAGTTTGCACGTTTCTACTAAATATTAACTAGATTAAACAACAAATTTGCTTCATATTAATGTACACGTGTTTTCTTGTAACTGTTTTGGTCAGACTTTAAAGAACCTGTTTGGCATTTTCAGCAAGTTACTGTTGACCCTGTCTGCATGGCTATAAGGTTCATCGAGGGCCGAAGGGCCTGTACTGCGCTGTAATGTAAAGGTTAGACACCATAGTCCACAGGACTGCTCTCTCATTAGAGCTGATGATGGTTGAGCCTGAGGGTCACCACACCTCAGGTGAGGGGAATAGTTCAGAAGGTGGAACCATCATGGTAACCTCAGCCTGTGCAGGAGTTAAACCCAGACTGTCAGCATCAGCCTGTGTCGGGGCAAGCTGTCCAACCAACTGAGCTAACCAGCCCATTTGGGTGGCTCTACGGAGGATTGAGGGAAAACCAAAGGATTCAATTGACCTTTGACAACAAGAACGGAGATCCCAGCCAAAGCTCCCACTTGCAATTGCAGGCTGCGAGAGCCTGCTGGGAGCTACAGGCGTGGAGAGGTTATCCAATGGATCATGGAGACAATACCCTGTCTGTGTGACCAGGATTCACACTGACCCTTGTTTCAGTCTCCCGCCTCTGAAATCCTTGAAATTTTAATGTTTAGATTTTTGGTTTTTCCATCATTTTGTGAAGACTGTCACAACACCTTTAATTCATTCATAGTGCCATCTTTCTTTTTCTTCACATTCCTTCCCTCGATTTGCCAATCAATCCCGGACAACCTGCCTTATTTCAAACCTGTCTTCCTCTCTCCAATTTCCTGCTCGACAGCCCCATTTGCAGCTGTGCATTCCCTTCAGACAGCCTGACCGAATGGGTCAGCATGACTCCAAATTGCAGCTTGTACTTTCTGCAACAACAGCCTGCCTCCTGCCGAAATTCATCTCTCAGAACTGGTCCCAACTGCAGAAATTCTGTCATCCTGGAAATTACCATCACACTAAGATGGCCAGACCCATGTGCTCCAATTGATTCATTCACTTCACACAATTTCTGAGAAGTAAACTAGACAAATACCATGTGCTGTTGGTCAGGACCACACTCACCCTTGAAAATACAGCACAGTGCCCCAGCTAGGATACTCCTATCAGTGTGCAGCACAGTCCCCCAGTTAGTGTACAGCACAGTGC
>JAHRHZ010000099.1:41318170-41352995 GCA_024137785.1 Ginglymostoma cirratum
ACCCTCCGACAGTGCCCACTCCCTTAGCACTGACCCTCCGACAGTGCGGCGCTCCCTCAGCACTGACCCTCCGACAGCGCCCACTCCCTCAGCACTGACCCTCCGACAGTGCCCACTCCCTTAGCACTGACCCTCCGACAGTGCCCACTCCCTTAGCACTGACCATCCGACAGTGCGATACTCCCTCAACTTGGGCCTATACTAAGAGTTGAGCAGAATATGAGGTGATCTTATTGAAGCAGCTCAGAAATTGAAGTGATGAGAGAATGTTTCCTCTACATGTGAGATAGATCTCAGGGACCTAGTATCAGAAGGAGGTCTCCTTTTTATGGCAAAGATGAGGAGAAAGGTTTTCCTCTGAGGGCTATTTGAGTGTGAAATTCTCTCCCTTGGGAGGAGGTGGAGTCTGTGTCTTTAAATTTATTCAAGGCTATGTTGGACAGATTGCTAATGGGCGTGGGGGTCAGAGGTTATGGGATCAGGTGGAAAAATGGAACTGAGAGCATGATCTGATTGGCCGTGATTGTATTGACTGGCAGAGATGGAAGGGCAGAATGGTCTAATCCTGTTCCTCTATTCCCATATGCTGCACTAGAAACGTCAGCAGAGAATTTGTGCTCAGGTCTCTGGCCTATGGCTTTATAGAAGCATAGAATTTTGGTGCAGGAGTAGGCCATTTGGCCCTTCGAACCTGCACCACCATTCAATATGATCATGGCTGATCATACAATCTCAGTATCCCATTCCCACCCTCTCCCCAAACCCCTTGGTCCCTTTAGCTGCAAGGGCCACGTCCAGCTCCCCCTTGAATATGTAAAATGAACTGGCCTCAACAGCTTCCTGTGGTGGAGAATTCCACAGGTTCACAACTCTCTGAGTGAAGAAATTCTTCCTCATCTCATTCCTGAATGGCCTTCCCCCTATTCTTAGGCCGTGAACCCTGGTTCTGGACTTCCCCAACACCAGGAACATTCTTCCTGCATCTCGTCGGCCCAGTCTCATCAGGATTTTATAATTTTCTATGCGATCCCCCCCTCAACCTTCTAAATCCCAGCGCGTACAAGCCCAGTCGATCCAGTCTTTCCTCGTATGTCAGTCCTGCCATCCCGAGGAATCAGTCTGGTGAAAATTTCTCTGGATTCCGTCAATATCAAGAATGCCCTTCCACAGACTCGGAGACCAAAACTGTACACAGTCCCCAAGGAGTGGCCTCACCAAGGCCCTGTATAACTGCAGCAAGACGTCCTTATTCCAATACTCAAATCCTCTCGCTATGAATGCCAGCATGCCATTAGCTTTCCTTGCTGCTGGCTGCACCTGCGTGCCAACTTTCAGTGACTGTTCCACCATGGTACCCAGGTCTCACTGCACCTCACCTTTTCCTAAACGGCCACCATTCAGATAATAACCTGCCTTCCTGTTTTTGTGACCAAAGTGGGTAACCTCACATTTATCCACATTATGCTGCATTTGTCACGTATGTGCCCAGTCAGCCAGTCTGTTCAAGTCACCCTGCAGCCTCTTAGCATCCTCCTCACAGCACACACTGCCAGCTTAGTACCAACTGCAAATTTGGAAATATTGCATTCAATTCCTTTGTCCAAATTATTAATGTACATTGTGAACAGCTGGGGGTCCTAGCACTGAACCCTGTGGTACCCGACTCGTCTCTGCCTGCCCCTCTGAAAAGGACCCTTTTATTCCAACTCTCAGCTCCTGTCTGCCAACCAGTTCTCTATCCCTGTCAATACATTATGTCAGATACCATGAGCTTTAGTTTCCCTTACCAAACGCTTGCGCGGAACCTTGTCAAAAGCCTTTTGAAAGTCCATCTACTGATTCACCGTTGTCCACTCTACTGGTCACATTCTCAAAAAATTCCAGAAGATTTGTCAAGCATGATTCCCCTTCAGTGAATCCATACTGACCAGGACTGATTCTGTCACTGCTTTCCAAATGCTCAGTTATTACATCCTTAATAATTGACTCCAGCATTTTCCCCACCACCAATGTCAGGCTAACCAGCCGATAATTCCCCATTTTCTCCCTCCCTCCTTTTTTAAAGAGTGGAGTTACATTAGCTACCCTCCAGTCAATTGGAACTCTTCCAACGTCTACAGAATGCTGGAAAAATGATCACCAATGCATCCACTATTTCTAGGGTAACTTCCTTAAGTACTCTGGGATGCAGAGCATCAGGCCCTGGGGACTTATTGGGTTTTAATCCCATCAATTTCCCCATAACCAGTTCCTGACTAATAAGGATTTCCTTCAGTTTCTCCTTCATGCTTAACCCTCTGTCCCCTAGCTTTTCCAGAAGGTTATTTGTGTCCTACTTAGCGAAGACAGATCCAAAGTATTTGTTCATCTGGTCTGCCATCTCTTTGTTGCCCATTATGATTCTTACTGTAAGGGACCTACAGTTGTCTTCACTAATCTTTTTCTCTTCACATATCCATAGAAGCTTTTGCAGACAGTTTTTTATGTTTCCTGCAAGCTTACTCTCGTATTCTATTTTCCCCTTCTGCATCAAACCCTTTGTCATCCTCTGCTGAATTTTAATTTTCTTCCAGTCCTCATGTTTGCTGCTTTTTTTTCTGGCCAATTTATGTGCCTCTTCTTTGGCTTTAACACTGTTCCTGATTTCCCTTGTTAGCCATGGTTGAGCCACTTTCCCTGTTTTACTCTTATGTCAGACAGGGATGTATAATTGTTGAAGTTCATCCACGTGTTCTTTAAATGCCTGCAATTGCCTATCCACTGTCAACCCCTTAAGTATCCTTGGCCAGTTTATCCTAGTTGATTGGATGGGTCGAGGCCCGAAACGTCAAGCTTTCCTGCTCCTATGATGCTGCTTGGCCTGCTGTGTTCATCCAGCTCCATACCTTGTTATCCTAGTTGATGTATGCCTCATACCATCAAAGTTAGCTTTCGTTAAGTTCAGGGTCCTAGTTTCAGATTTAATTGCGTCACTCTCCATCTTAATGAAGAATTCTACCATATTATGGTCACTCTTCCTCAAAGGATCTCACGCCACAATGTTGCTAATTAATCCTCTCTCATTACACAATACCCAGTTTAGGACGGCTTGCTCTCTAGTTGGTTCCTCAACGTACTGGTTGAGGAAACCATCCCTCATATATACCCGGAAATCCCCCTCCATCACATTACTACCAGTTTAGTTAGTCCAATCAATACGCAGATTGAAGTCACCCATAGTAACTGCTGTACCCTTACTACATGCATCTCTAATTTCCCATTTGATGCCATCCCCAATTGCACAAGTATCATTTGGTGGTCTGTACACAACTCCCACTAATGGTTTTTCCCCTTTGGTGTTCCGCAGCTCGACCAGTACAGATTCCACATCATTCAGGCTAATGTCCTCCCTTACTATTGTGTTAATCTCCTCCTTAACCAGCAACACTACCCCATCTCCCTTTCCTTTACATTTACCTTTCCTGAAGAGTGAATAACCCTGGACGGTGAGTTCCCATCCTTGGTCACCCTGGAGCCAGGTCTCTGCTATCACAATAACATCATATCCATTAATAACTGTTTGTGCAGTTAATTCACCCATCTTATTACAAATGCTCCTCATATTGAGACACAGAGCCTTCAGGCTCACTTTTTTGACATTTATTACCCTTTTAGAATCATTGTGAAATGTGGCCTTTTTTGGATTTTTGTCTTTGGTTTCTCTGCCTTGTACTTTCACTTTTCCCCTCAGTGCCTTTTGTTTCCACCCCTGCTTTACATCCCTTTGACTTCCTGCATTGGTTCCCATTCCTGAGCCATATTAGTTTAAACACTCCACAGTGGCACTTTACCTTACGGCATTTTGACTGTGATGAGAGGCAGTGCCCACAGGACCATGTGACTGTGCGACAGTACCATGGGGATCATGGGGCACTGACTGAGTGGAACATTTCAAGCCGGATCTTTATTGTGGGGTAATCTAAGCTGCCATGTTGGGGAGATTCTGAATCCTGCATTGCGTTTTTGGATCCTTGTGAAATTTCAGCACATTTCTGCTGATGGGGAGCACAGGGTCTGAGAAGGCCATGAGAGATCTACTGGCTGAATTCCTGGGACTTTGTCCCAACACCGCTGCCAGGATTCGAGATCAATAGTGACAAGACCTCAACAAGTTCCTCCTTGTTGAGAAGCATGTTGACCTTGGATCAGGAGAGGTGCTATTCAAATGCATCCATTCACTGCAGCTTGCATCTCCACATTCATCATCCATTCACAGTCAAGAAAACGCTATGGCAATGGCTTGAAGTTTCCACACTCTGAAGAAGATTTAATGGATATGATTTGATGTCACTGTCTCCCTTTGTAAAGCAGCAGCCCCTGAAGAACACTCCTTTCTTTTTTTAATCAATAACCAATATACCTCTGTGAGGAAATGTGAGCCTGAAGATTTCCCTCCATAAAGGATAATAATGATCCCTTGATCTTATTGGACCATCATTCATGTACATCAGGGGCACCATCTCTAACAATCTGCAAATGTCTCACCTTTCCAGTTTGGTACAGCAACTGCTCTGCCTAGAACCGTAAGAAACTACAGAAGGTTGTGTACACAGCCCAGACCATCACAGAAGCCAACCTTCCATCCCTGGACTCTATTTACACGGCTCACTGCTGCAGAAAGGCGGCCAACATCATCGCACCTCGGTAATGACCTCCAACAGCCTCTTCCATCAGGCAGAAGATACAGAAGCTTAAACTCACACACCAAAAGGTTCAAGAACAGCTTCTCCCTGCCATTATTAACTTCAAATAATGTTGATCTTGTTAACATTGATTCTGCTTCGCGCATCTCCTGTGCAGTGTAACCTGTATGCCTCACTCTGTCTGAGCACCCCATGATCTGTGCAGAGATAAAAGGTACTGCAGATGCTGGAGAATCTGAGATAACAAGGTGTGGGGCTGGATGAACACAGCAGGCCAAGCAGCATCATCCCGCCCCCTTGACCTGTCCGTCCTCCCTGGACTGACCTATCTCCTCCCTACCTACACTCACCTTTACTGGCTCCATCCCCGCCCCTTTGACCTGTCTGTCTCCTCTCCACCTATCCTCTCCTCTATCCATCTTCTATCCGCCTCCCCCCTCTCCCTATTTATTTCAGAACCCTCTTCCCCTCCCCCATTTCTGATGAAGGGTCTAGGCCCGAAACGTCAAGTTTTCCTGCTCCTATGATGCTGCTTGGCCTGCTGTGTTCATCCAGCCCCACACCTTGTTATCCCATGATCTGTGCATCCTTGTTTACTATGATCTGCCTGCACTGCTCGCAAACAAAGTTTTTTGCTGCACTTAGGTATGTGACTACAAGAATTCAAATCAACGAATCACCTTCACCAGAGGCACAGAAATGAAGAAGACCACTGAGGAAAACAGCTTTTCAAAGAGCTCAAACGGCATTTGGTGAAATTTGCGTTGAGTGGTTACTGCAAACCGAGCTGTCACTGCTTTTGCACTGGGTACACGAAGGAATGGTAGACAGATACATGACAAAAAAAAACCAGGAGACTTTGCTGCATTATGTTTCTGAATGGAATATTGCTCACTAACACCCACATTTCCACAAACCGTTAACTTTATACATATCATTTGTACAAATCTTGCAAGAATGACCTAGTGCTGGAGAGTAGGACTTGTGTAGATTTAGTGCATTTTTGGTAGTACCGACTCAATGAGCGAAAAGACCTCTTCAGTAATGTATGATTCAGTGATCTCCAGATCCTACGAAGCAAGGCGTTCTGAGAACTGTGTTGCTGAAAATCACTTGATAATAAGGTTCCCTTTAGCTAATTCATCACCATTCAACACTGTACCACCAGCAGTTTGTGACTTGACTGTAAGCAGCAATCACAGGATTGCCAGCTGGATCAACTACACCATCGCCTGATGATAATCAACTAACTGTTCAGTAGTGGTCCACGGTCTCCCCTGTCTGACAGGAGAGCCAGTGGGGAAAACTGACTTTCAGATAGAGCAGGCACATTTTTGCAAAGAATCTACACAGGCTCATTCAATCTACTGAGACAATCAATACATGAAAGGGGATTAAGCATCTGTAATTCATGGAGACACAATGCAAATTAGCAAAGACAGTCGGTGGTGGAGGGAGTGGATGCTTGTGGATGTGGTGCCTATCAAGCGGCTGCTTTGTCCTGGATGGTGTTAAGCTTCTTGAGTGTTGTTGGGGCTGCCCCCATCCAGGTAAGTGGGGAGTATTCCATCACACTCCTGACTTGTGCCTTGTAGGTGGTGGACAGGCTTTGGGGAGTCAGGAAGTGAGTTACTCTGCAGTATTCCCAGCCTCTGACCTACTGTTGTAGTTACTGTATTGATGTGGTGAGTCCAGTTGAGTTTCTGGGCAATGGTAACTCCCAGGATGATCGTAGCGGGAAGATTTTGTGAAGGCAATGCCATTAAACATCAAGGGGTGATAGCCAGACTCCCTCTGGTTAGAGATGGCTTTTGCCTGACCCTTGTGTGGTGTGAATTACGTTGAGGTCATTTGCAGATTTGGGGCCAGTTTTGAGCTGCAGTCAGTTTTCTTTTGTCTCCAATTGTTTAATCAGAGGGAGTTGGATTGTAGAGAATCAGCAAACGAGCCAGATGATGGTGGTGCAAGATATTTTTAACAGAGAATTGTTATGATCTAGAATGTGCTGCCTAAAAGGGTGGCGGCAGCAGATTCCATAGGAACTTTCCACAGGGAACTAGAGAAAAAATAATGGAAAAGAACTACAGAGCTAGAGACAAGGGGACAAATTGCCTGGTTGTCTCAAAGTTCAAGTATAGGTATGATGGGCTGAATAGCCTCATTCTGTTTTAGGATGCAAAAATAAGGGTTTCAAACTCATTTTGGAAATTGTAGTGTATGTTTCTGTGTGCTAGGATGCACAATTAGATTTGTTTGCGTTACCAGTTAATCCCTCATAACACTGACAACACTATTTACACAGTTGAGATGAATTGGGACCAGAGATAAAGGTAATTGAACCAGCAAATATTGTAATTCCCCCTTTTAAACATTCAATCACACTTCTTACATACCCTTTGTCTAAATTCCCATCTCCTCACCTATAATGAGAATTACTTATATAAATGTGTCACACTGTAATTACACTGTAATCCTGCTCCTGGGAGAGCTGTGACAACAGAAAGTGTAACTTTAAAAGCTGACTCGGAGAGAATGGAAGGATTTTTAATGTATTCTTGGAATGTGGGTCTGGATGGTAAGGTCTGCATTACCCAGATACAACAGAGCGACTTGCTGGACCCCTACAAAGGGCAGGTTACAAGTCGACAAATCTCCTAAAGGGGACTTTCTCTAAGGATAGCAGGCCCCCTGTGTGTAATTGACACTAGGGAACCAGCTGGGCTTTTATTACAATGCAATAGCTTTATCGTCCCTTGCATTACTCCCACTATTTCCTGAATTCTAATTCTCAGTCTGGCCGTGATGGGATTTGCATCACACCCTCTGGGTATTTGTCTATTAAACGATGATAAATAGATGTGGTTTTTGAAGATATCAAGCTGAACGCAGCACTTTAGCATCTGGCTTATGTGCAGAAATCCCAACTGAGAAATGTTAATTAAAATGAAGAGAACATTGGAATATTTCTGCCCATCTCCTTAAGGAACTGCAACACACTGGGGTATAGTTCTTCAAAATTGTTCAATCAAACATCTTGAGAATGTGAGGCAGTGTAACACATATCCCTGTGAGCTATACAGAGGCCAAATACTTTCCACTTTCCCCATTCAGTGTCCATGTTAATGTACTTTTCAACAGCCATTAGAATTAGTTAGGACTGACAACTTTTGGATGATTTTGCTAACACGGAGTCACAGAGATATACAGCATGGAAACAGATCCTTCAGTCCAACTCGTCTGCGCCACCCAGATATCCTAAATTAATCTAGTCCCATTTGCCAGCATTTGGCCCATATCCCTCTAAACCCTTCCTATTCATATACACATCCAGATGCCTTTTAAATGTTGTAATTGTACCAGCCTCCACCACCTCCTCTGGCAGCTCATTCCGTATATGAACCACCCTCTGTGTGAAAAAGTTGCCCTTTGGATCCCTTTTAAATCTTTCTCATCTCACCTTAAACCTATGCCCCTCTATTTTTATTCCCTTGTCAAAGACCAAATAAAACTTTTAACATTCCCCCTCTATCCCAGCTTCCACCTAGCTGAGATCACCAACAACCTTCATTCATTTAGCACCTTTAATGTAGTAAAGCATCCCAGAGTGCTTCAAAGGAGAGTAATCAGGCACAAGTAGGCACTGAGACACCTGTGAAGACATTAAAACAGGTGAACAAAGAATTGATCAACTAGATATGTCCAGCATTGAACTGTTCTGTCACCTCTGGACCCCCAGCTGCAGAGAGGAAAGACATCACCCTCAGACTTGAGGAACTTCCAAAGCGGATGAAATATGTTCAGCTGGAGAAACTCAGCAGGTCCGGCAGTATCTGCAGAGAGAAACACAGTGTTAATGTTTTGGGTCCAGCGACCCCTAGGAAAACTGATTGGAGGAGGAGAGAAAGAGAGAGAGGTGGAGAGGTTTAGGGAGTCCCAGATCACAGTCATGGGTACGTGTGCAGGTTGGCACTCCCAGTGCTGTATTGAAAGGGAGCTGCAATGTCAGAAGTGCCGTTGCGTGGTGTATGGGGCACAGGCAGCTAGACGTACAACCGCCAATGATCCAGCGATTAAAAGAGGTTAGAGTTGGAGTGTGGAGATTGCAGAAGTTGTCAAACTGGAGTAGGTTACAGTGATTAAGGTGAGGCCATGGACTGATGTGAACATAAGACAGAGAGTTTGAAACTAATGACCCGAGCAGACCATGTCAGTACAGGGTGGGTGATGGGGGAATGTGTCTTTGCTGAAAGGCAGCCAGGTTATTTGAGGAGCTTATGGAGACTGACATGTCGAAGGGTGCTCAGGAGAATATTGGAAAGATCAGCCCTGAATTTAACTACCCTTGAGTTAAGTAAAATGCTGAGATTGTGAAGAGTCAGTGGCCAGGGAGAGTGACGATGTCAGCAGATGTTAGGCAAGGTTATTAGCAGGGACTGATGTTAGAGGCGGCAGGTTTAATGGTTAATGGCCCAATGTGGAGGACATCTAAGACAGAATGTCAGCCATGCCGGGTAACGATAGAGACAGTGGAGGCACAAAGAGTGGTGATGGAAGCCAGCAGTATAATTAGTTAACTTCTTAACATGGTTTCGTCATTTCCCAGCATTTAAGGGAGACAATGGTGTAGTCGTAATGTTTGAAGAAGAGTCACTGGACTCGAAATGTTAACTTGTCTCTCTCTCTGTCCACAGACGCTGTCAGGCCTGCTGAGTTTCTCCAGAATTCCCTGTGCCAGTGGTAATGCCACTGGCCAGTAAACCAGAATTCCAGGCTAATGCTCTAGGGACATGAGATCGAATCCCTCCATGACAGATGGGGAAATTTAAATTTTAAAGAAATCTGGAATTTAATAAAACAACTAGTCAAACAGTGATCACATAATCACTGCCAAGGGTCAAAAAACTCAGCTGGTTCATTAATGTCCTTTAGAGAGGGAAATCTGTCTTCCTTACCTAGTCAGGGTTACATGTGACTCCAGACCTAGTTGACACTTAGCTGCCCTCTGAAATAGCTGAGCAAAGCCATTCAGTTGAAGAGGCAGTTAAGGATATGCAATAATTGGCAATACCCACCTCCCTTAAAGAATTTTTAAAGAAGTATCACCAAGAGGGATCGTCTTATCTGCTAGTCCACAATTGTTCCTGTATTCCTCCCCATTTGCACTGGACTCAGACCATAACATATAGGAGCAGAATTAGGCCATTCAGCCCATCAGGTTGGCTCTACCATTTGATCATGACTGATACGTTTCTCAACCCTATCGTCCTGCCATCACCTCTTACCATTCAAGGACCTACCTATCTTTGCCTTAAATACACTCAGTGATATGGCCTCCACAGCCCTCTGTGGCACTGAGTTCCACAGAATCACCACCCTCTGGCTGACGAAATTCCTCCTCATCTTAGCTCAAAAGGGTCATCCCTTCACTTTGAGGCTGTGTCCTCAGGTTCTAGTCTCTCCTACGAGCGGAAATACCTACTCGACATCCATTCTAGCCAGACCTCTCTGTATTCTGTAAGTTTCAATCACATACTCCCCGCCCCATCGTTCTAAACTCCATGGAGTACAGACCTAGAGTCTTCAACTACTCCTCATGTGCCCAGCCCTTCATGCCCAGGATCATTCTTGTAAAACTTCCTCTCGACCCCTTCCAAGGCCAACACATCCTCCCTTAGATATGGGGCCCAAAATTGCTCTCAGTGTTCTAAATGCAATCTGACCAGATTCTCATACAGCCTCAGCAGTATGTCTCTTGAATATTCTAGCCCTCTCCAAATTGACAAATGAACCTGCATGTTAACTTTAAGAGAATCCTGAACGAGGATTCCCAAGTCTGTTTGTACTTCAGATTTCTGAAGCTTTTCCCCATTAAAAAAATAGTCTATGCCTTTATTCTTCCTACCAAAGTGCATATCCTCACACTTTCCCACATTGTATTCCATCTACCATTTCTTTGCCCACTCTCCTGCCCTGTCCAAGTCTATCCGCAGCCTCCCCACTTCCTCAACACTACCCTGCTTACTTTTGTGTCAGCTGTAAACCTATCAATAATGCCCTCTGTTCCTTTGTCCAGATCGTTAATATATAACGTGAATGGTTGCGCTCCCAACACTGATCTCTGCTGAACTCCCCTAGTCACCAGCTGTCATCCTGACAAAGACCCCCTTATCCCCACTCTCTGACCTCTGCCAATCCTCTATCCATGCCAGTACCTTTGCCCCTTTGATCTTATTTAGCAGCCTCCTGTACGGCACCTTGTCAAAGGCCTTCTGGAAATCCAAATCAATCACGTCCCCAGCTTCTCCTCTTTCTGATGAATGGTCCTGACCCGAAACATCAACTTTCCTGCTCCTCTGATGCTACCTGGCCTGCTGTGTTCCTCCAGCTCCACACTGTGTTATCTCTGACTCCAGCATCTCCTTGGTCTAACTTGCTCAATACACCTCGAAGAATTCTAACAGATTTGTCAGGCATGACCTCCCCTTGATGAAGCTGTGCTGACTCGGCCCTATTTTACCAGATACTTCCATGTATTCTGCAATCTCATCCTCAATAATAGACTCTCAAATCTTACCAATGACCAAGGTCAGGCTAACTAGCCTATAGCTTCCTGTCTTCTGCCCCCCTCCCTTCTTAAATAGGGTCGGCGGGGGGGTTACATTAATCATTGAGAGATAGCAAGAACTGCAGATGCTGGAGTCAGAGTCAACACAGTGTGGAGCTGGAGGAACACAGCAGGCCAGGCAGCATCAGAGGACTCCAGTGATTCCTGAAAGATCCCCACCAATGCCTCTACAATCTCCTCCACTATCTACTTCAGAACTCTGGGGTGTAGTCAATCTGGTCCAGCTGATTTATCCACCTTCAGACCTTTCAGCTTTCTTAGTGATGGCCACTGCGCTCACCTCTGCACCCTCCCCCCACCCCACACCCCACAAAGACTCTCTTGAAGTTCTGGTATGCTGATATTGTCTTCCAACGTGAAGACTGATGCAAAGTACCTATTCAGTTCCTCTACTATTGTTTTGTTTCCCATTACAACTTCTCCAGCCTCATTTTCCAGTGGTGAATGTCCATTCTTGCCTCTATCTTACCTTTTAGATATTTACAAGAACTCTTACAATCTTAGTCATAGTCACGGTCATAGAGTCATACAGCGTGGAAACAGGCCCTTTGGTCCAACCAGTCTACAACCTCAAACTAAACTAGTCCCACCTGCCTACACTTGGTCCATATCCCTCCAAACCTTTCTTATTCATTTACTTAATCCAAATGTCTTTTAAACATTGTAACTGTACCCACATCCATCACTTCCTCTGGCAGTTTATTCCACACACAAACCACACTCTGCATAAAAAAAATTTTCTCCTCTCTCCTCAAAAATATGCTCCCTGATCTCAAAATCCCCCACCCTAGGGAAAAAAAACACCTGGCATTCACCTTATCTATGCCCCTCATGATTTTAAAAACCTCTATAAGGTCACCCTTCCACCTCCTGAGGCAGTAATGAAACAAAGGAATAATGCACTCACTTTGAATGCCACGTGTGAGAAATGAAACAATACGGCAGAGGCAGATCTTAAAATGGTACCAACTAGAGAAAAAAGAATGACGCAATGATTTGACTTGTCAAATTGAAAATATTTAAACCTGATTGAAGGACAATGGTACAACTGATACTGTTTATACTATAAGGATTTAATGTAGAGACAATAGGGACTGCAGATGTTGGAAGCCAGAGTCTATAGGCTGCTTACTGAGAGCTGTTTATAGGTGAGCAGCTCAGACAATATCCAAGGAGCAGGAAAGTCAACATTTCAGCCTGAAACATTGACTTACCTGCTCCTCAGATGCTGTCTGACCTGCTGTGTTTTTCCAGCCTTACACCTAAGGAGTTAATTTACCTGTGATTGTGATTTATTTATCACCACTTTTTCATGCTCAATCACAATTGTGTTCAGGAAAATTAATCCCAATAGCGTTTTGAATGCAGAATCTTTTAATAAATTCACTCTATACTTTCCTTTGTGAAGATTTCCATTCTATTAATTCTGCTCAAAAATTACCAGCTAGCTTACCTTCATTTTTCAATTTTCTCCTCCATTATTGCTTTTTTTTAGTTGTCCTCTACTTGTTTTTAAAGGCTTCCCAGTCCTCTGGCTTCCCATTAATCCTCATCACACTGTATATCGTTTATAACACAGTTCCAGGGTGAGGTATGCACTGAGACCTCCCAACCCAGGGCAATTACCACTGCACCACACAAGCCTCAATCAACACTTTATTCTGCATGTTGTAGTCCAATTGAAAACAAATCCCTGTGTCAAACCTGACCCAAATCTCCTAGACCCACGGTCACCTGCAAATAGCATTTCAACACTTCATTAGTTTTACAGGTGTCAATGCAACTGATCATCTCTCCCTGAATCAACCGGTTTTTCAGAATCCGAATGGAATTTCTGCAAAACCCGGATAATTGAGGATGTAGGATTAATGGATTAGATGATGAACCAGCCTTCCAGATTGGTGCTATGTGAGAGATGTGAAACTCAGTGGGATTACAAACCTGCAAAAGGTGATTGTGTGCTCACACTGTATGAGGTCCGAGACCCACAGTACAGACAGCAGTAGGATCAGAAGCATGCTTACAGTAACATGCTTACAGTCTCTTAACAACACACAGCACCACGGATATCTAACATTACAGTGTGGTTTCTGCATCAACATCTCAGGAGATTGCCAGAGTGATGGGCACATGAGCAGGTTGGCACTCCCACTGCGGTCCTGAGACAGTACTGCACTGTTGGAGGTGCCACCAATTAAATGCCAAACCGAGCTCCGGCCTACCCTTTCCGACAGCCATGTTTTCAAAACAGAGCTGATCTCCTCTGTGTCCTGGTCAATACTTGTCTCCCAACTCACACCGGTCTACCTCAGCATCGTCACACTGCTCTGTGTGGGGTCTTGCTGTGTCCATGGTAGTTTTAGTAAAATATTTCACTGGGTGCCACGCACAATGAAGGCGCAACTGGTGCTGCAGAATCATAGGGTCCCTACGTGTGGAAAAAGGCCCTTTGGCCCAACAAGTTCACACTAGCCCTAGGAGCATCCCACCCAGACCCATTCTCCAAACCCACCTAATCTACACATCCCTGAACACTACGGGCAATTTAACATGGCCAATTCACCTAGCCTGCACACCTTTGGACTGTGGGAGGAAACTGGAGCACCCGGAGGAAACCCACGCAGACACAGGGAAAATGTGCAAACTCCGCACAGACAGTCACTCAAGGGTGAAATTGAACCCAGGTCCCTGGCGCTGTGAGGCAGCAGTGCTAATCACCGAGCTGCCATGCCACCCCACACCAGAAATTCTGTTGCTGCTTCGAGCTTTTCTCAGAATCAGCATGAGAGGGATTCCAATTGGGGTGGGGTGGGGGTCAGGAAGAGACAAAAGAAAAATCGACGACAGTGTCTGAAGCTGTGAATTTCCGGTGAGTTACTGCTGCTCCACGACAGTGTCAGAACTCCTGGAAATCCAGCTCGCTGGCAGGATTTCGGTCAGGGTAAAGGGGAATGGGAATGGAAGTGATGCACTTCACTGGGTGCTGCTTTGGGAGCAGGGCAGTCAGGATTAAACCTGCAGAATAGTGAGGCTGCAAGCTGAATAACAACCAACAATCCTCAGAGTCCATAAATCCCCTTGGGAGAATGGGCCTCGGATCATTAACGCTTTCAGCCCTGAAATTAACTTGTCTGCAATAACCCAAGTGCCTGCAGTTGATATCTGTAACTCAATTGTAAATGTGTGTACAGAAAAGGATGATCAGAATGTCTGGGAAAACCATTTTCTTAGCATTGCAGATGAAAGCGTATTCTTCTTGTGGTTCCTATTGCAGTTACTATTTGTACTGACTGTAACGAGGTCAGCCAGGTGGACCTGATAGAATAGGAGTTTCCTGATTGGGGCTGTTAACCTGGTCCAATCAGGGAGCCCTGGCTGACAGATATAAACAGGAGTGTCAGGGTATCTGCTTACTCTGAGAGCTGGATCAGTGTCAAGGGCTCTCCATGTGTAAATAAAAGAAGACTTGGTGACAATTTACTGACCTCTGTGGAGTTAGTTCACTAGTGATGTTACACCTGCTTATCTATGGCTGCAGTGGTTTTAAAGAGTGAGCTGTCATGGTGGTGTCTGTACCTCTGGACCGGAAGGCCCAGGTTCAAGTCCTACCTGCTCCAGAGATGTGTAATGGTTAATTAGCAAATATCTTAAAGATTGAGTTGTTGTGCTGAATACCCAGGTCCAGCGAGTGGTAGCACCGACTGGTACAACAGCTGCATTCTCTGTTCCCGCTCCTCGTGACCCTAATGCACTGCAGGAGAATTCAATCCTTTTGGGTGGCTTCCTGAGCCGAATCTCAAGGTCATTTGGAATTGCGCCTTGTGGCCAGGACTTTCAAAACCCAGCCCCAGGGTGCAGCCTGGTGAGTAATAGCTCTCTCTACCTGATCCTTCACGGTCTCCTCACGCTGCCCCAGAAGATGGTAACTATGGAGAATGGGTCATCACTCTCATCCTTCTGAAATGTGCCTTTGCAAATGTCTGGAAAAATGTTTCTGCATTGTCAGTCTGTGCCCAACCCTGGCAGCTCCATGAAACAGGACCCTGTGCCTAATGCGCTTTTCCATGGGGCATATGCTGAGAGAAACATCAATTAATCCCTGAGGACCATTAGTTTGCTGAAAGAGGCCCATGGTCTGCCTGATACCTACTGGTCTTCCAGCGCCAGGCCTGTCCTCAGCCAAGTGCTGCAGATCGGCACATTCCGAGGTTCAGGAACTACATGCTGAGGGGCACACTACAGCTCAAGGGAACTACCTCAGACCAGGAAAGGTCACTGCCAAAGGCCATTTACAGCTACAGTGCCCTGAGGATCTGGGAATTGTGCAGCCCCTTATGGTCAGTGCCTTTATTGTTGGATGTATGTTACGGATACCAGGTGTACAGTTACTGTGACTGTGCTGAGGCACTTCCTGAGACAGACATATGCTGCATGGAGACAAGGTGAACTCTATCACACTTTCAGTAATGTCTAGTTTGAACTGTTTCTATTCATTTTATGAATAAAGTAAATAGGAGAAACTATATTATTCTTGGGCCACTATTCTACAGGGATACATTAAAATGACAGGAAAGTTCTACCATCAGTATTCTGTGACTTCCAGCTGTATCAAAAGCCCAAATGAGATGCAGCTCCTGCCTTTATATTACCTGTTACCATGGATTGTACATTTACACCTGTGTCTCTCTGTCCTAATTGCACTTCCTAGCCCTGACTCTGTCAGAGATCCTGTGGCCAGATCACCCTGTATTCTCTATTATGGAAGTGTTTGATTCCCTTGGCAATACAGAGTCCAGTTCCTGCCTAGCTGTGACCTTGGGGCCTGAGCCTGTATTTGTGAGCACTCTGTGCTATGTCACTCGGGTGTCTGAGCAAGAGACCCCTTTGATCCCAAGAGCTGCCTCTCCTGCTCTAGTCAGTCTTGTACACAAACACATGACCAGACAGAAAACCTCCCACTCCTGCTGAAAACTTTCAAACAGTTTCCAAAAAGATCCACTTCTGGTGTTTGTCAAATGTAAATCCCCATCACCTTCTCCTGATCAGTTATGTGTTAGACATAGGATAGAATCCCTACAGTGCAGAAACAGGCCCTTTGGCCCAACAAGCCCACACTGACCCTTGGAGCATCCCACCCAGATCCATTCCCCCATAACCCACCTAAGATACACATCCCTGAACACTATGGGTAATTTAGAATGGCCGATCCACATAGCCTGCACGTCTTTGGACTGTGGGAGGAAACACACGCAGACATGGGGAGAATGTGCAAACTCCACACAGACAGTCACCTGAGGGTGGAATCGAACCCAAGTCACTGGCACTGTGAGGCAGCAGCGTTAACCACTGAGCCACCGTGCCGCCCCAATTACAGGACTCCAGTAAAACCAATTAATTAAACACAAACTGTTCAATTGCACATCTAGGTACAGCCCTCAGCAAAATGCAGGTTTAGATTTAAATTTATTTTATTGTCACACGTACTCAAGTACAGGAGTATAATGAAAAGTGGACGAAGTTGCCATTCTCCAGCACAATCCTGCTTACACATTTGATTACAAACCCAGAATAAATAAAGCGACAGAAATGAAGGAAACAAAATGGGTACAATTACTCTAACCCTGCTCCTTTACAATCATACAGGGCTTTATTAAAATAGTTTTCTAATCAGTTTATTGTTCAGGAAAGGTTTTCCCCTGAGCTGCATGCCTGACTTGAAATGAATGTTGTTAATATTCACAATATTACAATTGGTGTGAGGTATCTCAATATAGAACATGCTGTATAGATACAAATTTGAGTTTTGTGGTACCTCTAATGTTTAATTGGAATATTTTGTAATGTGTTTTTACCAATATTATAAATAAAGCATATTTTGGAGAGAAAAAGAAAGATATTTGTACAAAACATTTGGCTGATGTTTGTAAACTGGAATGTTATCTCATTCAAATTTTTCTATTTGCAATTTCTGGCAAGTGTGAGTTTGGAACTGAGCTGCATTCATCAAGCAGCCAAATGAGGCACAATTACCACATGTTTCCTGTTCTCACAATGTCTCCTCACAGATTGGATCAGCTAGGTCTACAGGTGGGAATCTCATAGAAACCTCTCTAATTCTAACAGGACTAGACAGAGTCAATGCAACAAGGATGTTCCCAATGACCAGGGAGTCCAGAACCAGGGGAGTCACAGGCTAAGGATACAGGGTGGGCCATTTCAGACTGAGATGGGGAGAAATGTCTTCATCCCAAGAGTGGGAAACCTGTGGAATTCACGGCCACAGAAAGTGGTTGAGGCCAAAATATTGAATGTTTTCAAGGAGTTAAATACAGTTCTCAGGCCTAAAGGGATCAAAGGGCATGGGGAGGAAGTAGGAAGAGGGGACTGAGTTGGATAATCAGCCACGGTCATATTGAATGGTGGAGCAGGCTTGAAGAGCTGAATGGTCTGCTCCGCTCATATTTTCTCTGTCTCCCTCTCTCTCCCGCCTTGTGATATCACTAAGTGGAAGTGATACTCAATAACAACCACATTTATTTTTATAACACCTTTAATGCAGTGGGAACAATCCAAGGTGCATCACATGGAGCGTTTCTGAAATAATATTTAACATTAAGGTTCAAAGTGAGTGGGGGAAAGTTTCCAGGAGCTGTGCGAGGGGAGTTTTTCACGCAGACAGTGGTAGGAGCCTGGAACACGCTGCCTGAGGAGGTGGTGGTAGTGGGCACATTGGTGACATTTCAGAGGCAACTGGATGGTTACATGAATAGGGAGGGAATAGAGGGATATGGACCGAATAAGGGCAGAAGGTTTGTTTTTTCAGTTTAGTTAGGGCATGGTGATCGGCTTGGAGGGCCGAAGGGCCTGTCCCTGTGCTGTATTTCTCTTTTGTTCTTATTATCTAACATCACATGGCAAAATAGTTTGTGAAGGTCTTTTTGTGAGATTAAAGGAGGATAGCCAGGTGGAGAGGTTAAAGGAGAGAGTTCCAGGATCTGAGGGAATGGGTATCACTGCTGGAGTGCCTGAAACCGGGGAAGGCCCCAGAAGCTGCATTCAGAGAGATTCAGCTACCTCAGAGGTTCTATAGCTGAGGAGATCGCAGAGGTAGTGAGAGGGTGAGACCATGGAGGCATTTTGAACATGAGGATGGGAATATGAAATCAAGCTGCTGGCTAATGGGGACATGCCGCGGATCAAACAAATCAGTGTCTGTTTTGCAACGAGACTGTCGATGGAGGAACTGATTAAATTAATGACGGTGTATTTCAGGAAGTTTGAACCACCCTCTATAATTTCAGACAGAATCTGGGGCTACATTTCATTATGTGCAGCCAACAGGGACTGGTGGGACCTCACTCCATCGGTATTTGCTTAAAAACGATTCTCTCGGTGATTTTATTTTGCTGTTGAATGTTTTTCCTCCACTAGTTCTTGTGGTGACTGTGCAATGGAGAGTTTAAAATGTCAAAGTGTAAAGGTGAACTCTGACCACAGAAATACAAGCTGCCTCTTATCGATCATGGATACAATTGAAGAACTCACTTCTGAGAACAACAGCTTGGTCCAGATATTTTCCAAACAATTTGATTCAGAAATGTTATGACACACCTCTGGGGCAGGTGGGACTTCAGCCTGGGCCTCCTGGCTCAGGGAGGGAGACACTACCACTCCCCCACAAGGGCCTACCGGCTCAGTCTATGTAACTTCTTTGTAACGGAACCTGTAGAACTCCCATGACATCCTGGGAGCCTTGTCCTAACACATTTCAAGCTACCACTGCCAATCAGGGCTTTCTAACCTTTCAGGGATGGTCCAGAAGCTCCACAAACTGAATCTTAATCTCTGGGACGCTGCCAAGAGGAACGTTCCAGGGTCACTGAGAAACATGGATTCCCTTCATGCTCCTTCAACAGTTCAAAAAGTACCAAGGATTGGGAATATACTTTATCGTGGCCAAAATCATCCCATCAGATTTCCATCTAGCCATGAGAGGACAGGGCACTGTGGGGGCCAGACTGGGTCAGGTGACCCCCTCCCCAGTCACCCATCCCCCGCCCCAGTCAAAGAATACTTCCAGCTGAAATTGGTTCTGGTGACTCCTAACCCGAGCCAGCAGACTGGAGTCAATGAATCTGGTAGATCGGGGAATTTAACAAAATGATAGACATTTGATCTACGCACCTGAACTAATGGATACCTCCTTCCATACCCTGAACCTCAGATTTTAAATCAGTAAAGTGATGGAAGGTGTCAGTAACAGAGCTATCATGCAGCACTGCTCAGTAATAACCTGCTCAGTGACGCCAAGTTTGGGTTCCACCAGGGCCACTCAGCTCCTGACCTCATTCCAGCCTTGGTTCAAACATAGACAAAAGAGCTGAATTCCAGAGGTGAGGTGAGAGGGACAGCCCTTGACATCAAGGCTGCATTCAACCGAGTGTGGCATCAAGGAGCCTTAGCAAAATTAGAATCAATGGGTATCAGGGGACAAACTCTCCAGTGGTTGGAGTCCTACCTGACACATAGGAAGATGGTCGTTGGGCAAGTGTAATAGGGAGAGGATGATCTGGTAGAGAGACAGAGAGAAGAAGCATTTCTGCTGTTCAGTGGAGGCATAGCACATGGCAACCTGGTCTGGGCTGTTTGGATGTGACAGCCATCCATCACTCAACTGCTGGTGGGAAACTGGAATGCCCTCTGCATCCCCCACCCCAAAAAAAACGCGGGTGAACAGTGAGGGCTTTCAAGCCTGAGATGAAGAGAGTTTTGTTGGCTTAACGTTGCCGAGGGATACACAGCAAAGCAGAGAAATATGACTGACATGGAGCTCAGCTGGGATAGAAACAAATGGTGGAGAAGGCTCCAGAGGCCAAATGGCCTCTTCCTGTTCCTGCTATTCCTGAACTTCATAAAGTAATGATGAAGATTACAAGGAAGAATATATCGGAAAGTTTATTTCTGTTTACTTCCTTTAATTTGGAAAATTAAAAGTTTTGCCAGCATCTTTTGTATAATTCACCTGATCTGTGAGGGATAATTACCAAGGCTGCAACAAATTTGTGATAATTATCAGACTAAACATTAACAATTTTGTTCCTCCACAAACACAGCTGCTGTAATACCATTTTTTTCAATTGCACAATCAATTTATTTTCATCAAACATTCCTTATCATTGCTTTGTCATTTATAATTGATTTCATAGAATTAATTTTTGAATCACAATCAAATAAATTTAGTTCCAAATATAGATTGTGAGAAGGGCAGAGACCATTAACTGCATTTTGGTTTGACCTTCACAGTGCCCCTATAATAGCCCACTCATCTTGTCCAATTCTTTCTTTCACGATTACTCAGGAATGTACTGAACCAGTGAACATTCACCATCAGAAAGTCACTGGCTGCAACTTCCCACATGCACAAAGATTTGAAATGAGGCATTCAACAAAACAAGGGGGGATGGATCTGACAGAGAGCTCCAGAGAAAGTGTTTCCTCTGACATGGAGCTCGGTAAGCAGTGGAGGACAAGACTGAAGACACTTGGGAAAAGAACCACCAGTGGAGATAGGGAAAATATCTTTCTCTGCAGTGAGTTGCTATGATCTAAACTAGCGGCCTGAAAGGACGGTGGGAATACATTCAATATTGTTCCACAGGGATTAGGTCTTAAGTGGGAAAACTGGAAGACTAATGGGGAAAAAGTGTGGGAGGATAGGAGGATAAATTGGTTAGCCCTTTCAGACAGGAGGGGCTGGATGAACACCCGTCCTGGACGATCCTTTAAGTAACACATCATCTGTCTCTCCAGCACAGTGTCCGGGACCCTGAGGGGGAACCACTTCCAACATTCTGAACGTGTCAACTCAACATCCTGGCATCAAATCCCAGAGTAGGCCTGGATTCTTCTAGCTTCCTGAATCAGGAGCTGACAGCCAAGCTGACAACCTGTTCCAAGACATTCTGGAAAAAGAGCTATGCCCACTGTTGAACAACAATTACAATTCTGCTGGGAAACTTGGTACTGCCTGAGATTGCCTTGTGCTGATGATCCCTTGCTATGACAAAGAAACAATCAAAAATGCATGTTGAAGGTGGTGTAAATGGAAACAGGAAACTGACCCACACCATCAAACTCTTACTCCACTACAAAAATAACACAGGTTAGTCAGCTCAACACTGAATGACTTTCTGAAATTAACTCATCAAATTATTGTTACGGAGAGGAATTCGTCAATTCTTTCAGAGATGGAATTCTAACCTCAGTAGCACTCTTGACTTTGTGACAGAGTCTGGCATTGTCAGTCCTGGGATCTCTCATTGGTTCTGGCTCCCAATATTGATGACAATTCTCTAATAATAATTGCTCCTTAGGGATCGAATAATCCAGTGGGTTCATCGCTTTTATTCATTGTCAGAATATGGGCATCGCAGCTAGGCCAGCACTTATTGCCCATCCCTAATTGCTCAGAGGGCATTTAAGAGTCAACAGTACCTATTATCTCTGACTCCAGCATCTGCAGTACCTATTATCTCTGATACAATTTTGACCACATTGCTGTGGGTCTGGAGTCACATGTAGATCAGACCAGAAAAGGATGGCGGATTCCTTCCCCCAGTGAACTTGTTGGGTTTTTCTGATGATCAACAAGAGGTTCATGATCATCATTAGACTCCTAATTTCAGGTAGTTATTGAATTCAAATTTCGCCATCTGCCGTGGCAGGATTCGAACCTGGGTGCCCAGAACATTAGCTTGGAGTTCTGAACATGTGAACAAGGAACGAGAGTAGGCTACACAGCCCTTTGAGCTTGCTCTGTCATTCAATAAGATCATGGCTGATCTAATTTTAGCATCAACTTTACATCCCTGATAGTCTTTCTTAGGAATCTAGGAACAGAAGTAGGCCACTCAGCCTCTTGGGCCTGTTTGTGGATAAGAATTCCAAACCTCTACCACCCTTTGTGTGTAGAAGTGCTTCCTAACGTCTTTCCTGAACAGTCTGGCCCTGATTCTCAGACTATGCCCCTAGTTCTAGAATCCTCAAACAGTGGAAATCGTTCATCTTTATCCACCCTGTCTTTTCCTATTAATATCTTGAAGACTTTGGTCAGATCACCCCTTAAACTTCTAAATTCTAGAGAAAACAAGCCTAGTTTGTACAATGTCTCCTCATAACTTAACCGCTGAAATCTAGACGATTTCCTGTAAACCCAAACTACACTCCCTCCTCGGACAATCTACCCTTCCTAAGGTGTGGTGCCCTGATCTGCTCACAGTGCTCCAAATAGGGTCTAACCAGGGGCTTGTGTAACTGCAGCATAACTTCTTATCCCTTTGGTCATCAGGAATCTATTTCCCTCTGTCTTTAAAATGTCTACAGATTCTGCATCCAAACTCTGGTTCTGGATGCCTCGTCCAGTGACATCACCATGTCACCATCCCACTGTCTCAAACTGGAAAACCATGACACATTAGGTTTGGTGTACGGGTGGTTTGTAACCCTACAGCAGGCTAAATAAATCAGGCAGAGTCACAGCATTAGAAAATAGGAACAGGAGATGGCCATTCAATTAGGTCTGGTCATCACAGTTGACCATCCAACTCAGTTACCTGTTCCTTTTTTTTTGCCCACGTCCTTTGATCCCTTGAAACCTAAGAACTATATTGAAAGTTCTTCTTGGGAACCAGTCAATATCATGCATATAGCACATGGGATCCTTAAAGGTGAACTCTTGTAAAGGTAAAGTGCACATACAACAGTAATCCGGCCCTTCAGTCCCAGGGTTAACTGATTATCCCCTCATCAATAAGACCAGTTGCCGACTCCTCGTTCATCGTATTAAACTCTCCTTAACTTTACAAACTTCTATCAGCCTCTTCCTTCATTGTTATTCTCCAGCGAGACCCCTCAACAGCCTCCACTGCATCCAGCCTGCCCTTCCCTGAACCTACGCAGGGAGGGAACATTCTGGGCAATCATTCAGCAGCTCAGAGTTAAAAACCCGAGAGAGACTCAATTGCTCATCAACAAGACTGACGGATTGCACAGAGCACAGTGGGGGGTGCAATCTGACAGGGTGAGTGCATTCAAAACTACAGGCAGCACTGATCCCATTTGCAATAGCATTGCCTTCCACTGCCGGATCACAGAGAGTGCATTTGAATTTTGACATTTCATCTTAATCTGCAGCATCTACTCCATCCTTGTTGATGAGGTTCGAGTTGGCATTTGTTGTGAATTAAAGTTGATTAGTGATCTCTCCTTCCAGAAGAGAATATTTCACGACTCAGACAGTGCTGGGTCTCTTGTGAATTAAAATTACTTTTGCTTCCTGACTGGTAGTTTTTCCTAATTCCTCACAGCTCATTGGTTTTAAATGCACACATGCATTTATCATTAGGCAGGTAATAGGTGATTTTCCACCTCAATGATAAGAATATAACCATTCGACCACTTTGAACATCCTGTTTCCCATTGTGTGGAATCTAACAGCCAGGAGCAACAAGGCAGCGACTTACTTGAATGCATTTGCATCTCCGTGTATCTTGTAATTGTCTGCACTGATTCTTGAAATGATCCTGGTCACTGCGATGAGAATGCCAACATTCACCTAAAACCAACAGGATCAACATGTTAATAGAGTCTGCCCTACACCATTCAAATACCAATGTGATCCAGTGTGAAGCTGGTAAGTTCAAGGTAGGTTCAGTCAAAGGACTGGAGCACCTAATCCAGACTGACATTCCCAATGGCAGCACTGTGGGGGCACTGCACTGTCAGGGGCCCCTTCCTTCAGGTGAGGTTTTTCTCATGGTCTGCAGGAGCAGGAAGGTGTCCTGGTCAATAGTTACCTCTCAAGAAACATCACTAAATCCCACAATCTCGTCACTATCACAAAGCAGGAACGTACCGTGTGGAAATTGGCCGCAGCGTTTTCAACTGCATAGCACTGACTGCTGAAGTGTACAATCAGCCCGAGAAACTCTTTAGGATGTCCTGAGATCATACAGGCGCTATGTAAATGTAAATACTTTCTTTATTTATTACTCAGGTGTTTAGAAAAGTGCTTTGATTTGTAATTCACCATGAATATGGATGTAATAAGATCAAATGATTATTAAGATGTTGTTGTAGTCACTTTGGCAGATCAGACCTATTGGGAATTTAGGTTTGGAGTGTTGATGTTTGCAAACCATTCATACATAAAAGAACTCACATTTATATAGTGCCTGTCACCTCCTCAAAAACTGCTTTGACGGAAGTATGTTACTTTTGTGGCGTCTTCACTGGGGTTTTCTGGGACTGCCCACTTGACTGGCACTATATCTACAAACATCCTGCTCCCTCCACCACTGACGTTCAGTAGCAACCGTGTGTACTATCTACAAGATGCACTGCAGAAATTCACCAAAGATCCTCAGACAGCATCTTCTAAACCTATGACCACTTCCATCTAGAAGGCGAAGGGCAGTAGATACACGGGAACATCACCACCTGCAAGTGCCCCCCCAAGCCACTCACCATCCTGACTTGGAAATATATCGCTGTTCCTTCAGTGTCGCTGGGTCAAAATCCTGGAATTCCCTCCCTGAGGGTATTGCGGGTCAACCCACAGCACATGGACTGCAGCGGTTCATGAAGGCAGCTCAGCCCCACCTTCTCAAGGGGCAACTAGGGACAGGCAATAAATGCTGACCCAGTCGGTGATGCCCACATCCCAGGAGTGAAGGCGAGAAAAGCAGCAAGCAAACCATACACAGCAAGCTCCTGGAAACCTCAATCAGGTTGTTAACCAGTTACACAGTCTTGATGCTGTTGGGGGATCAGTGTTGGCCAGGACAATGCTCCTCTGCCAATGAGAAAGTTGACAATTATCTGAATACCCAAGGCCCAGTTTAATATCTCATCCAGAATGTGGCCTGTCCCTCAGCTTTAGTAAGGGAGCCAAACAAGATGGTGAGCTACAATGCCAGTTCATTGACTTTAAAATCTAAATGTCATGGCAGCACTTTGAAAAAGAAACACTGTAAAATGAAAGTCCAACCTCCGAGAGGAGGCTTTGGTCATCTCCACACTACATTTTAAATGTGGCAGAATCACACAATCTTTATACAGCCAGGGTTAACCATTGTTTCCGAGACTACATCACACATTAACGTGGTTTGACAAAGGATCAAGGAGACCAATACAATTCACACTCATGACAATTCTGTGCGGTGGATGATGACTGGATCAGCTGACTGGATCTCACCTTCCCACACACCAGACAAGTCATTAAAAAAGTGCAGCCCATGAACCACATGTGAGGATCCCACTATTGGATAACACCCTGGTCAAATTCATTCAAGCGAAGAGACCAGAACCCTTATCCTTGCTACTTCACATTGTCATTAAACTAGACCAGTTAGAGTTATAGAGTCATAGAGGCACACGGCACAGAAACAGGCCTCTTGGCATGTTGTTTTTATCATTCTTTTAAGACGTGTGGTTGTTGCTAGAACAATTCAGACGATTGTTGAGAATCAACACCATTGCTCTGGGTCTGGAATCACGTGTAGGTCAGACCAGGTAACGACAGTACGACAGTAGATTTTCTTCCTTCATGAACAAGTGGTAGTAGTTTCATGGAGACTATCATTGTGACTCACTGGGGTAACACGCTGGAAATAAAAGCCCACTGTTTCTGGAGTCTTTCCAAAACTTAAAAGATTTTTAAAGGTACATAAAAATCTCCACTTTACCCATCTTTTAGACCCAGGCTAAAAGAAGCAGGGAAAGGTTTGTGTACTTAACAAAAATCGTCACTTTGTATGATTAAATAGACACTCCCCTCATGTCAGATACATGCCATCAGCATGTAACTGTACCAGTTAAAACTGTCACACCACACACATATATAGATAGACACAGGCAGGAATAAAAACATGGGTGTTATGGGTGGAGGGAAAGACTGAGAAGGCAGTTCTGTGGCCCCTGTCCACAGGGTTTGCTGAGATAATCCTTCTGCTGATCAGAACCTATTTCTCCATCTTTGTTTTCCAGTTAATTCCATTTGTATGTAAGAAGCACAGGATGGCTGTTTCACAAATAAAAAGGTTTCTGACTCATCAATTAAAAGTCACAGCTTACAACAACTGATGAGGGAAAAGTAATTGGTTTTCTTCAGGCATAAAGTGGGTTTTACTGCAGAGAACAGGGAGAGGTCCTACCTGATGGAAATCTGATAGCTTCTCTCTGTTTTGTTCACAGCCCCAGCTGTTTAGCTACTTGAGAGCCAATCACATAACTGTTGGTAAGAAGAAGGCCTTTCTTATCAATAACTGGTAACTGGTCCATAGACCAACTGCTGCTGGCTGAATCTCCATTTGTACACATCCCTTCAGCATCAGCTTGTCTGCAAACTACATTTCAACTATTGCTGGGACCAGCAGCTGCAATAACAGTGCTTTTAATGAGGGTCAAGTTACTGGCTTCCAAATGTGTGGCAATCCTAGACGTTATAGCACCGCTTTGCCCATTTCAGTCCATGAATGAAAGTACAGAAAAATAAAATGTTACTGTCTTTACACCATCTCTTCAATTATACATCTCTTTTGTTCAACTTGAATACAGCGTTGGGATTGAACCTAGACCTCTTGAGCATTTGCTCCTTCCTTTGGATTGCTCATCCACTGATGCTATCACAACACTGCCATCTCCTATCCATACAGTGTGGAAACAGGCCCTTCAGCCCAACAAGTCCATTCCAAGCCTCAGAGCATCCCACCCACGCCCATCCCCTTGTAACCCACCTTATCTACACATCCCTGAACACTATGGGGCAATTTAGCATGGCCAATCCACCTAACCTGCACATCTTTGGACTGTGGGAGGAACCAGAGCACCCAGAGGAAACCCACGCAGACACAGGGAGAATGTGCAAACTCCACACAGACAGTAACCCGAGGGTGGAATCGAACCTGGGTCCCTGGTGCTGTGAGGCAGCAGTCCTAACCACTGAGGCACCGCACCACCCACAATTGTCATGAGACCAGGCAGCCACAAGGCTATTTAATGAGTAAGGTTTATGTTACAGCTGACCCAATTTAATTCATGTACAAGTGTTCATTTCTCAGAAAATTATGACATTTTTATAAAATGTATTAGAGTGTTTCAAGTAAACCTGTCATGTTTCTGGCGTGAATTGATAAGTTACTTCTGATGTTTGATAAAAACTAATACACATAAATTAATTGCAAGAAGCAGTGAAATATTAGTTGTGATAGTAGGAACTGTCGGTGCTGGAGAATCTGAGGTAACAAGGTGTAGAGCTGGATGTTTATTAATCCATTGTCAATTGTCAGGAAAAACCCATCCAGTTCACTGATGTCCTTGAGGGAAGGAAACTGCCTTCCTTACCTGGTCTGGCCTACATGTGACTCCAGACCCACAGCAATGTGGTCGACTCTGAAATTGGGGATGGGCAATAAATGCTGACAAGCCACCGATGCCCTCATCCCGTGAATGAATAAAGAATAAAAGGAAACTACGATCCAAAGCAAGAGGTAATGCTGACATGTGATGCCTCCCAGTACAATATCAGGGTAGTGTTGGCTCACTGGTGACTCAATGGGGAGGAATGCCCAATAGTGTATGCTTCCCAGACTTTGGCTGATACCAAATGCAAATACGCCCAGATAGAGAAGGAAGGTTTGGAGGTCATCTTTGGTGTGAGGAAGTTCTACCAATACCTTTACAGATGGGAATTTGTCTTGGTAACAGATCACAAACCCCTGTTAGGGCTACTGAAGGAAGTCAAGGTGGTACAGCTCATTGTTTTCTTTAGAATTCAGCGCTGGGCCCTTATTCTCAGAGCATAGAAGTTAGAACACCGTCCAGGAAGCCACGTGGCTAATGCGGATGCCTTGAGCTGCCTTCCACTGTTTTGGTTTTAAACTTTCTGGACACCCTTCCAGTCACCTTGGACAATATCCGACTGTGGACATATAAAGATTCTGTCCTAGTGAAACTGAAACAGCTGGTGGTAATGGGGGAAACAGAAGGGCCATCACAACCCGGACTGAAACCTTTCTGGACCTGACGAGACCAGATCATGGTAGAGGACAGCATATTACTTTAGGGAGTCCCGAGTAAAGGTCACCACCAGGTACTGGCCAAACTCCTCCAGGGTCATCCAGGGGTTTCCAAGATGAAGATGTGAGCAAGAAGCTATGTCTGATGGCCAGGGTTGGATGCCGACATAGCTGTGTTGGTGGGGCAGTGCCCAGAGCGCCAACGAGGTCAGAAATTGCTGCCAGTGGCAGCTCCACATTGAAGAGAAGGGCTGGGTAAGCCCTGGACTCAGATACAAGGGCTCAATGTTCCTGGTCATTGTGGACACTATTTCAAACTGGTTAGATGTGCATAAAGTTTGTTCAACAAACTCAGGGATAATGATTGAGAAGCTGCGAGCATTGTTCGTGATACACAGACTCCCGGAGTATTGGTCACAGAAAATGGGATGTCATTTACCAGCAGGGAATTCAAATATTTCCTAAAGTCAATTGGGAATCAACACATAACGACAGCTCCATACCATCCATCATCCAACAATCTAGCAGAAAGAGCAGTCCAAATGTTGAAGGCAGGCTTAAAGAAACTCCACTCCATACCAAACCATCCTGGTTCCTGTTCAATTATAGGACCACCCTTCATGCAGCAACAGGGCTAGCTCCAGCAGAGTTGCTGATGGGGAGAACACCAGTTTAATCCTGATATTTCCACACCTGGAGGTGAGGGTGAAATGACAGCAGGAATGCTGGCCATACGTCGCCTCTAAGCAAGGGAGACCATTTAATTCAGGGATGAAGTTTGGTGCTGGATCCATGGGAATAGCCCTGTATGGGTACAAGGTGAGGTTGACGCAAGGTCAGGTCCCATCACTTAGAAACTTCAGGGAGGTGATACAGTCCTGAACAAACACATGGGTCACCTGAAAGCTGTTATCTCACAAACGGGGCAGGAGCAAAACATACCCGGCCCCTCAGAACAGCCAGACGGCCTGGCAGAAACTGTAAGTTCTCCCCCTCCATCGAGTGTCAAGGAAACCTCAGAGTTTGAGATGGATGCAGCCTCGATACCATTACTGCCGGAGAGGAGGAAACTCTCCCGGGATGCTCCAGACGCAACAGACGGGCTATGGTCTGGTACACCCTGCCCGAGTCAGAGGAAACAGATGTGGGGGGAAGACATCGCAGAGAAAGCTACAGGCCAAAGACCAGGCCTACACCCCAGACCATGGGAGAGGGATGTGATAATTGGAATCAGATTGACCTCATTGACTATGAGGCCAGTGATCTGGAGTTATGTGCCTGGCCAGAAAGCCCTGGCTGACTAATACAACCACGTGATTATAGAGAAAATAAATAAAGAGAAAAAAGAAATGAATAAAAAAACCAGGAGATTAGAATCTCCACACTCAGGGGGACGGGCTCTGAGCTGGCTCACCACAGTTAGTGTGCTGCACAAGTAATAAAGGGCGACTTGGTGACAGGATACCAGCCTCTGTGCAGTTATTTCATGTTACAATGCAGAACAGGCCATTCAGCCCATTATGTCTGCACAGTTCTATCCCTGAGTGCCAATCTCCTGCCTTTTCCCCCTATCCCTAGCACATTATTTCCATCCAAATAACCATCCAATACCCTCTTGAAAGTCTCAACTGAATCTTCCTCCACCATATTTCCAGCCAAGGCATTCCAGACCCTCACTAATCGTTGTGTAGAAAAGTTTTTTTTCCTCACATCACCCTTGTTTCTTCAACATCACTTTAAAACTACACCCTTTCATTTTTCTTCCTTTTATGAGAGGGAACAGCTTGTCCCTCGCTACTGTGTCCAGCCCACTCATGGATTTGAAAACCTCGATCGAATCCGCAAGGAGAACAGTCCCAACTTCTTCAATCTGTCCTCATCATGTTTCTCATTCCTGGAATCATTTTTGTATATCACTTCACACTGGCTCCAAAGCATTCAGATCCTTCCTAAGATGTGGGGCCCTATGATGTATGCAATCCTCCAGCTGGGGTCTATACAGTGCCTCGTACAAGTTCAACATTAGGTCCGTGCTCTAGTTGTGGTACAGACCTGTACACAATGACTGGGGAAAGGGGTCAAGACTAGATAGGAACAAATGACTGCAGATGCTGGAATCTGTACTGAAAACAGCAAATACTGGAGATCACAGAGGTTCAGACAGCTTCCATGGAGAGAGAGAGAGAGAGAGAGAGAGAGAGCAAACTAACGTGCTCTGATGCAGAGTTATCGAGGCTCAATGTTAGCTTGCTTTTTCTCCATGAATGCTGCCTGACTCGCTGTGATCTCCAGCATTTGTTGTTTTCAGTACTGTTTGTGGGATCCTACTATACACAAATCAGCAACCATGTCCCACATTAACATAGTGACCTCTGTGCAATACATATCCTGTTGGCTGTGAGGTACTCTGTTTCACCCATAGGTAGGTGACAGGTGAAAGTTGTAGCCCTGCCATCCCTCACCCAGAGCCACACTCGGGGGGTGGCACAGAGTACAGCAGGTTGCAGGCAGACACCTGGCTAATAGGGAGGGTTCTGGAGACTGTTGGAAGTTATAGACACAATGAGTAAAACGAAAATTCTTCACACACAAACATGCATAGCATGTGAGAGTTGATGATCTGTCTGTTTGGCGTTACTCTACTGTGTTCTTGTATGATGTGTTACCATACAGTGTGTTACTGTTCGGTGTATTACTGTACAGTATATTACTGTACCATGTGAATCAGTACTCTGCTATCTTCAGTCTCTCAGAGCCTGTGATGTAAATATTCACAGTTTCCTTTCTGTGCTCAATGGCTTATGTTAAAATGACAATTCCTCGCAGGAATGAGGAGAGTGTGAGACCCACCGAAACAACTGTGACATCTGTCCACACACATTGGCCCATTACAGCCTGAAACAACACAACACAGGCGCAACTATTTAACACACACAGTGATGGCTCTCTGTTCATTCTCTAACCTCCAGCACGCCCTAACAACAAACTGACAGCAACCTCTGCTATTCGGATGAGGGAAGGATGGTGGATGTGGATATCACATTCCTGGCAGCTTTATGTAATACAATCAGACTCTGCATCAGAATGTTACAAAAGAAAACCAGCTTCAAACATTTGCATGAAGACACTGGGGGTGGCACAGTGGCTCAGTGGTTAGCCCTGCTGCCTCGTAACACCAGGGACCTGGGTTCAATCCCACCCTCAGGCAACTGTCTGCATGGGGTTTGTACATTCTCCCTGTGTCTGCGGGGGTTTCCTCCAGGTGCTCCAGTTTCCTCCCACAGTCCAAAGATGAGCAGGTTAGGGTGGATTGGCCATGCTATAGTGGCCAAGGATGTGTAGATTAGGTGGGTTATAGTGGGATGGGTCTGGGTGGGATGCTCTGAGGGTCAGTGTGGACTTGTTGGGCCAAAGGGCCTGTTTCCAGCCCATAGGGGTTCTACAATCTATGTGGAGTGAGAAAGTGTTTGAGAATCAGTGTGTCCTCCTGGAGGAGGACAAAGCAGTGTTCAGGGCTGCATTACTGTACACCAGCAGGTGTTGCTGCAAAGTTACACACACAACACATGATCCCCACTGCAAACCAAGCACTCACTACCACATTTCAGGTTGTGCTGAATGCATACATCAAATTCAGGATCTTTCCAAATGTCTGCCTCACAACCTTAATTTTTCTTTTAAAAATTCACTCATGGGACATGGGTGTTGCAGGCTGGGCCCAGCCTTTATTGCCCCCATCCCTTGTTGCCCCTTGAAAAGGTGGTGGTGAGCTGCCTTCTTGAACCGTTGCAGTCCATGTGTGTAGATAGACCCATAATGCTCTTAGGGAGAGAATTCCAGGATTTTGGCTCAGCAACAGTGAAGGAACAGCAATACGTTTCCAAGTCAGGATGGTGAGTGGTTTGGAGGGGAATTTGCAGGGCCTGGTGTTCCCATGTATCTGCTGCCCTTCTCCTTCTAGGTGGAAGTGGTTGTGTGTTTGGGAGGTGCTGCCTAAGGATCTAGGGTGAATTTCTGCAGTGCATCTTGTAGATAGTACACACTGCTGCTACTGAGCGTCTGTAATGGAAGGGGTGCCAATTAAGTAACAATTTATCGTAAGGACACACTAATCCTCATATATTTGTAAAGCTCGCATTACCATAACTGTTGAGACTTTGGAAACAGTTTCACAGTAAATGAACCATTTTTTGAGGTTAGTTAGCTTTGCAATTTGGACATTACAGCAGCCAACCCAGATATAGCAAACTCCACAAATGCAAAGTGATAATGAGCAGGTGATCTGCTTCAGCGATCGTAGTTGGGATCTTGGCATTGTCCCAGGACATGGGGAATGACCCCCTGCCCCCTGACCCCACCCCATCCCACGACTCTGTGATACTCCCAGTGCAGTATTAGTGGAGAGCTTCTCTCCACTCACAGTGTACAAGATGTTCAGCCAAGTCTGCAGTTTCAGGTGGATGTAACAGACCTCACAGTCCTTGGGTCAAAGATCTCTGCAGTGCCCTGGGACCAATATTTATCCTTCTATCAACATCAGCAAAACAGCTCTAAATAAAATGGATGTTGGAAATCTGAAACAAAAAGCAGAAATTGCTGGAAAAACTCAGCAGGTCTGGCAGCAGCTGTGGAAAGAAAGCATAGTTAATGTTTCGGGTCCAGTGACCCTTCTTCAGAACTGATAGTAGCTGGGAAAAGGTGGTACTTCTGCTGATGATAGGAAGTGGAGGATGTGATGGGGGAGGGAGGGAGAGGACAGGCCGAGACAGAGGTCTGAGAGACAGAAAGAAAGTTAGGCACACAATGGGATGGTTTGATAGTGAACCAGGGAGAAAGAGAAGCTTATAATAGGGACCATGAGGAGGTGAGAATGAGTTGGCTGTGCTGAAAGCAGCCGATGTGATGACAGGACCTGAAATGTGGAGGTGGGTAAAGGATATGAAAGGCTGTGCTCAGGCTGTAACATTGTGGAACTCGATATTGAGTTCTGAAGGCTACAGGGTTCCCAAGCGGAAAATGAGATGCTGTTCTTCCAGCTTGTGCTGAGCTTCACTGGAGCACTGCAGCAAGCCTAAGGCAGTGACGTTGGCCAGGGGAACAGGATGGTGTGTTACAGTGGCAGGCATAAATATCTCCTTTTTCTAGCTACTATCGGTTCTGAAGAAGGGTGACAGGACCTGAAACATTAATTCTGCTCTCTCTCCACAGATTCTGCCAGACCTATTGAGTTTCTCTAGTAATTTCTGTCTTTGTCTCGGAAAAACAGCTTGCCTGGCCATTCATTCTTCTCTTGGTTGTGGGAATTTGCTGTGTGTACACTAACTGCTGATAGCTCCAAATCAACGGAAACCACCATTCAAAATTAATGGGTGGGCCATGACATACCTTGGGACACCCTGAGGAAGTGACAGGTGTTACAGAAGCTCAAATTCTACCTTTTCCGAACATCTGAGTGCATGGTCGCACCTCATCCGTCAACATGAACAATACATTCAAATGGATATTTAAACTCCTGAAAATAACCCGACAGCATTTTCCTGCTTCTGTGTCACAAATCAAACAGACAGAGTACGGTGGATCAATATTACTGAGCCACAGTCTGGTTTATTCTGAATCTCATCACTGCTTCTGTTAATGAGAAGGTGTCTGAAAATTCACCAGACACTCCAGAATCGATATGTCTGAGCACCACAGCTAATCTTTACTCCCTTTATTTTGCTTTGCATCAATTGCAGAAATTAGCGTCCACCCAACAGTTCTTAAAACCTGTTTACTCAATATCCTTCGACTGTCTACTTTGGTCCACAAATATTGGAAAAGGAATTAACTTGAGTTGGAGAGTACACAAATAAAAGCCAAGTACGAACTGCTGAATTCATTACAGACTACGCTTCGTATTCCTTACCATTGAAGAGGTGAACTAATAAACTGGAAAGTGCTACCAAAATACTGAAAGGATAAACGGGGTAGATGCAAGTCAGCTGCTCCCGCCCTGGTTGGCGAGTCTAGAACCATACCATTTGGCTCTGAGAGAAGGAGAATTTCTTAACTCAGAGGGTTGTGAATCTTTAGAATTCTCTCCCAGAGAGGGGTGTGCAAGCTCAACAGACTTTGAGATAACAAGCATGGGGCTGGATGAACACAGCAGGTCAAGCAGCATCACGGGAGCAGGAAAACTTGACGTTTCGGGCCTAAACCCTTCATCAGAAATGGGGGAGGGAAAGAGGGTTCTGAAATAAATAGGGAGAGAGGGGGAGGCGGATAGAGGATGGATAGAGGAGAGGATAGGTGGAGAGGAGGCAGACAAGTCGAAGAGGCGGGGATGGAGCCAGTAAAGGTGAGTGTAGGTAGGGGGGTAGGGAGGAGATAGGTCAGTCCAGGGAGGACAGACAGGTAAAGGGGGCGGGATGATGTTAGTAGATAGGAGATGGGGGTGTGGCTTG
>JAHRHZ010000099.1:41371681-41412482 GCA_024137785.1 Ginglymostoma cirratum
GTCTTCTTGGGGCCTGGGATTGGGGTGAGGGAGGAGGTGTGGGGGCAGGTGTAGCACTTCCTGCGGTTACAAGGAAAAGTGCCGGGTGTGGTGGGGCTGGAGGGGAGTGTGGCGCGGACAAGGGAGTCGCGGAGGGAGTGGTCCCTCCGGAAGGCAGATAAGGGTGGGGAGGGAAAGATGTCTTTGGTGGTGGGGTCTGACTGTAGATGGCGGAAGTGTCGGAGGATGATGCGTTGGATCCGGATCCCAGGAGGCTGGTGGAAATGCTTTTGGGATATTCTCAAAACCTTTCCAAAGAGGTCAAAGATTCCCCCATTGGGTCATGGGAGACATGGGCTTGAGACTGAGCAAAATGGAGAAGGCACTTTCATACAGGAAGGCACCGTCGGCAGGAGTGCGATGCTGAGGTGTCAGACAGAGAGATAAACTTTCAAACGCTCATCTTTCCCAACCATTGTGCACCAGCTGCCTCCCAGCTGGGAGAGTTTGTAGATCACACATTGGGCTATCAGCTATCTGAGACCCCAGTGAGCAGAGTGGCAGCGAGTCCTCTGCACATTACTCAAATATTACCGTTCATTGGAGCCGAAGCAAAACCTGATGTTTAATCAGTCATGTGTAGTGGCTTTCTGGAAAATTTCATTCTGATTCAAAGGCTTTTTTTATTTTCCTTACACAAACTCAGAGGCAAGGAACAAACAGAAAACACTGAGAACACATTTACAAACCACAAGCTCTCAGCCTGTCTGCTGCTTCCTTGTGAAACCCGTCAAATTGAATGAAGATGCAAAAATAGAGCAACCCGCACTTCACCTTGACTTTGCAATAATGAGAAAGGGACATTAATAATTGATCCCTCTGGCTAGAAACATTCAGTGATTGACATCATACACACAAGTTGTGGTGATTTACATTCAAGATGTATGCTATGGAACTAGGGCTGAACAACATATCATTCAGGGTCACACATCCTTTTGTTACTCAGCCAGCTCACAGTAAGTGGAATGTGAGACAAACTGCATAACACAAGGACGTGGTCTCATAAACTGGGTTCAGCCATAAAATTAACGTCTGTTCTACAACAAAACTACACTGCTGTCCCTCGCTATATAAACAGAGAACTCTGAGCTGATACATGAAGAGCTTAGTGACTGGAATTTGAATCCTTTGGCCTTTAGAAAAGTGGGCAGTGTTGAAAGAAATGGAAGAGGGTTTTTCAAAAAGTCTGGGACAAAATCAGCACACACGTCAAAACAGGAAAGGCTTCGTCCAATTGCACAGTCAAGTCATCTCACGTAATGAGTTAGGTAGGGAACAGAACTGACGACCTGCTTTTGTACAACACATTTGAAGTAGCAATGATTCTCCGCCGTGCTTCAAAACCAGCAATTATCAATCACAGATAGATACTAAACTAATGAAGGAAATACTACAGCAGGTCACCTCATACTTCATCAAAGGCGAGGTTTTAAGGGGGATTTTCTTTCATTAAGTCACAGGACAAGGGTGTCACTGGCTAGACTAGCATTTATTGCCCATCCCAAATTGCCCATGGGGCAGTTAACAGTCAACCACATTGCTGTGGGTCTGGAGTCACGTGTAAGCCAGACCAGGTAAAGATGGCAGTTTCCTTCCCTAAAGGGCATTAGTGAATCAGATGGGTTTTTCCGACAATCAGCAATGGATTTGTGGTCATCACTAGGCTCTTAATTCCAGATTTTTTTTTCATCAAATTCAAATTCCACCATCTACTGTGGAGGGATTTGAACCCAGGGTCCCAGAACATTACCTGGGTCTCTAGAGTAATGATCCAGCGATAATACCACAAATATCATCACTTCCCCGAAAGGAGACAGAGAGATTTCGGAGGGAAATTCCAGAGTGTAAGACCCTGGCATTTGCTTTGTTTCTTTACGTTTGCAAAGTCCAAATAGATGTGGAAATTCTGAAGACCGAGAGAGTTACAGGAACCAACAGGGCAAGTGGTGCAACCAATGGATGAGAAAAAATAATTTTAAGGACTGTTAGAGCTAATGGCAATTTTTAACTGAAAATATTAAGGGCAAAAATCAATACATCTACCCTGCTCTAATTACCCGTATTTTCTTCATTTGCCATCATCCCCAAAGCAAAATATTCAATCCATTTTTGAAAGCTGTAGTGGGCCACAAGTGTTTAAACTCTTTTTGGGAGACAGTTCCACATTTACAAATGTTTGCTCCTATTTTGTCTGAGCTGCACAGCTCGAGTGTTGGCAGAGTGAGTTCCTCTTCAGTTAAATCAATCAATCTGACCTTTTTTTTTAGATTTTGATTTCAGTTGTGGATTTGTTCAGAGGAAGTTTGTAGCCCTAATGGATTTACCCGAAGAACAAATTACAAATAGATCTTCCTCCCTGACCACCACGTTTGAATGCAAAAGAAATGATTCGTAATAGATTGGCTCTCATTGACCTGACTGTCTAGTTGGCTGGATTTTAGCTACTCTTACAGGAGTTACTTCATGGCTGGTTTGAACATTTAGGTCATCCGTAGGCCACCTTAAAAGTATTTTGTAATTTTCTTAAACTTTCCAATCGACCTGTTATTACACACTTCTGAAGCAGGTGGGACTTGACCCCAGGTCTGCCTAGCCCAGAGCTAGGTTCAGTACCACTGCCCTCCATTCACAAATTAATATCTGCGCCTTTTCAAAGGTTGGTGAACTGATCTGTAAAACTAGCTGAGTGACTGGTGTAAATGAACCAGGCTGTAAAAGCAGCTCAGCTACTGCTAAACAATCTATTGTTAGCTTAAGCTGCTCCCTGACAAATTCTGCACTCCAAACATGTTCAGCTACCTGTTCCTGCATTACTACGATTTGCTATTTGAACATAACCTGACTCATGACCTAAATACTTCGTCTCCATATGAAAGGAATCATCATCCGAGAAGCTTTGAAGGTTCCTTCTGCTTTCCTTGCCACCTACGCCATTTAGCCCTGGTCTCGGACAGTACCGTTTTTTGACCTACACACAGCATTAAATGATGCCGTAATTTCAGTGAAGGCATTTTAAAAATATTCTGCTTCAAACAGGCTGGAGGCTTTCTGTTGTTGTATGGCATGACGCATCTCAGAGAATGTCACAGTCAGGCTTTAACTGAAGTGGTATCAGAGATAAAAGGTACTGCAGATGCTGGAGAATCCGAGATAACAAGCATGGAGCTGGATGAACACAGCAGGTCAAGCAGCATCATAGGAGCAGGAAAACTTGACGTTTCGGGCCTAAACACTTCATCAGAAATGGGGGAGGGGAAGAGGGTTCTGAAATAAATAGGGAGAGAGGGGGAGGCGGATAGAGGATGGATAGAGGAGAGGATAGGTGGAGAGGAGACAGACAGGTCAAAGAGGCGGGGATGGAGCCAGTAAAAGTGAGTGTAGGTAGGGGGGTAGGGAGGAGATAAGTTTAACTGAAGTGGTGTTCAGTTATATTCTGCAAGACTTTAGTGAGGACACTCTGCTTCATAAAGGGAACTCAAACTAATTTGCTGTTTATGTGAAATTGTCAGCAGTAGCCCATATCGGTTCAGTGTGGTTGCTTCGTACACCAGCCTGCAGTGAAACAGAAACAAAAATTGCTGAAGAAACTCAGCAGGGTCTAGCAGCATCTGTGGGGATAGAAACAAAAGTTTCAAGTCCAGGGACCCTTCATTACAACGATGCAATGAAGCAGAAATGCTGATGTAAGCACTAGGGCCAAGACCCTGCTGGGATTGAGAGTTCCATCCAAAAGGTGCTCCTTTTGGCACATTTCATAAAGCTGAGTGCTGGAGCTCTGTTTTTCTGAGATTGTTAACACAGATTTGTGAAGTGGCAAGGAGTAGTAACACAGACATCTAATGGCACAGTTTTAAAGAACAGGCAGAGACAGAGTGACCTGGGATTTCATAAGAACATAAGAACTAGGAGCAGGTGTAGGCCATCTGGCCCCTCGAGCCTGCCCTGCCATTTAATAAGATCATGGCTGATCTTTGAGACTCAGCTCCACTTACCTGTCCACTCACTATAACCCTTAATTCCTCTCCTGGTCAAAAATTTATCTGGCCTTGCCTTAAAAACATTCAGTGAGGTAGCTTCAACCGCTTCACTAGGCAGGGAATTCCACAGCTTCACAACCCTTTGGGTGAAGAAGTTCCTCCTGACCTCAGTCCTACATCTGGTTCCCTTTATTTTGAGGCGATGCCCTCTAGTCCTAGTTTCACCTGCTAGCGGAAACAACCTCCCTGCCTCCACCTTATCTATTCCCTTCATAATCTTACATGTTTCTGTAAGATCTCCCCTCATTTTTCTGAATTCCAATGAGTATAATCCCAGTCTACTCAGTCTGTCCTCATAATCCAACCCTCTCAACTCTGGAATCAACCGAGTGAATCTCCTCTGTACCCCCTCCAGTGCTAGTATATCCCTTCTCAAGTAAGGAGCCCAAAACTGCACACAGTACTCCATGACTCACCAGGACCCTATACAGCTGCAGCATAGCCTCCCTGTTTTTAAACTCCATCCCTCTAACAGTGGCAGACAAATTCTATTTGCCTTTTTAATCACCTGCTGTACCTGCAATCCCACCTTCAGCGATTCATGCACAAGGACACCCAAGTCCCTTTGCACAGCAGCGTGCTGCAATTTTTTACCATTAAAACATAGTCCATTTTGCTGTTATTCCGACCAAAATGGATGACCTCACACTTATCAACTCCATCTGCCAGACCTTTGCCCACTCACTTGGACTATCTATATCCCTCTGCAGACTTTCAGTGTCTTCTGCACACTTTGCTCTACCACTCACCTTCGTGTCATCTACAAATTTTGACACACCACACTTAGTCCCCACCTCCAAATCATCTATGTAAATTGTAAACAATTGAGGTCCCAACACTGATCCCGGAGGCACACCACTAGCCACTGACCACCAACCAGAAAAACACCCATTTACCCCTACTCTATGCTTTCTACTGGTCAACCAATCCTCTATCCATGCCAATACATTACCTGTAATACCGTGCAACTTTATCTTATGTAGCAGTCTTTGGTGTGGCACCTTGTCAAATGTCTTCTGGAAATCCAGATACACCACATCCACAGGTTCCCCATTGTCCACCATGTAAGTAATGTCCTCAAAGAATTCCACCAAATTAGTTAAACATGACCTACCCTTCATGAACCCATGCTGGGTGTTCCCAATGGGACAATTTACATCCAAATGTCTTGCTATTTCTTCCTTAATGATAGATTCAAGCATTTTCCCCACTGCCGAAGTTAAGCTAACTGGCCTATAGTTTCCTGCTTTTTGTCTACTTCCTTTTTTAAACAGTGGCGTCACATTGGCTGTTTTCCAATCCACGGGAACCACCCCAGAATCCAGTGAATTTTGGTAAATAATTAATAGTGCATTTGTTATTTCCCCCATCACTTCTTTTAGAACCCTGGGATGCATTTCATCAGGGCCAGGAGACTTGTTTTCCTTTTGCCCCATTAGCTTGCCCAGCACTGCCTTATTTCATGTGACTAGATCATTGAAGGAGGCAGGACATGTTGGGAGTGGTTAGCAAAACATGTTTTAAATTCTTTTGTGGGTAACCGTGGCTAAGCCAACATTCATTACTGCTTCCCAACAGACTTTGCAAATCGAGGTTTTAAGATCACACGTTATAGTAGTTTAATTAGGCTATCTGGCCCATTGAGTCTGCTCTGCCATTCGATCACGGCAATATGTTTCTCAACTCCATTCTCCTGCCTTCTCCCTGTAACCCTTGATTCTGTTACCAATGAAGAACTTATCCATCTCTGTCTCAAATACCCACAAAGACTTGGTCTCCACAGGCCTCTGCAGCAATGAGTTCCACAGAGTCACCACCATCTGGCTGAATAAATTCCTCCTCATCTAAGTTCTAAAGGGTCGGCCCTTCACTCTAAGGCTGTGCCCTCAGGTCCAAGTCTCTCCAACTAAAGGAGACACCTCCATGTCCACTCTACCCAGGCCCCTCAGTATTCTGTAAGTTTCAATCAGATCCCCCTTCATTCTTCTAAACTCCAACGATTTCAGGCCCAGAGTCCTCAACCGCTCCTCAAATGACAAGCCCTTCACCCCCAGGATCATTCTTGTAAGCCTCCTCTGGACCCCCTCCAAAGCCAGCACATCCTTCCTTAGATACGGGGCCCAAAACTGCTCAATATATTCCAAATGCAGTCTGACCAGAGCCTTATACAGCCTCAGCTGTACATCTCCGCTCTTGTTTCCTAGCCCTCTTGAAATGAATGCTAACATTGAGTATGAGAGCAGAGAATTCATGCTGAGCCTTCCTAAAGATCTATGTAAGCCAGAGCTAACTTATTACATTCAGTACTGGTCATCCCACTTCAGGAAGGGTGGGACGGTCCCTGGGACTGGAGAGATTTGTCAGAAGGTCTCCAGGGATGAGGATTATTTGAGGAACATGGCATTGCTTTGAGTTGGAACTAAGGATTTTGGGCAGAGGTGGGGGGATGGTGGGTTGATGTGACGGTGGACAAGATTGTGATTGAATTAGGTAAGACGGACCACAAAAGAACATTTCTTATTTGCTGATAGCACAAGGACTAGGAGCCACAGATGTAAGGTTTTAAGAATCAGATACTGGGGGAAATGAGGAAGAATGCTTTTAGGTAGTGACTGGAAGGGAGCCAGCACTCACAACCTGGCCTGATGCTAAAGCAGAGGTAGCCAAGGGCAAAGAACAGTACAGCACAGGAACTGGCCCTTTTGGCCTGTGCATGGTGCCTTTCTAAACTAAAAACATTTTGCCTCTATGCAGTCCATATTACTGTATCTGACCGCACCACCTCCTCTGGCAATGTATTCCAGGCCATGCTACCCTTTGTGTGAAAAAATTGTGTCTCACATCTCCGTTAAACTTTCTCCTTTTTTTACCCTTAACCCTATGTCCCCTTGTAATTGACATTTCTACCCTGGGATAAAGACTGTGTATGTAATGCTCAATGATTTCAAAATGAAATTGGATGGGGTCTTGAGGGACATAAATTTGCTTGGCTGTGGGGATAAAACAAGGTTAATGGAGCTGAATTGTTGTACAGGCAGCCACCATGGACTCAATAGGATTTGTTGATATCTATTAACTTTCCTGACTCTGTACTGTTGTGCCATTCTAACTATTCCCAGATGTCGTTAATGTGCAAAAGGTCTGGTGCACCTGTAGGCACGTGGTCCGACAAAATCAAAGCTACCAGGGCAAAGCCTTTGAAGTTTCATGAGTATTTGCTTATCTGACCCTGCAGCTCTGTCTGCACCAGTCATGTTATCCAGGGTTTTAAACCTTCCAGGCATCCTCTATGGGTTTGTCTTTCAAATCCAAAGTGACCCAGCAGCAGCGGCAGAGTCTGTAATTAGTGACTGTACAGAGTTAGTAACTTGTGCAGTGTGTCCAGGCTAGAAACAGACATACAGCTCACTGATTATATTCAGAGCCATGCCTCATTGCAAGACCACAGGATGCAAAGCAGGTTCACAATAGCTCAGAACATTTTGTGTTGGAGTCTCTCACCTCTCTTTCAGTAAATGAGCTCGGTTCCTCTGAGAGAAGTTAGAAGACTTGAGGAATGAGGAGATTGCGATCTGAGAGAGAAGTAGTTTCCACTTATAGAAGAGACCTGACTCAGGGGCCTGACCTATAAGACTAAATCCAATCAGGAACTCAGATTAATTTCTTTACCCCAGGAGTGGGGAGAATGTGGTCCTCACTCCCACAGCAAGTGACTAGGGTGAATGGCATCAATACATCCAAGAGGAAGTTGGATAAAGACATGATGGAGAAAGGAATAGAAGGAAACGATGAGAGGAACCAAAGGTGGGAGTGGATCCATGACGAGTACAAACAGCAGCTTCAATGTATTGGGCGAAATGGTCTGTTTCTGTGCCATAGATTTTCCAGTAATCGACATTGTCAGTTTCACAACTCAGTCAAGCCTACACCTGCTCCTTCTCACTGTTCCCTATCCAGCAATCAGTCCATTACACAGGACATAACAGGACCCCGTCACAGCCTGGACACCATGTGGGTACCTCCAAGAAGGGACACTGGGCAGGATCTGTGTGCAGGAAATCCAACCTGAGATTTTGTCTTTGTTTTACCCAACACATGAAGCTGCACATGCAGTTCCTCTGCATGGAAACATTCCAAACGTAAATCCCTCAAACACAGGCTGAAGGAGTTGCAAAGGTAGGAGAATGACTGTGAATGGAAGAAAGTGTCTGATTGGGTGACAGGAGCTGCAAAGAGAAGAAAACAGATTTACACCTTTCAAGTGCAGAATCAAGGCTGGTGTTGTGGCACAGTGGTTAGCACTGCTACCTCACAGCCCCAGGGACCTGGGTTCAATTCCAGTGTCAGGCAACTGTCTGTGTGGAGTTTGCATATTCTTCCTGTGTCTGCATGGGTTCCCTCCAGGTGATCTGGTTTCCTCCCACAGTCCACAGATATGCAGGTTAGGTGGATTGGCCATGCTAAGTTGCCCATAGTGACCATATGTGGATTACCACAGGAGAAATGCACGTTTACAGGGATTGGGTCAGTCTGAGTGGATGTTTTTTTGGAGACGGTTCAGAATGGCCAAATGGCCTCTTTCTGCACTGTAGAGATTCTATGATTCTAATAGTCATCTGACTGGGAACAGGAAAAAAATCAAGGTAATGAATTTCTTGAAAACTAACGTGAGTCGGTAATAACAGAGCTGCAGTAGGTCAGGAGCTACTATATGGGGCAAAACACAGTGAACGCTATAGAAATGAACGCTGTGTTGCTGCTTTAAGATCTAGGTAATGCCAAGGACCAGAATGTAAACCACATGACAGTTAGTCGTGCGTAATTCTGCAAGAAACATATTTGCAGACAATTGCTCATGGCCTTATCTGTAACTGAGGTCTTAATGAAACAGTTTGAACTTTTCGAGTAAACTGTATCTAGGTTCCATTATCTGTGTCACTTACAAAGAATGCAAGAAAATTGTAGCTGCATTGGGATAACTTTCTCTTAAAAAAAAACAGTGTTAAAACTTGAAAGCAGAAGTAAAGTCCTTAGACAGGAACTAGGCAGTGCAGAAGTTATATCTACAGCAATAGCCCTGTAAAAAAACTACATTACACTAAGTTCCTGATACACAACAAAGAAAAACTGTTCATGGGAGAGAATCTCATTTAGTCAGCATGATTCTCACTTTCTTTAACCCAAATTGTCAGCTTCCATTTTTAACAAAGCAGAGTAGTATTTACAGAGTTTAAATAATTTTACCTCCAGCTATTATATCGGTTTTTATAACCAGATAGCTAACTCGGTCTCCGTAAAGGGAACAATAATTACCACATTATGACTCTGCTGGGGCTACATTCTTTCTATCTGCCACCCTATTGCAAACTGTAAGAATTTTGTTCAATTATTAATGTTTCTTCAGAAAAGGAGAAGAGATTGTGACTCCCATGACAGAAGCTTCTGTCATTAGAATCTCATTTTACCCTGGAGATAACGTTAAATAGCAAAACCCAAACACAGACCATGACAATGATTAGTCGGAGGAGGAAGTGCTCAGTTCTCCTTGGCTTAATTTACAATTAATTAATTGGAGTAAATGAGAATAAATGGTGTGATTTATAACACATCAGCTGGACAGAGGCTGGCTCAATCATTCTGAGATCCTGTTCTATCAGAGTTCACTGGAAAATCCGTAACCTTCAACACCAGAGAAAGGAAAACATTCCAAAAACTCACCGATGAGTTACACAGTGATGCAGCTGGATTTAACTCTGATGTCAAACACAGAGGGAGGAATTTGCAAGGAGCTCTGACTGACGTGATGTTTGCACAAGACAACATTGTAACACAATAAGTGTTACAAAGGCAGCAAAGTCAGAAGTCACACTACACCAGGAGAAGCAACGTTACAAAAGCTCGTGATTTCAAATCAACCTGTTGGACTATAACCTGGTGTTGCGTGACTTCTGACCTTGTCCACCCCAGTCCGACACCGGCACCTCCACAACAAAGTCAGCAGTGATCTTTGGCATAACACAGTGTGGAGCTGGAGGAACACAGCAGGCCAGGCAGCATCAGAGAAGCAGGAGAGTCAGCGTTTTGGGTCGGGACCCTTCTTTAGAATTCCGAACCCAAAACATCAGCTTTCCTGCTCCTCTGATGCTGCCTGGCCTGCTGTGTTCCTCCAGCTCCACGCTCTGTTATCTCTGACTCCAGCATCGGCATTTCTTACTATTTGAAAATTGTGAGATAGTAATTGACATGTTTAAGGTGAGCAAAGGGGTTAACACAGGGAGTGGATACACAGCAACATTGCCTTCTCATTGAAGTGAATCCTTATAAACAAACCATTTGAGGACGATGTCAGGAAACTCCTCTGCGTACAAGAGGGTGACAGAATTCAGAAACTCACTCAAAAAGCTGCTGAGATAGGGGCTCAAATGGAAACTGCCAAACTAAGATTAATAGATTTTAAATTCTAAAGAAGGGTCACTCTCGAAACATTAACTCTGTGTCTCTCCTCACAGTCACTGCCACACCTGCTGAGTGTCTCCAGCATTCTCTATGTTATTTTAAATTTTCAGCATCTGTTGCATTTTGCTTTAATTTGATTTCTGATTGTTGACTCTATTAAGATGGGGAAATGGAGTTAGGATCAGATTTTCTGTGATCTAACTGAATGGCAGAGTAGGATTAAGTGGGCTGAATGGCCTCCTCATGCCAATGAGCTGAGTTCAGCGCAGAGCAGATTAAGATGGAGTGACTAAGGATGATTTTTCTACAGAATGATTCCAATGAAACAATTCCAAATAGAACGGATTGACTCCCAGAATACTCACTTGTCTGCATTTCCATAGCTGCCAAATGCTGAGGTGACAGACACAATGCAAATCACCAAGGGTGAGCCTAAAATAAGGGACAAGTAGAACATATTGACAGTGCACATTCAGCTGTTTATCAAAGCATCAACGTCGGGTTTGACCTTTTCACTCCCGGGTTTGTTTAAAATCAGGGTAAAGGCAGCTACTCTCCCCACCTCTCATGATTAAAATGACCAACCACACCTTGACAACTCTGGTGAGGAAGCTAACACTCTCACTCTCCTGAGACAGTAGGTTCAGGCCACAGACAGCCTTGATACCCTAGTGCAGTGCTGAGGGAGTACAGCACTGTCCGAGGAGCTATCTTTCAGCTGAGACTTTAATCCATGGTCATTCATCCACTGAGGTGGATGTAGATGATTTTGCAAAAAAAAAGTTCTTAACCAATATCACTTCAAGTTAAAGGATCACGATAATCTATAGATTTCCTGTTGATCATTATTGGCTATAAACTGCTGACCCATTGTGAGTGGGCCCAGTGGCCACAATGTTCCTACATAGATACTGCAGGATTCAAACACAGTATCCAGTGTGCTGTCTGAGCACCACATATTATATTGTGACCTTCTTAAACTGCTGAAAAATCAATCCAAATCTGTAATACTTGGCAAGTATTAAGCTCCAACATTCCCTCTTTATCCCGTTCTGTTTTTCTGAACATTCCAGTCATCAGCTAGCTATCCACAATAAGTGTCCATGGCAATGATACTCACCCCAGCCTATCCCATAATAGTAGAAGTGTTTACTCTCCTCGGAACCAAATACTTTGATGACCATACTGTAGAGGTGGAGACCTTCAACCAACATCCAGGAGAAGACACTGAGGAAGAAGAAATGGAGGAGGATTGCAAGGACCTTGCACGGGAGCTGGAGAGAGGAGAATGGATTTTGTCATTTTCATATCAGACAAACATACATGAGTCAGGAGCAGAAATGTTACACCACTAGGAGTCTATCGACATCCGCCTTAAAATTATTCACTGGCCCCACCTCCATCACCTTCTCAGGCAGACAGTTTCACCTTCATAAAAGGAATTCTTCTCATCTCTGTCCCAAAAGGGTGACCCCTAATTTTTAATCACTGCCCCCTGGATCTGGACTGACCCACAAAAGGAAACATCCTTTCCAGATCGACCTTGTCCAGACCACTGAGAACCTTATTCACTTCAATCCAGTCCCCCCTCACTCTTCTAAACCCCAGGGTCTGTCCAACCTTTCCTCATAAAGCAACCCACTCACTCCAGGTATCAGTCTAGTAAACATCCTCTGAATCGTCTACAATGCATTTACATCCTTCCTTCAACAAGGAGACCAAAACTGCACACAGTATTCGAGATAGAAACATAGAAGATAGGAGCATGAGGAGGCCATTCGGTCCTTCAAGCCTGCACAACCATTCTTCACGATCATCGTCCAACTCAATAGCCTAATCCTGCTTTCTCCCCTTAACTTTTGATCCCATTCGCCCCAAGTGCTATATCTAGCTGCCTCTTGAATACATTCAATGTTTTGGCTTCAACTACTGCCTGTGGTAATGAATTCCACAGAGATGTGGTCTCACTAATGCCCTGTGTTACTGAAGCATAGCATTTCACTTTACAATGTGGTCTCCTCTACAGTGAGGAGATGAAACACAGACTGGGTGACTGCTTTGCAGAACACCTATGTTCAGTCCACAAAAATGACCCTAAACTTCTAGTTGCCTGCCACTTTAACACACCACTGTGTTCCGTGGACAACATCTCTGTCTCAGGCTCGCTGCAGTGCTCCAGTGAAGCTCAGCGCAAGCTGGAAGAACAGCACCTCATTATCCCCTTGGGGACCCTGCAGCCTTTGGGACTCAATATCGAGTTCAACAATTTGAGTACCTTCTCCCATGCCCTCACCCTTACCCCCGCACACCAGGCCTTGTCATCACATGGGCTGTTACCACAAACAAGCCATTGTCAGCCACTAATGGTCTCCATCAGCAGCAATTCATTCTTCCAGCCTGATCTTTACCCATTCATTTGTCTATCCAACTCTCTCTCTCTGGGCTCCATTCACATCTATTGTTTATTCCTCACCCCTCATCCCTCACCCCTCACCCCACCCCATCATCAGCGTATATACCAACCTCTTCCCAGCTACAATCAGTTCTGAGGAAGGGTCACTGGACCCAAAACATTAACTGTGATTTCTTTCCACAGATCCTGCCAGATCTGCTGAGTTTTTCTAACAATATCTGATTTTGTTTCTGACTTCTAGCATCCACAGTTCTTTGTTTGTTTTTTCTATTTTCACTTCAATGTCCTTTTCTTCTCATAATAAAGGATAGCATCCCATTACCCTTCTGGATTACATGCTGTACCCACTTACTGACTTTTTGTGACTCCTGCACTCAAACACCCAAATCCATCTGCACTAGCATTCCCAGTACATTTCTTTCTAGCTGTGCATGCCGGCACTGACTTCTGGACAATGACATGATCGTCTCAGACACACACACACACACGCAGAGCTGAGAGGGAACGTCACTCTGCATCTCAGAACTCCACAGGCATTCTCTATTTAAGTAATACCTTGCCTTTCTTTTATTCTTCCCCCCAAAGAGAACTACTTCACCTATTTGCACATTATACCCCACTGGCCAGGTTTTTGCTCAACCTGCTTATATTAAGTATGTCCATTTCACCACATACTTTCCAACCTGTCTTGGCGTTGGCTGCAAATTTAATGATCAAACCTTCTCTGCCCTCCTCGAAGTTATTGTAAAGAGCTGAGGCCCAACAGAGATCTCTGCAGGATCCCAGTGATCACATCCCAGCAATCTGAAAAGGATCCATTGATGAATTGTCTCTGCTATTCGGTAGCAGGACAATCTTCTATCCATGTCATTCCCTGCATCGCGTGTTCCTTTTTTGCATGATAACCTTTATCTGCGTCTTTCTCAAATCCCTTCTGGGTAAAATAATGGAAATGGTTGTGTGGTTCAGAACAAGCCAATATCACTATCTGAGTGATGTTCGAGAAAGCTTGACTTGCACAGACTGCCTGCAATGTGGAAAAGTTGATTACACGCCAAAAGAACTACATTCTTTGAGCTGTGCTCAGAACAGAGGCGCTATACAAATGGAAGGAATTACAATGATTTTAATAAAATTACAAAGACAGCAGTAAATAAATGTCAGTGAATGACATTGATTGGATCTCAGTGCTCTCATCTGTAAACTGTAGCATGTTTCACAAAGCTTCCAAAAAGGAAGTTTAGATTGATCAGACTTCTTCACCCATTGTAAAGTTCATATGCGTATAAAGTCTGATTTGCAGCAATCTTAACAAAGGTCAACCATTTGACTGAAATTACAGAAACCTTCTGGCAATAATTTCTGTTAATTACTCCATAATTAAATTTCCCTCCGACACAAACAGTGGAAATTCTGCAGCTCAGTCTGAGGGCACAGGGCTCACTTTTTCAACTTTTGTACATCTTTAGCTGGGCTTTATTATAATCTACACTCTGCTGGCTCTGCTCATCCTTACATAAAGCTCAGCTCAAATTATTCTGATCGAGTTCCAGGGGATTATATGGAGTGTTTTAAAATGGATTCATTTAGCATGAATCTCTGCTTCTTTCTAGGTTTGCTGCTAATTTGACATGGCCAATTATAGAACTATACTCACTAATTATTCCTACTCCTCCTTAAATTGTCTCCCTTTTCAGGCAATTAGAATGTTGTTCATTTTCAATCCAATTCAAACAGACAGGAGGTCATTGCTCACTGCACTTGTCCAATCTTACAATTAGCCTCTCTCTCCTCATACCGCCTCCCCCTTTGGGGTGGCACGGTGGCTCAGCAGTTAGCACTGTTGCCTCATAGTGCCAGGGCCCCAGGTTCAATTCCACCCTCAGGCAACTGTCTGAGTGGAGTTTGCACATTCTGCCAATGTCTGTGTGGGTTTCCTCCAGGTGCTGCAGTTTCCTCCCACAGTCCAAAGATGTGCAAGTTAGGGTGGATTGGCCATGCCAAATTGCCCAATAGTGTCCAGGGATGCCCATGCTGGGTGGGTCAGCCATGGGAAATACAGGGGATCCATAGGGGTGGTTGGTCTGGGTGGAATATCTTCAGAGGGTCTGTGTGGACTTGATGGGCTGAACAGCCTGCTCTCACACTATAGGGATTTGATGATTCTATGATATGTACCAAAAAAGGACTGGTGCACAAAAGTTATTTGATTATCTGAAAAATCACAGTCATTTATTGCCAGTAATGATCCTGCAATAAGTTCCATTTCAGCAGGGTCTGCTAAGAGCAGGCAGAATGGATGAATTATATGAGAATGGATCACATTTTACAGCTTGACAAATAACCTGCAAATGATGGGCACATTTGTTCAAAATTTATAACTGCTCAACTTGTCTACCGACATGGGTAGGCAACGGCCTAGTGGTATTACCACTAGGCTATTCATCCAGAGACCCTGGTAATGTTCTGGGGACTTGGGTTTGAATCCTGCTGTGGCAGATGTTGGAATTTGAATTCAATAATAATCTGGAATTAAGAGTCTAGTGTCAATTGTCAATTGTCAATTGTCAGGAAAAACCCACCCTTACCTGGTCTGGCCTACATGTGACTCCAGGCACACAGCAATCTGGTTGCTTCTTAGCTGCCCTCTGGGCAATTAGGGATGGGCAATAAATGCTGTCTAACCAGCAACGTCCTTATCCCATGAATGAATAAATAAAAAATATGATGTCATAAAATGTCCAGGGCAGAAACAATCCATTTAGCCCAGCAGAGCCACTCCAACTTACTCAAAATACTCTTCATCTCATTCTGTTGCCCACTCCTTTTATTATTCCTCATCAAGCTTCTTACAAATAAGGGCCAAGAGTAGGCCACTCGGCCCATCAAATCTGCAACACCATTTAATAAGCGCACAGCTGATCTCATTTCAACCACCGTTCTAGATTCCTGCAAACCCCCGATAATCTGTCATCAACCTTAGTTATCAAGAACCCATCTCCCTCAGCTTTAAAAATATTTAAAGATTCTGCATCCACTGTCTTTTGAGGAAGGAAACTCCAAAGACTCACAGCCCTCTGTGAGAGGAATGCATCCTCGTCTCCATCTTAAGTTGGCGACCTCTTATTTTGAAACAGTGACCCCCCTCGGTCTAGATTCTCCCACAAGAGGACACGTCGTTTTGATATCCAGCCGGTCAACTCCCCTCGGGATCTTATATGTTTAAGTTCAGTCACCTCTGACTCTTCTAAACTCCACAGGATACAAGCCAAGTCATCTTAAACTTAAGACATAAAGTCATAGCGTAATTCAGCATCGAATCAGCCCCTTCGGCCCAAACTGGTCCATGCTGACCATGGTGTCGATTCAGCTAGTTCCAATTGCCCACATTTGGACCATATCCCTCTCAGCCCTTCCCATCCATGTACCTAACCAAATGTTTTTTAAATGTTGCCATTATACCTGCCTCAACCATTTTCTCTGGCAGCCCATTCCATACACACACCACTCTCTGTGCGAAGAAGTTGCCCCTCAGGTCCTTCTTAATTCTTTCCTCTCTCACCTAAAACTAGGTGCATTCATTCTATCTTTGCCCCTTATGGTTGTATACACTTCAATAAGGCCACCCCTCATTCTTCTGTATTCCAAGGAATAAAGTTCTATCCTGGCCAACTTCTGAAACATATTTAAGGTCTTCTGAAACATATTTAATCTATTCATTCCAATCACTCCCTTGGGTGCAAGTTCCACATTCTTAATTCACTAATTAAAGACATCTTCCTCAATTTCTGACTGCATTCATTAATGACTTTCCGAGTTAATTCTGATGCAGGATCATCGACCTGAACTATTAACTCCTTCACTCTCCGCACTTGCTGCCAGACATGCTGAGTGTTTGCAAATTTTTCTCCTGCTTTTCTTCAGATGTTCAACATGTGTAGAAATTTGATTTTTGTGTGGGAAATATTTTTCATTCTCTCCTGGGACATGGATGTCACTGGCTGGGCCCAGCCATTATTGCCCATCTCTAGGTGCCCCTTGAGAAGGTGGGGGTGAGCTGCCCACAATGCTATTGGGGACGGAATTCCAGAATTTTGACCCAATGACACAGACGCAACGGTGATATATTTCCAAGTCAGGATGGTGAGTGGCTTGGAAGGGAAATTGCAGGGGTGGTGTTCCCATGTATCTGCTTGTCCTTCTACATGGAAGTGGTCGTGGGTTTGGAAGGTGCTGCCTGAGGATCTTTGGTGAATTTCTGCAGTGCATCTTGTAGATAGTACACACTGCTGTTACTGAGCGTCGGTGGTGGGGGGAGTGGATGTTTGTGGATGTGGTGCCAATCAAGCGGGAGCTGCTTTGTCCTGGATGGTGTCAAGCTTCTTGAGTGTTGTTGGGGCTGCACCCATCCAGGCAAGTGGGGAGTATTCCATCACATTCCTGACTTGTGTCTTGTAGATGGTGGGCAGGCTTTGGGGAGTCAGGAGGTGAGTTACTCTCCCCAGTATTCCTAGACTCTGACCTGCTCTTGTAGCCACTGTGTTTATGTGGTGAGTCAAATTAAGTATCTGATCAATGTAACTTCCCCAAGATGTTAATTGTGAGCAATTCAGTGATGGTAACACCATTGAATTTCAAGGAGTGATGGTTAGACTGTCTCTGATTGGTGATGGTCATAGCCTGGCATTTGTGTGGCGCGAATGTCACTTGCCACTTGTCAGCCCAAACCTGATACTGTCCAGATCCTGTTGCATGTGAACACGGACTGCTTCAGTATCTGAGGAGTCACGAATGGTGCTGAACATTGTGCAATCATCGGCGAACATCCCCACTTCTGACCTTATGATGGAGGGAAGGTCATTGAAGCAGCTGAAGATGGTTGGGCCGAGGACACTACCCTGAAGATCTCCTGCAGAGATGTCCTGGACTGAGGTGACTGACCTCTAACAACAACAAACATCTTCCTATGTGTCAGGTATGACTCCACCCACCAGAGAGTTTGCTCCCAATATCCATTGATTCCAGTTTTGTTGGGGCTCTTTGATGCCACACTCAGTCGAATGCAGCATTGATGTCAAGGGCTGTCACTCTCACCTCACCCTCTGGAATTCAGCTCTTTTGTCCATGTTTGAACCAAGGCTGTAATGAGATCAGGAGCTGAGTGGACCTGGCAGAACCCAAACTGGGCGTCACTGAGCAGGTTATTGCTGAGCAGGTGCTGCTTGATAGCGCTGTTACTGACACCTTCCATCACTTTACTGATGATCGAGAGGAGACTGATGGGGTGGTAATTAGCTGGGTTGGATTTGTCCTGCTTTTTATGTACAGAACATATCTGGGCAATTTTCCACATTGTTGGGTAGATGCCAGTGTTGTAACTGTACTGGAACAGCTTGGCTAGGGGAGCGGCAAGCTCTGGAGCACAAGTCTTCAGTACTATTGCCGGAATGTTGTCAGGGCCCATAGCCTTTGCAGTATCCAGTGTCTCCAACAGTTTCTTGATATCATGTGGAGTGAATCGAATTGGCTGCAGACTGGTATCTGTGATGCTGGGGACCGCTGGAGGAGGCCGAGATGGATCATCCACTGGGCACTTCTGGCTGAAGATTGTTGTGAATGCTTCAGCCTTATCTTTAGCACTGATATGTTGGGCTCTTCCATCATTGAGGATGGGAATATTTGTGGAGCCTCCTCCTCCAGTGAATTGTTTAATTGTCCAGCACCATTCACAACTGGATGTGGCAGATCTGCAGAGCTTAGATCTGATCTGTTGGTCGTGGGATCGCTTAGCTCTGTCTGTCACTTCACAAACAAAAACAGAGGTAGCTGGAAAAGCTCGGTGGGTCTGGCAGCATCTTTGGAGAGAAATCAGAGTTAACATTTCAGGTCCAGAACTTCCTCAGAATTGATGGTTGCTAGGAAAATGTCGGTTTATATGCAGAAGAAAGGGTGGGGGGAGGAGGTAAGGACTAAATGACAGGTGGGAATGGAGCCCAAAGAGAGAAAAGAACAGGTGGACAGACAAAGCAGTTGATAATGATCAGGCTGGGAGGGTGACTAGCTGTTAGTGGAGACTGTTAGTGGCTAACAATGGGTACTGTGTAATGGCAGGCTATGTGATAACAAGACCTGGTGTGTAGGGGAGGGGGGTCTAGGACATGGGAGGGCTCAAGACCCTAAAATTGTTGAACTTGATTTTGAGTCCAGAAGGCTGCAGGGTTCCCAAGCGGAAAATGAGGTGCTGTTCTTCCAGCTTGCGCTGAGCTTCGCTAGAACACTGCAGAAGGCCAGAGACAGAGATGTTGGCCAGGGAACAGGGTGGTGTGTTAAAGTGGCAGGCAACTGGAAGCTCAGGGTCTTTTTTGAAGTCAGAACGTAGATGTTCTGCGAAGCGGTCACCCAGTCGATGCTTCGTTTCCCCAATGCAGAGACCACCACATTATGAGCAGCGAATGCAGTAGACTAGATTCTGGGAAATGCTGGTAAAGTGCTACTTCACCTGGAAGGTATGTTTGGGCCCTTGGATACTGGGGAAGGAGGAGGTAAATGGGCAGGTGTTGCACCTTCGCAGGTTACAGGGGAAGGTGCTGTAGGGCTGTGGGGGGACGTTGGGAGTGAAGGAAGGGTGGACCAGGGTGTCCCAGAGGGAACAGTCCCTGTGGAAGACAGATAAGGAGGGGAGGGGTATGTGTGTCTGGTTGTGGCATCTCGCTGGAGATGGGGAAAATGGCATCTGATGATCTTCTGGATGTGGATGCTGGTGGGATGGTAGGTGAGGATAAGGGAAACCTTATCACTGTTGTGGGAGGGAAGAGAAGGGGTGAGGACGGAAGTGCAGGAGATGGGTCAGATCTGGTTGAGGGCCCTGTCAACAACGGAGCTGGGAAATCCTCATTTAAGGAAGAAAGCGGACAATTCGGAGGCTCCCTTGTTGAAACTGGCCTCATCTGAACGTATGCGAGGAACTGAGAGAATGGAATGGGGTCTTTACAGGAAGTGGGGCGTGAGGATGTGTAGTCCAGGTAGCTGTGAGAGTCGGTGGACTTTTTAGTGGGTATTGGAGGCCAGTCTATCCCCACAAATGGAAACAGAAATGCTGAAGAAGGGAAGGGAGGAGTCAGAGAGAGACCAGGTGAAAGTGAGGGTTTGGTGGAAATTGGAAGAGAAATCGAAAAACTTTTCCAATTCCGGATGAGAGAAGGAACAGCACTGATTATGTCATTGATATATCGCAGAAAGTGTTGTGGGTGGGGGCTGGAATAGGACTGGAACAAAGAGAAGAGAAGGGCAAAACTGGGGCCCATGCGCATACCCATGACCACCCTTCTTACCTGAAGAAAATGAGAAGAATTAAAAAGGAAGTTATTGAGGGTGAAGAAAAACTCGACCAGGTGGACGGGTGTGGTGGTGGGTGTGGACGTTTCAGGCCTTTTCTCCAGGAAGAAGCAGAGACCTCAGAGACCCTCCTGGTGGGGGATGGACATGTAAAGGGATTGCACGTCCATGGTAAAGACGAAGATTTGAGTATCAGAGTAAGGATGTCTTGCTGCACTTATACAAGGCCTTGGTGAGGCCACATCTTGAGTATTGTGTGCGTTTTGGTCTCCGAGTCTGAGGAAGGAAATTCTTGAGGGAGTCCAGAGAAGGTTCACCAGACTGATTCCCTGGATGGCAAGATTGGATTGACTGAGATTGTATTCGCTGGAACTTAGAATAATGAAGTGGGGTCATAGAAACATATAAAATCCTGATGGGACTGGACAGGATAGATGCGGGAAGAATGTTCCCCGTGTTGGGGAAGTCCAGAACTAGGGGTCACAGCCTAAGAATAAGGGGCAGGCCATTCAGGAATGAGATGAGGAAGAATTCATTTACTCAGAGAGTTGTGAACCTGTGGAATTCTCTCCCACAGGAAGCTGTTGGGGCCAATTCATGAGACATATTCAAGGGGGAGGTGGATGCGGCCCTTGTGGCTAAAGGGACCAAGGGGTTTGGGGAGAGGGTGGGAATGGGATACTGAGATTGTATGATCAGCCAGGATCATATTGAATGGTGGTAAAGGCTCAAAGGGCCGAATGGCCTACTCCTGCACTAATATTCTATGTTTCTATGTTCCTTTGAGGTGGCTGGAGCCTTCAAACTGGGGAAAATCTGAAACTGGAATAAAGCGAGAAAGGAATCGCAGACATAATTGGGCAGGGTCTGGACCAGGCCAGAAAAAAAAACCAAGTCAAAGTAGGAAGAGATGAGTTCTATATGGGCCAAGAGCAAGCAGAGACAATGGGTCTGCAAGGGCAGTAGTCCTGTTTGTGGAGTTTGGGAAGGAGGTAGAAGTGAGCTGTGGGGTTGGGGGAGTTTAAGCTTGAAGGCAGTAGGGTTGAGGGCGGGGTATCACTGGATGAAATGAGGTTAGTGACCACTGTGGACACAACAGCCTGGTGTTCCATGGTGGGGTCATGGTCCGGGGGAAATAGGAGGAGATATCTGAGAAATGGCGCTCAGCCTGTGCAATGTAGAGGTTATTACGCCAGACTACGACAGCACCACCCTTATCAGCAGGCCTCATACGTCTATCTCTTGCTGCTTACGCTGTTTGGCGTGCAAGTAGTCCTGTTTGGCAGCTTCACCAGGTTGACACCTCATCTTCAGGTATGTCTGGTGCTGCTCCTGGCATGCTCTCCTGCACTCTCCAATGAGCCAGGGTTGATCCCCTGGCTTGATGGTGAAGGTTGAGTTGGGGATGTGCCGGGCCATGAGGTTACAGATTTTGCTGGAGTACAATTCTGCTGCTGTTGATGGCCTGGAGGTCGGCCAGCAACTATTGCCCATCCCTAATTGCTCGACCACACAACGGTGGGTCTAGAGTCACATATAGGCCAGAGCAGGTAAGTTGGACAGATTTCCTTCCCTAAAGGACATTAGTGAACCAGATAGGTTTTTCCTGATAATTGATAATGGATCCATGCTCATCACTAGATTCTCAGTTTCACCAAATCCGCCATAGTGGGATTTGAGCTCACGTCCCCGCAACATTAGCTGAGTCTCTGGATTAACAGTTCAGTGATGATTCCACTAAGCCATCGCATTCCCCATAGAGAATATGTTGAGAATAGAAAGACATGGAGGTTCCAATACAGAGTTCTCAGAAACTGAAATGGAGGTGGGAATCCAGGAAAAAGTATTTTGAATCTTAAAAATGGAGCAATATTAAATTTGGACAAGACACTGCTTAGAAGAGTGAGGGGGACCTTATAAAAATTCTAACTGGACTCGGCACAGGAAGGATGTTCCCCATGCCTGGGAGACCAGAACCTCAGATTGCAGGTTAACGATACAGAGTAGGCCATTAAGGACTGAGATGGGGAGAAATGTCTTCACTCAGAGGGTGGGGAGCCTGTGGAATTCTCTCAACAGAAAGCAGTTGAGGCCAAAACATTGAATGTTTTTGAGAAGGAGTTAGATCTAGTTCTTAAGGATAAAGGGACCGAAGGGTATGGGGTGAAAGTGGGAAGAGGGGACTGAGATAGGTTATCAGCTGTGATTGTCGTGAATGAGGAACAGGCTCGAAGGGCTGAATGACCTACTCCTGTTCCACCCAGCCCATTGCAAATTCACTGGCTTTTTCCCACATGTCAGAGAAGATGAAAAACACTGGAACTATTTCCACAGAAATAGAAAAGATAAAGATGAAATTTAAGGTGTTTTTGCAATGTCTAAGGGCTTTGAAAGAGTAAACAGCAAAAGATCAACTTCTTTTGTTGTAAAGTGTGTGGAAATAGATTGTCAATATAAACCTGCCAGAGGGAGAGGCTAGGAATGATAAATGTCTTTATGTTTGAAGTTATTATAAACTGTGATACTTTGGTTCTGGGATTGAGGTTACCAATCCTTAGGAATGAAAAAAAAGGGGAGGAACTTCCATGACTACGCAGAGAACAGGGTAAATGGGATATGTTTTTGACTGCTTCTTCTAAGACCTAAGATAGGCAGAATGGGATCAATTTCTCTGTGATTCAAAATCCAACATGAAACCCAAAGAAGGGTCACACCGGATTTGAAACATTAACTCTGTTTCTCTCTCTGCAGATGCTGCCAGGCCTGCTGAGTTTCTCCAGCTATTTCTGTTTCTATTTTACCATTAATTAATCTTAACATTGCTCCCCTAATCTTTAAATAGATATTTTAGATATCACTCCAGCTTCTGGGGTGGCATGGCAGCTCAGTGGTTAGCACTGCTGCCTCTCAGCACCAGGGACCTGGGTTCGATTCCACCCTCAGGTGACTGTCTGTGTGGAGTTTGCACATTCTCCCCGTGTCTATGTGGGTCTCCTCCGGGTGCTCCAGTTTCCTCCCACAGTCTAAAGATGTGCAGGCTAGGTGGATTGGCCATGCTAAATTTCCTGTAGTGTTCAGTGTTCAGGGTTGTGTGGGTTATAGGGGGATGGGTCTGGGTGGGATGCTCCAAGGGTCGGTGTGGGCTTGTTGGGCCGAAGGGCCTGCTCCCACACTGAGGTAAGAGTAGTGCGGTTTTATGTCATTGGAGGATCATGGGCTTTGTTCAATGCTCCTGGCTCTGCAGGTGCAGACACTGTATTTTCCACCTCACACTGCTTGGGTCACTGGAGAGAGTGCTCATTATCATTATTGTCAGGTCTCTCTCTCTTCACCCATTGAAACGTAACAAGTTCCATTTGTAAGCTACCAGCCTGCCCAAGAGTCCCAGTGAAAGACTCTACAGCAACTTACATTAACCATCACCTATCACACAATCCCAACATCTGTAAATATTCCCCAAACTTGTCTTCCACTGCACTGAGCATTTCTACATCTCTAGTCTAATTCAATTCTCTGGTTTAAGGTGTGTACAGAGTCTCAGTGGGTCACTCTGGGTAAAACTATCATAAGTTCACATCCAACCTTTGACAGGAAAGACAGAGTGTAGTAGTGAGGGGAGGCTCGGTTAAACACAGTCTGAACTCAGATTCACGTGTCGTATGAATCTGAAACCATTCAAATCCATTAAACCGCTTTCTTTCAGCAAATCACAGTGCAGTGACAGACTACATCTCATCAAAACTCAGGCTAACAGGATATATACCCTCACGGTCACATTCTCATATGCACTATCCGTCAGGTAAGGTGAGACTTTATTAACACCACAAAGAAATATGGAGGTGCATTGCGGCCAGCTCTCAGCCGCCTCCTGGTCCCCATTAAGAAAGAACTCTCAATGAGTGTCACTTTGTTCCCATTCTGCTGTATCAGTCTCAGTAGAGAGCTGCAACAGAATGACTGCAGACGAACACAGCTAAATTACATGGCCTGGCTCTGTATATTCACTCTAGTTTAGAAGAGCTTCATCGAATTGAGGTGTTCAACACATTAAAGGGGTGATGGTGTAGATAGAGAGAAGCTGATGGGGTGGGGGTGGGAATTCAGAACAAGGGAATGGAACCTCAAAATTTCAAGCCAGACCATTCCACAATGACACCAGGAGAGGTTTTACACACATGTAAGAGGATGTGGGGTGGGGCGGTGGGCCTTCTGGAATTTTCTATTACCCCCTCCCCCAAAAGACTGTTCAGAGTCGGGGGTCAACTGTAAATGTCGAAACTGAGACTGCGAGAGTTCAGAGATAACTGGAGGAACACAGCAGGCCAAGCAGCATCAGAGGAGCAGGAAAGCTGACATTTCGGGCCTAGACCCTTCTTCAGAAAATAGCGAGGGTGGGAAGGGTTACAGTACATACTAAAATGGGTACACAGATGATCAAAATGAATCATGGAGCTAGTATGAAGGAGTCTGAATGATTTCCTCATGTTCCAACGATCCCAGTCAGCTAGTAAATGACAGCTTTCCCGATACAGGGCAGAAACTGACAGGTTCATAATGACTGGTCTCAACAGCTCTCACAATACGGGTAATCATTGAGGCAATGAAACAAAACTGCTGTAAGTCAATCATTCAACACCACGCTATCCCCCAGGAAAGGCCATTAGGATCATTCTTCTTTCACTTTGTTCAATGAGACTGTTTATTTTTCCTGCATTTTTCTAAAGTGATGGCACCAAGTCAATGATCCAGTAAGTGAGAATCTGCTTGTTCCATCGCCAGAAATACACAGATTCTGGAAAAAGAATTTCAATTGCGCATGAATTTCACACACATGATGTTCATCCGCTCTTAACTCCAGAACGTCTCTGGTTTGGATCCAATAACACTGCATGCATGGGCAACTGGGCTGCCATGAAAATAAAAAAACTGATGTGCTCAACATTTAGCAGAAGGATTTATTAATTGGAATGGTGGGATTTATCATGTTCTTGTCAAATGATTCCGAGATCTCTGTTCTGGTAGACAATTGCACTCTCATTTCTGAGTTAGAGGGTCATAGATTGAAGCCTCACTCCAGGGACAGGCTCATGACCCAGGCTGACCCTCCCAGTGCAGTATCGCAAGAGTGCTGCCCTATCAGAAATGTTACCTTTCAAATGAGATATCAAGCCAAGGCCCTGCCTACTCTCTCAGAGACACAGAACACTGGAGACAGCCATTCATCCTGTTGAGAGGGGTCTGCCATTCAACATGTTGATCATTTATCTCAACACCAGTCTCCACTCTCTCCCCATGCACCCTAATACTTTTAGCCTCAGGAAATCTATCAGTACGTTGTTGAATATATTCCGTGACTCAGTGTCCACAGCCTAATGTGGTAAAGAATTCCCCAGGTTCACCAGCCTCTGAGCGATGCCATTCTCCACATCTATGCCTGAAATGATCTGTTCTGTATGCTGAGACCTTGACCCCTTGTTCTGGAACATTCCCCCCTCCACTCCCCCACCTTTCCCCTGACCAAGAGAAACATTCTCCCTGCTCCAGTCTATCCAGCCCTGTTTAGATTTTAAATGTTTCAGTGCAATCCCGCCCATTCTTGTAAACTCCGGTGAATACAGGCCTAGTCAACCCAATGTCTGCTCCAACGACAAACTTGCTGTCCCAGGGATCAGCCTGATGGACCTTGACTACACTTTCTTGATGGTAATGATATCCTCTCTTAGGTAAGGAGAGCAGAACTGTCCCCAATATTCCAGGTGTGGTCTCACCAAGGCCCTGTACCGTTACAGTACAAACTGCTCCTGTCCTCAAACCCTGTTACAATGGGGGCCAACACACCATTTACCTTCCTCGCTGTTTGCTGCACAGACATTTGTTTTCATCACTATCGTACAAAGACAGCCAAGACCCTTTGTGCATCAACCTTCCCCAATCTATCATCATTTAAATGACACCCTGCCGTTCTGTTTTTCTGACTGAAGCGGACAAGTTCACTTATCCACATAATCCTACGTCTGCTGTGGATTCGCCTAATAACATACTGCGTCTAAGCTGCCATGGATGCTTTTGACATCCTCCTTGCCATTCACACTCCCATTAGTTATGTGTTCTCAGTGAATTTGGAAATATAACATTCGGTTCCCTCCTCCAGATCATTGTTATGCACTGTGAATCGCAGAGCCCCAGCCATTGATCCCTGTGGACCCCACTTGTCACCACTACAAAAAAACAACCCCGTTTATTCTGAGATAAAACATTGTGGAACTGGATGAACACAGCAGGCCGAGCAGCATCAGAGGAGCAGGAAGGCTGACGTTTCGGGTCGAGGCCCTTCTTCAGAAAATTTTTCTGTTTATTTCATTTATTCTGACTCTGCTCTGTGTCTGCCAACAAATTCTCAATCCATGCCAGGACATTACCACCAAGCCCTGTGCTTTGATTTTGCCCAGTAACCTCTTACGTCCATATTTTTAGCAAAAGCTTCCTGAAAATCCAAACCCACCACGTCCACTGGTGTTCCCTTATCTATTCTGCATACAGGTGGACAAAAAGACAGCACAATACTTCAACACAGTTATCCCTCAGTCAATATCACTAAAACACTGGGCCGCAGTGCAGCAGTCCCACAGCAGTTTACACAGAGTTTCAGTCCGGATTACATGCTTAGGTTTGAGAGTCAGAAGGCATAGAATGTGTGTGGGTAACGTTGAGGAACCACAAAGGAGAACAGACGCTGATGGGAGCTGTGTACAGGCCTCTAGCAGTAGTCAGGATGTGAGGCAGAAAACAAATCAGGAGATAGAAAAGACATGTAAGAAAGGCACTATTACAATAATCCTGGGGGGGTATTCAACATGCAGGTGGACTCGGAAAATCAGGTTGGTAGCAGATCCCAAAAAAAGGAATTTGTGGATTGTCCATGAGATAGTTTTTTGGAGCAGCTTGTGGTAGAGCCCGATAGGGAACTGGCAATACTGGATTTGGTGCTGTGTAATGGGGCAAACTTGATGAGGGAGTTTGAGGTGAAGGAACCCCTATGGGACAGTGAGCATAGTATGGTAGAATTCACCCTGCAGTTTGAGAGGGAGAAGCTGGAATCAGAATCCCTTTACAATCGAGTAAAGCGAACTACAAAGGAATGAGCGAGGAACTGGCCAGAGTTGATTGGAAGGGGAGCTTCACAGGGAAGATGGTGGAGCAGCAATGGCAGGAGTTTCTGGGGGCAATTTGGGAGGGACTGCAGAAATTCATCGCAAGGAAGAAACAAACACACTAAAGGGAAGTTGAGGCAACCATGGCCAACCAGGGCAGTTAGGGACAGAACAAAAGGAAAAGGTAAAGCATACAGTGTAGTGAAGATTAGTGGGAAGCCAAAGGATTGGGAAGCCTTTAAAAAAAGCAGAATAACTAAAAAAAGCAATAAGGTGGGAGAAAATGAAATAGGAGGGTAAGTTAGCTAGTGATATAAAGGAGAGCAAGACAAGAGTGGACATTGGGCCACTGCAGAAGTAGTAATGGGGAACAAATCAATGAAGGAGGAAACGAATAGGTACCTTGCAGCAGTCTTCATGGTGGAAGGTACCAGGAGTAAACCAGAACTCCGAGAGAGACAGGGGGCAAAGGACGGTGTAATGGCCATCACTAAGGAGAAGGTGCTGGTGAAGCTGAAAAGTCTGAAGGTGGATAAATCACCCGGATGAGATAGACTACACCGCAAAGTTCTGGAGGATATTGTGGAGGCATTGGTGGGGATCTTTCAGGAATCACTGGAGTCAGGGACAGTCACAGAGAACAGGAAAATAGATAATGTAACCCCCCCTGTTTACAAAGGGAGGGGGGCAGAAGACAGGAAGCTATAGGCTGGTTATCCTGACCTTGGTTGTTGGTAAGACTTACGAGTCTATTATTGAGGATGAGATTGCAGAATACATGGAAGTATCTGGTAAAATAGGGCCGAGTCAGCACAGCTTCATCAAGGGGAGGTCATGCCTGACAAACCTGTTAGAATTCTTTGAGGTGTATTGAGCAAGTTAGACAAAGGAGAGCCTGGGGACATGATCTATTTGAATTTCCAGAAGGCCTTTGACAAGGTGCCTCACAGGAGCCTGCTAAATAAGATAAGAGCCCATGGTGTTAGGGGTAAGGTACTGGCATGGATAGAGGATTGGCAGAGGGCAGAGAGTGGGGATAAGGGGGTCTTTTTCAGGGTAGCAGCTAGTGATGAGTGGAGTTCAGCTGTTGGGAGCACAACTATTCACATTATACATTAATAATCTGGACAAAGAAACTGAAGGCATTGTTGTTAAATTTGCAGCTGACACAAAGATGGGTGGAGGGACAGGTAGTGTTGAGGCAGTGAGGAGGCTATAGAAGGGCTTGGACAGGCTAGGGGAGTGGGCAAAGTGTGAGGTCATGCACTTTGGTAGGAAGAAGGGGCATAGACTATTTTCTCAATGATGTGGAGGTGCCAGTGTTGGGGGGTGTTGGGGGGGAGTCAGAAGTCACTCGACATCAGGTTATAGTCCAACAGACTTATTTGAAATCACAAGCTTTTGGAGTGTAGCCCGTTTGTCAGACGAAGTGGAGGGACCACCCAGGCATAGAAGATACAGGTGGAGAGATCATTGCAAGATAATTCCAGGTAACTGAGTGTCAAAAGATCATACAAATGGTGTGAGTGGAGTGTTGACAGGCTGAATAACAAGTCTCTGCGGGTGATCAAAAGTGTCAGATGGTGTGAGCAAAGTGCCAATAGCTATGTGGGGTAATGAGACCTTGGGATTTTTTTCTAAAAGTTGCTGTTGGAGTCTCAACGGGGGTAGAAGCTACTGGAGATTTGAAGAAGTAGAAATTATTTTGTTTCCCCTCTCTCAATTAGAGCTAGAAACTGGGGTTTCTCTTCCTTCTGCAAGTGTGGCATGTGAGGAAATCTGATGTCTGAATTTGCCTTTTTGCCAAGGGGTGTATTTATAGGATGTTACTATATTGGAACAGTTGTTATTCAGTTAATTCTCCCAATGGAGTTACGTTATTTTAAGTTCTTCTTTGTTCTGTTTTAACTACAGTGTTACAGTGAATGGTGTTTTGCTTGACGTCGAATAGCTTGACTAGTCAAATTGCATCTGGAACACAGCACGTTACTTTTGCCTTTGTAATAAGAAAAAATTAGGGTCTGGGCTACCTTCTTAACATATTTTGAGGGGTTTGGTCTGGTCCATAACAATGTCAACAGAAAAAGCATGACCGGAAATTACATCAATAACAATTGCTTCGTAATTATTTAGAGCCTCTGATGTGGTGAATGCAGCATACAGGAGTTTAACTAAAGAACTTTTGGCAGAAAGCCACATAAGAATATTTGAAGGCAGGTTTTCAAAAGATTAATAGAAGGGATCAGTTTTCAGTAGCATTGGGAGGGTGAAGAGTGAAGCAGTAAGACAGATAGAGGGAGGGACAGCTAAGATTCCTGATGGCCCACACTCGAGTGTTCAGGTGCGAAGGTCACGTTAGGAGGGTTTCAGCAGGAAATGGGCTGAGGAAAGGGAGCAGCTCACAGATAGATGTTGGCCAGGTGGAAGGAGGCAGGTCTTGTGAATGGAGAGAATATGGTGTCAGAAACCCCAGCTTAGGGACCTCTAAGAGGAAGCAGACGTTGCAAACAGGATTGTGTGGCTAGAGATCTAATGTTCTCTCTAAACCGCATGGCCACTCACAGGGTCCATGCACAACAATCACCCTGCCGACACATTGGCTTCCTTCCCAGAAGCTTCTACAGCGCACAGACCTCAGAGTCTGAGAGGGGACAATGTTTTGATCACACCCCCAACCCCTCCCCCAGCCCTGCCAAGATGTTTCTCACTTACCGTGCCCGGTACAAAGCGGAAGCTGATCAGAAGAAGAACCTGAGCCACAAGAATAGCAAACGAGAGGTTGGCGTGGATATGGTAACGCTGGTTACGGATCGTGCTCACTGACCTGCCAATCAGCAAGAACGGCAATGAACAACCAAGCACACACAATCAAAGACAACAGATTCAAAGATTAACTCAGCTCGTCCCCCCATGAACTAAGTTAGAAACCAGTTCACAGCCCAGGCACCAAACATGTTGTCACTGAATTCGCTGATCGCACAGAGAGGTCTGACAGTAAGTTGTGAAGAGAATATGAGGACGCTGCGAAGGGACACAGAGTGTACGTCTTTTAGCAGGTAACGTAGAACAATGAGAACTGGTCAACTTTAGCAGGAAGAACAGAAAACCAGCAAATGATTTAAATGGAGGGAGACTGGAGAGCTCTGAGCAGCTGAGGGATCTGGGCATCCTGCGACACGAATCACACAAAATTAGTTGATAGGTACTATTAGTCTGCTGTTTACGGGAAAGTGGGATAGAAAATAAAAGTAGGGAACTGTCCCCTTCCACTACCAGCCTCCTCCGCCTGGCCGAACTCATCCTCACCCTGAACAACTTCTTCTTTAATTCCTCTCACTTTCTTCAGGTCAGAGGGGTGGCCATGGGTACCTGCATGGGCCCTGGTTATAACAAGGTGTGGAGGAACACAGCAGGCCAAGCAGCATCATAGGAGCAGGAAAGCTTATGTTTCGGGCCGAGACCCTTCTTCAGAAATGGGGGAGGGGAAGAGGGTTCTGAAATAAATAGGGAGAGAGGGGGAGGCGGATAGAGGATGGATAGAGGAGAGGATAGGTGGAGAGGAGGCAGACAAGTCAAAGAGGCGGGGATGGAGCCAGTAAAGGTGAGTGTAGGTGGGGAGTTAGGGAGGAGATAGGTCAGTCCAGGGAGGACGGACAGGTCAAGGGGGTGGGATGAGGTTAGTAGATAGGAGATGGGGGTGGGGCTTGGGTGGGAGGAGGGGATAGGTGGGAGGAAGGACAGGTTAGGGAGGCAGGGACGAGCTGGGCTGGTTGTGGGATGCGGTAGGGGGAGGGGAGATTTTGAAGCTTGTGAAGTCCACGTTGATACCATTGGGCTGCAGGGTTCCCAAGCAGAATATGAGGTGCTGCTCCTGCAATCTTCAGGTGGCATCGTTGTGGCACAGCAGGAGACCCAGGATGGACATGTCATCTGAGGAATGGGAGGGGGAGTTGAAATGGTTCGCGACTGGGAGGTGCAGTTGTTTGTTGCAAACCGAGCGTAGGTGTTCCGCAAAGTGGTCCCCAAGCCTCCGCTTGGTTTCCCCGATGTAGAGGAGGCCACAACGGGTACAGCGGATGCAGTATACCACATTGGCAGATATGCAGGTGAACATCTGCTTGATGTGGGAAGTCTTCTTGGGGCCTGGGATTGGGGTGAGGGAGGAGGTGTGGGGACAGGTGTAGCACTTCCTGCGGTTGCAGGGAATAGTGCCGGGTGTGATGGGGCTGGAGGGGATTGTGGAGCGGACAAGGGAGTCGCGGAGAGAGTGGTCCCTCCGGAAAGCAGATAAGGGTGGGGAGGGAAAAATGTCTTTGGTGGTGGGGTTGGATTGAAGATGGTGGAAGTGTCGGAGGATGATGCGTTGGATCCGGAGGTTGGTGGGGTGGTATGTGAGGATGAGGGGGATTCTTTTTTGGTTGTTATTGCGGGGATGGGGTGTGAGGGATGAGCTGCGGGAAATGTGGGAGACACAGTCGAGGGCGTTCTCGACCACTGAGGGGGGAATGTTGCGGTCCTTGAAAAACGAGGACATCTGAGATGTTCGGGAGTGGAATGCCTCATCCTGGGAGCAGATGCGGCGGAGGTGAAAGAATTGGGAATAGGGGATGGCATTTTTGCAGGAAGGTGGGTGGGAGGAGGTGTATTCCAGGTAGCTGTGGGAGTCAGTGGGCTTGAAATGGACATCGGTTTCTAGGTGGTTACCTGAGATGGAGACAGAGAGGTCCAGAAAGGAGACAGAAGTGTTGGAGATGGTCCAGGTGAACTTCAGGTTGGGGTGGAAGGTGTTGGTGAAGTGGATGAACTGTTCGAGCTCCTCGTGGGAGCACGAGGCGGCGCCAATACAGTCATCAATGTAACGGAGGAAGAGGTGGAGCTTAGGGCCAGTGTAGGTACTGAAGAGGGATTGTTCCACGCTTCCATTTGGGTTTATGATGGATTGAGACTGTGTGGTACAGAAGTGATGAGCAAATAGCAGCTTTTTGGAGGATCAGTGTAGAGCTCAGGAACACAGACAAGGAACTGTAACAAGAGATTGTTCCAAGGCTATAGAACTGTAAAACAACAGACCAAAACAAATCTAAAATACTGTGGAAAAGCTCAATAAACTGATTGAAGAAACAGGAGTAAAAATTGGGTTTAAAAAATCCAGGCATTATTAAACACACACTTTCTAGCACAGCGCAGTGACAGACTTAGACAGAGGTTAGTGACAAAGGGTTAATAAATTGATCAACTATCTCATCAAGTCCATAATTATTGATCAGTGTGAATATAGGTTCCCCAAGAAAAGAACACCATGACAAGATCTGGGCAATATCCAGGCCTGGGCTGACCAGTGGCAAGTAACATTCGTGCCATATAAATGCCAGGCTGTGACTATCACCAATAAGCGACGATCTAGCCACCATCCACTGTCATTCACTAGTGTTACCGTCACTGAATCCCTCACTAACAAACATCCTGTGAGTTACTTTGACCAGAATCTGGACTGGATCAGTCATATAAATACAGAGGCTATTAGAGCAAATACAGCTGAGAACATCTATTAGAAACCCCTGTACTGCAGGTGAAAAGAAAAAATATGTAGTGTCCCTCTTCCTCTTCTCTCTCTGATTGTTGGAAGGCCACTATTCAAAATCCATGGTTTACTAATTTCTCATTTCTAACCTGCATGTTGTGCTTTATTTTTCGTTGTGTTTTTATAGCAAGTAAACTTATTTTCTCTTCAACTCAAGAAAGCCTGGTTCTATTGGCTCCTTTAAAAACATAAGTACATGGCAAAGGGGTCCACTGGGAAGGTGTCCCTTGTTTTAACTGAACAGAGTTGTGGAGTTTGAGGTTGAACAAAGATCAACAGCCATTCCTCCCTCCCCTCTTGCACGAGATCATAACAAATTGAGAACCCTCGCCTGGGGATCAGTCACAATTAGAGTACATGTCAGCGCATGTGGCAGGGTGCACGTCTAAGAGAGTGAGAGAGAGAATGGATGTGCGCGACAGAGACAATGTGAGCGTGTGAGAGAAAATGGATCTGCAAATCTGCATAAGGGCAAGACAAAGAGTGAGTGAGTGGGAGAGAGAGTGTGTGTGTGTGTGTGTGTGAGAGTGAGTGTGTGACTGTGTGTGAGAGTGTGTGAGAAACAGAGAGAGTGTGTGAGAGAGTGTGTGTGAAAGAGAGAGAGTGTGAAAGAGAGTGTGTGTGAAAGAGAGAGAGTGTGAAAGAGAGAGGTGCGTGTGAGAGACAGGGCGTGTGAGAGTGTGTGTGTGTGTGAGTCTGAGTGTGAGAAAGTGAGTGAGAGAGAGTGTGTGTGTCAGAGGGAGGGATTGTGAGAGAGAGAGTGTGTGTGAGTGTGAGAGAGAAAGAAAGACAGCGTATATGTGTGTGTGCAGTGTAGATGAAAGATTGAGTGTGTGTAAGAGAGACAGTGAGAGAGAGCTGGGTGCAAGTGAAGGTGGGATTCATGGCCTTGTTTAAAAACAATGAATTAAACTGTATCTGAATTTACATTTCCCTCAAGTTATGAAAATGTGTCTCCTTTGTCATTATTGAGCGGTCTATCATCCAACACCCTTTGTGAAGATTCCCAGCAGCTGGGTTGCGATGATGTGTCAGAGTGGGAGAGGGATGACAGAGGTACTCACGAGAGAACAGCAAATATGATGAGGGTGACCATCAGGCAAACAATGGACAGAGAACAGCCAATGTATGTTATAGCAGAGAGCGCCACCTGGTGTACCTGCTCCAGCTGGTAAAGACAAGAGAGACAGAAAAAACACTTTTAAGTCCGAAACACCAAACTCATATCAACATATTCAATCACAAGTTGTCTTCACTATTGATGAGGGTCTGTTTTAAACCACTGTATCTCTATATAATCCCATGGTCTTTATTTCAAAGAAAGGTAAAGAAGTTCTGCCTGGTATCCTGGGCCCATATCTGTCCATTAACTAACATCGCTGATCATTATCCCATGGCTGTTTGTAGGATCTTTCTGTCACAAATTGGCTGTCAAATTTCGGACTTGAAGTGTCACCAGACTCGTAACATCAACTCTGCTTTCTTCCAACAGATTCTGCTAGACCTGCTGTGTTTCTCCAGCAATTTCTGTTTTCGTTTCACTTTCAAAGTGCTCAGGGATGCTCCGTGGTTGTGAATGGCTCTCCTATACATAAATATAAGTTCCTTTGTCTCTTGAGAAGACGTGCAGATCCTGGGTTCAGGCTCCATGACCTGGGTTCACTCTACGACCTTCACCATCAGCAAGCAATACATCCACGGATACAGGACACTCCCTGGTGGCTGAGCACTGGAACTCAGGTCAGTTTGTATTTATTCACTGAAGTATCTTCACAAACCCTCACTTCAAAACGTGATACAAATCACACATCAGCAGCATTCACGCCAATTTTCACACCCACTGTTTACTGTGGGCTGTACCCATTCCCCAAGGACTGGAAACACAATACACAAAAATACTTCCATGGTGTCAGGAGTAGAGACAGTAGGAACTGCAGATGCTGGAGAATCTGAGATAACAAGATGTAGACCTGGATGAACACAGCAGGCCAAGCAGCATCAGAGGAGCAGGAAAGCCTGTAGAGGGTCTAGGCCCGAAACGTCAGCTTTCCTGCTTCTCTAATGCTGCTTGACCTGCTGTGTTCATCCAGTTCCACACCTTGTTATCTCAATGGTGTCAGGACTTATTTTAGGATTGAAGGGAGAGATGTTGTAACCTTTCATTATCCCGACAGTGGATACAGAACTGGCTGTCCAATAGAAGACAGAGGGTGGTAGTAGATGGGAAGTATTCAGCCCAGAGCTCGGTGACCAGTGGTGTTCCGCAGGGATCTGATCTGGGACGTCTGCTTTTTGTGATCTTTATAATTGACTTGGATGAGGAAGTGGAAGGGTTGGTTAGTAAGTTTGCCGATGACACGAAGGTTGGTGGAGTTGTGGACAGCGTGTAGGGCTGTTGTAGGTTGCAATGGGACATGGACAGGATGCAGAGCTGGGCAAAGAAGTGGCAGATGGAATTCAACCCAGAAAAGTGTGAAGTGATTCATTTTGGAAGGTCGAATTTTAATGCAGAATACAGGGTTAATGGCAGGATTCTCGGCAGAGTGGAGGAACAGAGGGATCTTGGAGTCCACGTCCATAGATCCCTCAAAGCTGCTACCCAAGTTGTTAGGGTTGTAAAGAAGGTGTATGGTGTGTTGGCTTTCATTAGCAGGGGAATTGAGTTTAAGAACCACGAGGTTATGCTGCAGCTCTATAAAACCCTGGTTAGACCATACTTGGAATATTGTGTTCAGTTCTGGTCGCCTCATTATAGGAAGGATGTGGAAGCTTTAGAGAGGGTGCAGAGGAGATTTCCCAGGATGCTGCCTGGACTGGAGGACAGGTTGACGGAGTGAGGGCTTTTTTCATTGGAGCGAAGAAGGATGAGAGGTGACTTGATAGAGTTGTACAAGATGATGAGAGGCATAGATAGAGTGGATAGTCAGAGACTTTTTCCCAGGGTGGAAATGACTATTATGAGGGGGCATAATTTTAAGGTGATTGGAGGAAGGTATAGGGGAGATGTCAGAGGTAGGTTCTTCACACAGAGAGTGGCGGACTTGTGGAATGCGCTGCCGGCAGTGGTATTGGAGTCAGATACATGAGGGACATTTAAGCGACTCTTGGAAAGGCACATGGAGGATAGTAAAATGTAGGGTATGCAGGGTAGATTGACCTTAGTAGGATAATAGGTTGGCACAACATTGTGGGCCGAAGGGCCTGTACTGTGCTGCACTGTTCTATGTTCTATGTTCACCTCAGTGACCATGCAACTTCCACCCTCTCTGTAAATGTGAGCTCATTGAAATCTCAGGACCACCTACCCAAATTCCCCTGACCCCTGTCACCTCCTGTCCTTACTTCTACTATGTCTCTCGGTTTGGCAATGCCTCTGTTTTCTAGCTCTCCTCTGAATTCTCAAGCCCCTCCGTCTCCCTAATTTCCTGCAGCTCACAGTACTCTGAGATCTCTGCTCTTCTTTCATTCTGGTCTTTGGTAGATGCTCAATTTCAATCAGTCTCCTACCAGTGGCTGGACTTCAATCTTACCCTCCCTGAACTTCTCTGTCTCCCAACTTCTTTCAAAATACTCCTTAAAACTCCCTCCTTGAATGAACTCTTGACTCAATATCACCTCTTGTGGCTTAGTGTCAAATGCTGATAAATAAACATTAAAGTCTACAGTTTCCGTGTGACTTTATTTATCTTCATTCTGGTGTGGATGTATATGACATGGGGACTTAAATAAAAACACAAATTGAGAGCAGGAGTAGGCCACTCAGCCCCTCAGCTCTGTGGGATTATGACTGACCTTCTACATCAACTCCAATCCCCTGACTCCCACCTCTGATCCCCACTGCTGATTTCCTGACTGACCAAAATGCATTGATCCATTCGATCCTGAAAAATCTCTCGATCTCAAAGTTGAACATTCACAGGTCCCTTGTGCACAGAATTCTAAAGATTTGTACATCGGTGAATGAGGAAACTCCTCCTCATCTCTGTCCTAAAAAGTTGTCCTCTCACCCACTGAGAACCACAGCTCTGCATTCTCCAGTCAGGGGGAACAGCCTGTCAAAATCTCACAGAATTCCATACTCTACAATAAAATCACCACTCACCTTTCTAAATCCCAGGGGATATAGGCCGAGTCTACTCAAACTCTCTTCTCAAGAAAAGCTCCTCATCCCACAAGCATCCAGTGAACCATCACTGAAGACCCCTTGGATGGCAGTATATCCTTTCTGACATAAAGAGACTAAAACTACACACAGTAGCTGAGGTGTCATCTCACCAAGACCTCCTTAATCCTAATTTCCAATAGTGTTGGACTAAATGGTGCCTGGATGGGTGCAGCTCCAACAACACTCAAGAAGCTTGACACCATCCAAGATGAAGCATAGAGTCATACAGCATGGAAACAGATCCTTCGGCCTAACTTGTCCATGCTGACCAGGCTTCCTAAACTAAACTAGCCCCATTTGCCTGCATTTGGCCCATATCCCTCTAACGTTTCCTATCCATGTACCTGTCCAAATGTCTTTTAAATGTCACTTAAAAGCAGCCCCCGCTTGATTGGCACCACATCCACAAGCATCCACTCCCTCCACCACCGACGCTCAGTAGCAGCAGTGTGTACTATCTACAAGATGTCCCGCAGAAATTCACCAAGTTCCTCAGACAGCACCTTCCAAACCCACGAACACTTCCATCCAGAAGGACAAGGGCAGCAGATACACAGGGACACCACCCCCTGCAAGTTCCCCTCCGAGCCACTCACCATCCTGACTTGGAAATATATCGCCGTTCCTTCACTGTCACTGGGACAGAATCCTGGAATTCCCTCCCTGAGGGCATTGTGGGTCAACCCACAGCACATGGAATGCAGCGGTTCAAGAAGGCAGCTCACCCCCACCTTCTCAAGGGGCAACTAGGGACGGGGGCAATAAATGCTGGCCCATCGCATGAATGAATAAAAAAAAATCAGAATCAGGATTCATCCCAACTTTGGTGTGAAGTGAGTGACTGTGAGGAACAATGGGGGTGAGTATTATAGTCGGACTGACATCACCCAGTTTAATGTCACTGTTTAGCTTTGGGGTCAACAGGCCTCCTGGACAGCCCTGGTGTGTCCGGGGATTCGGCATTAATAACAATGTTAAAATGAAATGTTCTCAATGTTTGTCTTTTCTGTATGCCTTTCTTGGCTATTAAAACGGGGTAGATACTGTATCTCTTTTTATTTTTCTGTGTTTTTGATCGCGGACTGAAATGGGAATAGGATTGTTTTCAAAACCAGGGATTTTTGAAGGGTTTGCCGTACTTCTTAAAAGCAACTTCCTCGTTCTCACTGTAAGGGCTGTTCACACTGTCATTGGTCGGAGCAGAGCGGGACGGTACCACAGACAGGCAGGAGCCCTGGGGAGGGTTGTGGGGGTCAGTATAAAGGGAGATTCAGCAGGTCACAAGTAGCTAATGAGTCTGTGGAAAGGTGACCAGATATCAATGAGAAAGACCTGCTGCCTACCAACAACTTGTGGGTGTGAATGTTTGGTCCAAAACCTTTGGACCTTGGAAAAGGAAGGAGCTGTCCCCTCTCTGCAGTAAAAAAGAAAGCATCAAGCATGAAGAAAAACAGTTTATTTGCCTTCGTCTGTTGCTGGAAGCTGTAGCTTTTAACCAATAAAACTCAGAGAATGTATAAGCTATGAAGCAGTCACCCTGCGCCTCCTGTAAACAACTACAAGTCCCTGGAGAAGGAAGGCTGAGGAACAGCAAGTCCTGACAAGACTAAAGGATCATCTCAGGAAACCCTGTGAACGGGGACCATTCTCAGTCCCTCCCCCTGCCCATAACACCAATTTTTTTTGTGTCTGTCTGTATGTATGTGTACTGGGGCTTTATAAGGCACATTAGAGTTTTAATCAGTACAGTATATGTTGATGGTTCACAATTATTTATTATTTTCCAATACGTCTCCCCCATGAGGTATAATATGGAAGATGTGGAGGAAAAGCTGGTGTTAGAGGTCATGTGACTAAACCTCCAGGAATACATTAATCTCGAGTTAGTAACTCCTGATTTGTATTAACAGCGACCAGGTGATTGGATATAGAAATGTGAGAAACAAGGAGTTGGACCAGATCACAAAGTGATATTCTTTGTTCACTCACAGACTCTGCTCCTGATTTGAACCTCCACCTGATTTACCTTTTGTAGATTAACGAGACTGTTCCGCATTTTCTTAAAGTGCCGAGCGCAGGTTTCAATCATTTCCCATCATTTTCACACAGTTTCCCAGACCACATAGTAACAGGTCTGTGTGCTTAACACTCAATGGCTTTTAACACTTACTAATGGATTCTGGGGTTTTTTTAAATCCCCAGCATGTCATCTGTGGAAACATGAATGAAAGAACTAGCAGCGGGAATAGGCCATTCAGCCCCTCAAGCCTGCTCTGCCATTCAATACAATCACAGCTGATCTTGCTACTCCACAGTCACACTTACTCATATAGAGAAACAGCACAGAAACAGGCCCTTTGGTTCAACTCGTCCGTGCCAACCAGCTATCCTAAATAAATCTAGTCCCAATGGCCAGCATTTGGCCCATACCACTCTAAACCCTTCCTATTCACGTACCCATCCAAATGCCTTTTAAACATTGTTATTGTACCAGCCTCCAACGCTCCCTCTGGCAGCTCATTCCATACACACACCACCCTCTGTGTGAAAAAGTTGCTCCTTAGGTCCACTTTAAATCTTTCCCTTCTTACCTTAAACCTATGCTCCTCTAGTTTTGGACTCCCCTACCCTGGGAAAAAGACCTTGTCTATTTATTCCCAGGTAGACAGAATAATGAAGAAGATGTTTGATATGTTAGCCTTTATTGTTCAGTGCGTTGAGTACAGGAGTTGGGAGGTCTTCTTCACTATCCTATCTACCTGCAACTCTACTTTCAAGGAACTATGAACCTGCACTCCAAGGTCTTTTTGTTCAGCAACACTCCCAAGGACCTTACCATTAACTGTATAAGTCCTGCCCTGGTTTGCCTTTCCAAAATGCAGCACCTCACACTTATCTAAATTAAACTCCATCTGCCACTCCTGGGCCCATTGGCCCATCTGATCAAGGTCCTGTTGTACTCTGAGATAACCTTCTTCGCTGTCCACTACACCTCTAATTTTAGCTTCATCTGCAACCGTATTGATCATACCTCATTTGTTTATATCCAAATCATTTATATAGATCCCGATAACCTCTAAATCTTGCTAGCTTGTCTAGAATCTATCACCCTCCACCTTCAAAGACTCCACCCTCTTTTGAAGAAGCGAGTTATAAAGGCTCAGAGAGAGAAAAATGTTCTCATCTTCTTGATCTTAAATGGGTGACCTCTAATTTCTAAACAGTGACCCCCTCACTCTCCCAATGCCCCTGCTTTGGACTTGTACAAATCTAATGAACAACCACTAATGTTAATACCTTTCAATGATTTCTGAACTCCCTCCGTCTTCCTGCACATCCCCAGCCCCACCCCAAATTACCTGCACTGTGACTTAATCCGGAGCAGACTGCCTGAGAATTAAGTCAGGAAATGATCCTCACAGAATGCAGCGGAAACCTGATATAGGTTTTAAACCTAAGGATTGGCAGCTGTTTAAAATTCAGCCAAAGAGAACGGGGAAACAGATAAAGGACAACAGACTGTGAATGTATCAGAGATAAAAGGTACTGCAGATGCTGGAGAATCCGAGATAACAAGGCGTGGGGCTGGATGAACACAGCAGGTCAAGCAGCATCATAGGAGCA